>JARHVA010004595.1:970000-1505713 GCA_037957365.1 Torreya grandis
GTGATATGGTTGTTTATGCATTTCTTTGGTTGATTAATGCTTTCTTCATGCATATATACATTGGGTTTATATTTATTGATGAATGGTAATGAATGAATGATGAAGTGAAAGTAAAAAAGTATTAAGGACACTGATTCACCCCTAGTGATTATGCTCCCAACATCCTTAATAACAGGGATAATATCAAAAGGTGACTCATTACAAGTTAACTTGTCATAAATAGGTGTTTCAACAAAAACATTGTGGATTGGTTGGTTCTCTTTGTTTTGGTTTAAAATTAGTTTTAAAATACTATTTTTGAACATATTTTGATCTTTGAATTATTGGGTTCATTGGAGAGGTATTGATTGTCTCGATTGTGTCTCAAAAATTGTCATCATTTATCTAGAAGTGGGGGATAGTTGGTAATGGATGAAGTATGGTTGGTGGTTGGATAATGATAGGATTATCTATGATGGGCTTAACAAAGGATTTATTTTGTCCTAGGATAGTAATTATGACCCATCAAGTTGTGATTAAATGAATTTGATGGGATAACAAGTTACTACACTTAGAAGGGCCCATAATGGTAATTGTAGGGAATTTTGAAGCTTGGTTTCTATTGCAAATCAAAGGATAAGGCCATGGTATGGTAATGTTAAGGCATTATAAATATTGGTTACTCACATAAACTAAAGGATGAGGTCTTGAAATAGTGATGGTATGGCATTCTGAAGCTTGGTTTCTATCACAAGCCAAAGGATGAGGTTGTAGAATGGTAATCCTTGGATGTTGTGGAGCTTGGTTACTCACACAATCCAAAGGAGGGTTAATAGTATAGGTGGGGGATAATATGCCATGAGAGGTGAGAGGGTGAAATTGGTATGTTAATTTCCCCAAATAAAGTATCACTGCATACTATTCTTTAGGATCTTGGCTTTACTCCCAAAATTGAGTATTGTAAGGAGGATAAAGATCCATCTCACAAGCAACATCATCCCAGTAGGGGTCTTGAACAAAGTCATCATATATGACCATGTTATCATAATTATATATGTACATGGATCTAATATGATTGTAATGAGACAGATCCAAGTCAATGATAAATGTTTATCAAAAATATCTAGAGCTATAGAAACTCTACAAAACCATGTCCAAAGGAAAAATGGTCTAAGCATAGTCTAACTTTATCTAAAAGTGGAGCTGTATCTCCAAAAAGGTTTGCGATAAAACTTGGTCTAAAATATTCTAATGTCAAATGTCTAATGATAAATGTCTTACACAAAAAGGTCAAGTGGATGAAATCAATCCAAAATGTGAAAATCTAAGTATAAAGTGATTCAAACAAGTCTAATCTAAGAAAACAAAAGTTGCTAGGTATTTTAGAGAAGGCACAAAAGATAGACTCAAAATAGGCATGTGATAGGTCTTTTGGAAAAGGCACAAAAGATAGACTTTAAACAAAATAAGGTATGATATTTAATCTAACAAATCCAAAACACTTCTAACATAAACTAGGCATTTGGATTTAAACATGAACAGGGTCAATTAGTATATGGCATGGAACAAAAGGCAGATGGAAGATAGGTTATTTCTCCAAAATATAGGCACAAATAATAATTTTCAAATTGAATAAAGAATTAACCTAAGTTACATAAACCAAAAGATAAAAATCAATTTTTAGGCCAAAATTACACAAGGCATAGGTAAAAATCAATCAATATTTGGATTTGAACTTGGCAAGGCTAATTTCAAACTCAATGTAGAAAACTAGGCTTCTTTGAACAAATAACAAACTCAACAAAACTAAATGGCTTAATAGTCACTAGGTAAAGACACAAAAGGCACACATGGCTTTGGTTTCAAAATGAGAGTTTGGACACAAGACAAATAAGTCTTTAAAATGATTCGAGTAGCATAACAATGTTATCATGCTCTAAATATGTGATCAATGATTTGTTTCAAGACTCAAAAGAAAAAAAGGTTTGAAATGAATTGGGCAGCATAACGATACCCTTTTCAATCAAATGACACACATAAACAATTTTAACTAAATATTAAGGCAAAGGTATGGTGTCAAATGGGTGGCATAATGTCTTCTCATACAAAGGAGTAATGCCTAAAAAAAATTGATGTGGGAAGATAAACAAATAGATAGTTTGACTCAAAAACCATGCAAGAAAGGGTAAAATGACGCAAACACCTAAGTTTAACATCCTAAATCTTAAAATTGACAAGGTTGCATAATACTATCAAATTCTATCAATATAGTCTCTCTTGAGAGGATTTTAATTATTAATCCAAAAAAATAAAAACACATTAAAAGTAGTGTTTTTAGGCTCCCTCTTCTCCCAAGAGTTTGTATTGTGACATGAAACTTTATGCTACTAGTCCTGCATCAACAGTAGGTCTACAACAAGTGGGGTTGTTCTAACCTATAAAAATTTACATGTTTCTAGATGGTCACAAGTATGGATACCATAATAGATGCTCACATCAATTAGGTCCACGTCAACTAACTTGTTTTGAAAAGGTCTTATTCTTTTCAAAACCACTACATTCATCATTTTCTCATTGTAGTGTAGTGTCTAAGTTGATCATACATTCCAAGGGTAGCATCCACTAACAACGGTAGTTTGACTACTCAAACTACTATCCAAATGATTCACTCACTCAATTTATATACCTCACCATGGAGTGGGGTTTAAATGATGCTAGGAGATGAATTATTGGGTCAACACTTCCCTAAAGAACCTGTGAAGAGGTGATGAACTCCCTCTCATAATTCAACATGAAAAATAAAGACAAGTGAAAAGAATTTAGGGTCATTTTAGGGTCACCTAAACCATATGGATTTGGGGAGGGCCGTAGTGACATTCTTTTCATACTTTTATACTAAAGAAACTAATGCAAAGAATGAACACTTTAATCCCCTGAGTTCCCTAAAGGGGATGGGGGAGAGCATACACACATCAATCATTTTGCTAAAATACTATGTAACTAAGTGTGAAATTTCATTTTATTTCACTAAAAGAAATTGTGTTGTGAAATTTGAACCCACTGGCATTAGTTGAAAAACTTACAAAAAATTCACTAATAACTGGATTATGAAAAGAAATAAGTTTATTTTAAAAACCAAAGATAAAGTGTGTAATATTTAATCTTATTCAAACTTGTATTTTTTCCACCTTAGGGATTGGAATTTGTTAGAGGGTTTTCCTACTTAGAAACCCAAAAATGAGTGAGAAAATAATATTTTGAAATGAACCCTCAGTTTTCCTATTGTTTAGTCTCAGAGAGATTGATGTTGATCCATGTGAGGATTGATGTAGGTCCACATAGATCAACATCGATTGATCCACATAGGGATGAATGTTAGTGAATAGAGATCGATGTCAGTCGACAGAGATCGATGTCAATTTCTTAAAAAATAAAGAAAAACACAACTCTAGTTTTCACAAGAAGATTAATGAACAAAATGAGCCTAAAAACCAAATGATTCTCTGGATCATGTAGGAAATTGGTTAAATAGATAATTTAGAAGTTCCAAAACATATAATAAAATATAGAAAATTTTGATAACCCTCGTTACTTATGGTTTTTTTTGTGCTCTATTCTTTGCACAAGGATCAATGCTAGTAAGGGAGATTGACGTTGGTTTAATATAATCAGTGTTGGTCTCTATAAAATTTGAAATAAAATTATATTGGTCACCTGCAACTTGTGTGTTTCTAAAAATAAAAATACATTTAAAATAAAGTTAAAACTTGAGTTTTGAAGATTTTTAAGCATTCATTAGAAAAACTAAGAGTAACATATTAATCTCCTTACTTGTATAGTATACTTGGGTCCCACCAGGCATGCCATTTTATTTTTGAACTAGGAATTACAAATAAAATAATAGAGTTAATTCCTAAGGCTATAAATATAAGGCCTTGCCTATTGAACCATAAACTATTTTGGTGCAAAGTTACTATGCACAAATAACTTCAAAGTTTGTATATTGTATAGTTACTATACAGATTATGCTCCATGAGAATCATACCAAATAGTGTTATAATTTCAAAATCATTATCCAATTTACATCACAATCCAAGGTTCCAAGGATAGAGGGAGCCATGTAAAATTAATTGCCATAGAATTCTTGATGCATACGTTGAGCAAGCCACTCAACAAAGCCATTTAGATCTCCCAAGGAAGGCAAAAGAGTTTTATCTTTTATATTTATCTTTTTATTTCATTTAGTTTTTGTTACTAAGCTCTCCCTAGTTTCTAGGCTAGGATCATAAGTGTTAGTGTGTTTATTTGAGTTATATTACTTGAAATAACACCATACTAACCTCCCTTCTTGGATTCCTTGATCATGTAATATCACACCCAATGGGATGCTCAAGCATCCCATATATGCAAGGAGATTAATATGTTGCCTTTACTTTTGTGATCTAGGAATTTGACATAGAAAGGAGGTTCCTCTTGTGTTAGTCTCATAAAACAAATTAAATGAACACACTAAATTCGTAACACCTCTAGTCTAGACACTAGGGAGAGCGTAGTAATAAAAAATAAATGAAATCACAACAAAAACACAAAATACATAACTCTTTTACCTTGTTTTGGAGATCCAAATGGATTTGTTAAATGGCTTGCTCAACTTGTGCATCAAGAAGTCTTTGATAATGGAGGTTGTTTGTCTCCTTCTCTCTTTGACACCTTGGCTTGTGGTTTGTTTGGCTTAAGATTTGGGCATTATAACCTTACTTGCATGGCATTTAAGAATTATACCTATACAATATACAAGCTTGCTGATTATATTTGCGTACAATAAATTTGTACCAAAATAAATTATGGATTCAATGGGCAAGGCCTTATATTTCTAGCTTTAGGAATTAGCACTCACCCAAGGTGAGTTAGGGTTGAGTTTAGGCTTGAAATGGGTTCAAACTAAACCTAGGTGAGTTAAATCCAACTCCAAGAGAGCTAATATTTGTCAAGTAATTATGATTTTTAATTATTATGCATGTTTCTCAAATTAGATATTTTAGGATATTTTCAAAGAGCATGACAAATCATCGAGGCAATGATGAAAGACTTGGATATTTTGAATTTTTAAATTACTTGTTTTAGATATTCATTAATTTCCAATAGATAATGTAACTAGACATTTAATCTTGTTTAGTTAATTGATTTTGATTAGCCTTTTAACACTTTCAATATTTGATGAAGTGTGCAAGTGCCCCACTTAATAGGTTCATAGGCCAAATTAATAATTGTGATGTTGCAAGGTGATTAGGCATGAATCCGTGAGAGGTTATTATTACATATGATACGATACCCTAATTAGGGATGTCTCAACATGATTTTGAGCTTTGATTAATGATGTGTACATAAATTTTAGACATTCAGTGATTCTTAGGATTAAATGCAATGGTTGGTAGGAATCAGTCTAAAGTCTGATCGGAAGCTAGTTGTGGCCAGTTTTAGGTATCTACATTTTATCCCTGTTTGGGAAGGCATTACAAGCTATACAAAAAATAATGTATTATTAAAGAATTAAAAAGGACAATAAGAATGAAAGAAGAAAATGATGAAGAAGAAGCTCCAAATAACTTTTGGGAAGCCTATAATGATTCCCCCTCAATGGAGTAGCCGATACATACAATTGATGGATGGTCTCTCTAAAAGAATCAAGAAAAAAATGAAATTAACACATGGGTGATATTAATCAAATTGAGATAATTTATGCATGCATTTATTTAAAAATAAGTACCATTTTTCTCAAATGCAGTTATGATTAGTAACAAAGGTTGAGACACTGATTTTCCCATAGGTAGTTATAATCAATGGCATATGTATATGCCCAAATAAGGTGAATGAGTCGAAATAATGATTTTACCATAGGTAGTTATAATCATTAGGATGACCTAAATTGAATAATGATGTTTGATTGTGCCCTATTAGGGTAGATTGGTATGCATAAATCAAGGATGTAACCTATCATACATATTAAATATGATCAATCTCAACCATAAATTCAATGGTCTAATAACTAAAGAAGCCACAAAAACTAAGTCACACGAGTATGCACAAAGTGATGAAAGACATGATTAGAAGAATAAGAATTGATCAATGTGAATGATTTGGATGTCCTTGCCAAAGTGGAGATGCTCACCCTTATGAGAATTGATATAACTAAAATGGTCAAGGGGTTGATTTGATTAAGGAGAGTGGGAGGATTTACCAAGGTCACCAAGGAGAATTTTCTAAGGTTCTATTGCTCGTAAGACTTACAAAGTTTTTTTTTTTTTTTTGTAGCACATGATAGTATGCTTTATGATATAAAAAAACCATGATCATGTAGCCTAAATATGCATAAGGACTGACTCTCAATCCAATAGATAATTGAAAATAATGTACCAATGATAAAAATAATGATGACAATGTTGACATATGAATATGAATAGACTTGAGAATAATGCACAAGGAATCACCCAATGAACACATATAGACTAAGTCAAGGCACAATAATAAAATCAAATAAATAGGAAAATAAGCAAACAAATAACTAAGTAAACTAACACAGAAAGACTTGATAGTAAAAGTAATAGAACACATCCTGTCGTCAACCAAATCAATACCTACGTGCGAAGGCTCAATGAAATGATAAAGAGGTGGTGCCCCCAAGCAAGGATACAAGGAAATAGAAGGTCACACCACCAATGGTAGTGGAATGGATTGGAACTAACAATGGATTTTACCCATTAGGGTAGATCGTAAATGATTGACTAGGTTGAAATAGGGCACATGTTTTTGGATTTTGTAGACTTTATTTCTTTTGAGGAGATTGTAAGTTGATTTTTGAATTTTTAAGATTTTGAAATGTTTTGAATGTTTTTGGAATGTTTGAGGTATCATAACTCATTAGATATTGATAAGATACCACTCACAAAATGACAAGAGCATTAGATTAAGTTGATCATAAAATGATAAGAGCGTATGGAAAAGGGGGACTAATCTAACCTCAACATGAATCAAGCATTGCCTACATAATCCCATTAGGACCTCAAGTCACAGTAGTTATGGTACACAAAAGGTGGTAAGAACCAACTAGGTCACAACAAGTTCATGAATTTGAGGCAAATGGTAAGGCAAATAAAAATAGTGATGGCAAGGTGATACGACAATGCATGGTAAAGGTGTTATTCCTAATTTTCCCATAAGTGGTTATAATTATAAAACAAAATCATAGGTTTGTGCTACTAATTTTCCATAGGTAATTATAATTAGTAACATAAGGTGAGATACTAATTTTCTCATAGGTGGTTATAATTAGAGCATTAGTCAAATGTAAATGAAATATAACTTACCAAATCTATTGTCACACTACTTTCAAAGACTATCATTTAAGCATGAAATTATGAAACTACTAAAACTAGATTAGAATCCCATCATAGAAGGTGTTGGAAGAACCAAAGGAACCAAGATAAAAAAGGTTAGGTAGGGTAGGTCAAAAACAAGTTTGGTCAATAGTAGAGGCATGATTAGGATAACATATGGTACGATATAATTAAGATGACAAAAATGTTATTTGTGACAATGGGAATAGGGTTACCCCCAAGTGGTAAGGTGAGGTAAATGTCATGATATGAAACAACATCAATAATAAAATGTGAAGGTAAATAGATCTTGAAAGGTAAATGGTAAATGAAAATGGCAAGGTAAATGGTAAGGTAAATGTTTTTATTGTTCTTACTGATGTGAAACTATATATCCTAATCAACATATGATACAAATAGAATTATCAATAATGTAAATTTCTAGCCCACACCTCATCTAAATAGATACTTTATCAAGAACCTTCTATAGTTTTGGTCTCCAAGAATGTTGTTGTGATCTTCATTGGTCGTTGATTTTATTTCCTTTAAACTTCAAGACAAAATGTATTTTTAGCTTCTATAAAGGAAAGTATAACCAAGGTTGGTGAATATAGATAAATAGTGGCTGATATGTCCGATTTGGAAATGTAAACATGGATGATAATGGTTGGGAAATAAATGAAGAATGGGATTTTTAGGCACACACAATGTTGCTGATTCTAGATTTGACATAACTTTGGTTGTGGTGGGGCTGAAGAATTTTGAATATGCTCTCAATAGGACTATTAGATTTTTCTATTGTTTGGGCCTAAGAATATCTAGCATTTGATTATGCTATAGATTAGAAGTTGTACTAATTTTATCTTTGATAATGTCTTCATCATGTAGTGAAGAACTATTATGCTCAGCTATTGTCACCTCAAAGAGGTTTTCACCAATGAAATTGTCTTGATTGTCCCCTAGTTCCTTCAAAAAGGTTTCACTAAGGAATGTTGACTTTTAACTTTGATTGTATTCTAGTGCCTACAAAAAAATTTCACTAGAAGATGTTGAGTGTGGACTTTGATTATCCCATAGCACTTCTAAAAAGGTTTCACTACGAGATTGTTCTTTTTCTACATGAATGTGGTCTTGGTCCCCTTGATATTCTGTAACTGATATGTCACCATGGACGCAGTTTAACAAGGTGTGATTCTATCAGTCCCAATTGACACTTTTGGGAGGTGGAAGGTCTATATAGTGGAGAGGTTGGTTGGTTTTAATGTTTTATGGAATGGTAATGGAATGAGAAGAGGCAAAAAAATCCTCATAGAAGATACTAGGAGAACTTGCATCAAATGTAAAGTAGTTATCCTCAAAAAATGTGGAAGGATAAAAAATATATTTATATTAATATACAAGGCATGCATAATTAATATTTTAACAACCATGAACGTATTCTGATTCTGAAGATGAGTTTGATTCAAGGGACTCTTAATCTAGTGTTGAGACTGATGTTGATATTCCTTTTGATGATAAATCTAATGCCAATTCAAGAATATAACTTAAATTTAATTCTAATTCTTCATCTAATGTAGATGTTTCTATAATGATGTCTTGTTGAATGTTTGGTATTAGATAAGTAATGCACTATGATGGCATAATGGGATCCACAAAGACTGATTTGTCAAAGTGTGACTCATCAACATGGGGAAAAAAGTCAAGAAACAACTCCATAGAGATTTGTTTATCAAAGGGAAGATCTTTAAAAATAGGATAATGGTTGAGATAATGATTTTACCAAAGGTAGTTATAATCATTAAGAAGTGACTCAGCAAAGACTAACTTGCTAAAGTGGCAGTCCTTGACAACATGGATAATATCAAAAGGTGATTCATCATAGGTTAACTTATCATAAATATGTGTTTCAACAAAAACATGGTGGATTAGTTGGTTCTCTTGGACTTGTTTTACAAGTAGTTTAAAATACCAATTTTAAACATATATTGGTCTTTGAATGATTGGCTCAGTTGGAGAGGTATTTATTAGCTTGATTATGGGTAAAAAATTGGCATCTATTTTCTAATGTGGTAGATAGTTGGCAATGGATGAAGGATTGATGGTGGTTGGATAATGATAGCATTATCTACAATGGTATTTATAAAGGTTAGTTATCAGCCTAGGATGGTAACTATGACCTGTCGAGTTATGATTACATGACTTTGTTGGTATAATGAGTTACTACACTTGGAAGGGCCCAAAATGGTAATGGTAAGCATTGTGAAGCTTGGTTGCTATTGTAAGTCAAAGGATGAACTCATATTATGGTAATGGTAGTGCATTAAGAATCTTGGTTGCTCACACAAACTAAAGGTCAAGGTCCTAAAATAGTGATGGTAGGGCACTGTGAAGCTTGATGGTTATCACAAGCCAAAGGATGAGGTTTTGGAATGGTAATCCTTGGACATTATGGAGCTTAGTTTCTCACACAATTTTAATGAGGGTTAATAGTGTTTCATGTAAATTTTCACTTAAGTTATAAAGAAAGAGAGAAAATAAACTTAATACAGGTTATGGCTGAAGAACCTATTTGTTTGTACATGCATTGAATTAGAAGATTATGAAGAGCTCCTCTTTGGTTTGGGAGGAAGACCTGTAGATAAGAAAGCGCTGATACAAACTTGTTTGTTAGACATATAGTTGGGTGGATTTCCTAGTGAGAACTAGATCCTAGAATTGAGAGCTTCTTTAAGGGCTATCAATCCACTTATTTTAAACAATCAAGTTGATAGAACTAGAAAGAAGATACTTGCATCAATAACAAAAGATTACTGAAATTGAATACAAGAAAATCTTGTTAAAAAAGAGACTAGAAATGATCTAATTAGTGATAAATTGATTATTACTAGTGCTAATAGGTCGGGGTATGGATCAAAAAATTAGAAAGGGGCTTATGAGTAGGTAGGGACATAAAAAAGTGAATTTGGTTGGGTGTAAGAGGTTTAAATTTGCTTGCTAGTTTTTGGTACCACAGGTGACCATTATCAATCATGCAACCATCATCGATCAATGGTAATCATCACCGGTTAGGTGACCATCACTGATTGAAGGTAACTATCACTGATCAAGTAACCATCACCAATTACCTATCAATATATCTAGAAGTGAAACTAGGGTTTAGGTTTGCTGATTAATTGGATCTAGGAAGTAGATTTTGAGAGATAAATTAGGTTTGGAATGAAAAATTGGTAAAGAATACAAGAAAATGAATACTTATCTTACCAAAAATTAGTTGATGGGTTGTTGATATGGATTTGCCTATTTGTGGAATCTAAGTTGATTTTGATAGTGTAGTGATACTTGGAAGCTTAGTGGAGAGTCGATGGCAAGTAGGCTCCTTATGTGATTGTTGATAGCACTTGATAATGTGGATTAACCTGATTGACTTACAAAAAGAGATTTTAGATACAAAGATCTCTTGATAATAATTATATATGGTTTAACCTCCCAAGCTCTCTCTTATAAGCATAAGTAAGAGGTGGAAGTGGTTGTCCAAAATGGACTCGAAGAAGGCTTCTATATATAAGTCATCCATACAAAGGGCTCACAACCAGATTTAGACTACCATATTTAGAAAATCAAGGTGGTGGTTTGCATGTAGGTTGCCTGCTAAGTCTAGGTTATCCAACTTGACCATCACTGGTTAGGGTGATCATTACCGATCACCCTAACCATAATTGATCAAGGACCTAGGATAAAGATAGGTTAAAATGCGTGATAAGGTGAGTTAAGCTAGATAAGTGACTAGCTTGACTCTAAATTAGATAAGTAGGTTAGTCTAGGTAGGTTTGTCAAACTTATAGGTGTAGTTGATAGAGGATCAAGAGAAAACAAAGGTATTATGATGACTAAGAACATGTGTGTATTTTTCAAGTTTCTAAATTTTTCCCCTTTTTATTATGCGGCTTGCATGGCCAAGTAACAAAATGAAAATAGAGATTGGATCTAGATCTGCTTAGCTTGAGAGTAGGAGAAGGTGTTCTCACCTCAAACTGGGAGATGGTGAGGTGAAACATAGGTGGATATGAGTTTGATAAATGATAAAATGTTTAGGCATGAAGTGGTGATGTGAGATAGGGTTGGGAACCTGTGACGTAAACTTATGCTTAAAATATGAAAAAATGGTGTGATATCTAAGATCATACATAGACTAAGTTGCCAATATTTGTAAAAAGGAAGGTTTGGTGTTAAGGAGAACAAGTGACAAGTGAACTACATGACCACCTAAAGGCATGGTGGCTAGGAACAATTGTAAATGCAAGTCACCTAAGTAGGTTTCATGTTCTTGATGGGTATCCAAAGCAAGAAGTGCTCCCAGGGAAAACACAAATGGGTCAAGTGTCATGGGTATCTAAGGTAGGAATTTCTCCAATTGAGACACAAGCAGGTTAGTATGCATGAGGTGGTGTAAAAACCAAAAGGTCAACATGGAAATGTTGTCACTATAGTCAATAGTCCAAGCAAAAAAAAGTGTCACAAACTTGAATGCCAGTAGCCAAAATAGACCAATGACAAGGTGATGAGGTTGTGGGGTTGGTGGAAGAGTCAGAGACATTAAGTGGTTCTAAGGGGTATTAGTTGGCCTTATAGTTGGGGACATGATATGGAGGCCCTACATCAGGTGGCCACAGTGGGTAGGGTTTAGATATCACACCTTAGGTCTGTAGAGCTAGCAGTGGATATACGGTCACAAGGAGGGTGAGGATGAGCTTCTCCCATTTGATCATGTGATGAGATAGTTTGGGCTTTTTCAGGGGATCCTACCTAATTTCCCTAGGTATAGGAGAGAGGAGATGGAAATATTTTGGCATGCCTAGTGGGATGATAACAACTACTTCATACTAATGGGTAGCCATGCTTAGAAAGGAAGGGGCTTAAGGGGGACCACTAGTAGGTACATGTATAGGTGTAGGTCCATATGGGGCTAGTGGTAGTGGTATAGGACCAATAGGGGCTCATGATTATGCTTTTATATGTGATTTTGGTGCATTATTTTGATACCAACCTGCATGTCACTGTAGCAATATGCATATTTTATTGAGAGAGAGTTTTATACATTGATACATGTATTATTTTTGACTATTTGATGTATATGAAATAAGACATTTGACGTTTTATGTGATGTTCATGGTTGTGATTTATGGTCATGGATGCTCATGGTTATGGTTATTTGATTCAATAGTTTAGACATGTGATGTTCAGAAAATTCAATTATGATGTTTTGATTCTACTCATGGCTATGATAGGATATGTCATGGATGGATACATGTTATGTCTCATGTTTATGGTTATATGAATTGAATGGTGAATAATATATGCTATGATATTTTTCTCATTGATTTGGTTGATGCTTGTGATTGTATAACAACATGTTTATGGTTTATGACATGATTGTAATTCATGTTATGCTATGATATGTTTAGATTATGTTTATCTCATTGATAGATAGATGTCATTTCTTGTTGGCAGAGCTCATGATGTACATGTTTTGGATGTGATGTGTATTGATCATGTTTATAGTGATAGGCTTACATAAACTAATAAGGGAAAAGAAAAAGATCATGATGTCATTTTATTGGTAAAAACCAACACAAAACCCAAAATTGGATTGGCTTAATGAAAATAAGCCTTTTAGATGCTTCATATTAGCATGATTAGGTTGATGGATAGGGGTCTTAATAACATTGTGTTAAGTGAGCTCATAGTCTTGTGTATATGATATGTGGAGGCAGAATAGGTGAAACTAGAACCATTAGTGAGACTAGTATATCTTTTCTATAGGTGTCCAGAGAGGTAGTATAAACAAGTCTATGTCTATATTGAAAGTGTAGATTGATCGATGCAAGAAGTCTACTAAGGAGAGCCAATTGTGGCTTGATAAATTTATTGTTGTTTATGAGAGCCGATTATGACTTCCAATTTTTTTTTCTTTTGCCTTTTGCTTTTGATAATTGCCTTTGCCTAAGGGTCAAAGGAAGTTGATCGATGTGGGAAGCTTACAAGAAATTGCTATATTTGAATCCAAACCATCCTTTAATTCTTTACCCATCCATCCTTCTGGGGAGAGGTTTGAATTTATATGGTTAGTTCAAATGCTTTTGATAGCTTTCCTTCAAGGGATCAGTCCACCTTAAATTTTGTAATTTCAGAATAAATTTTCAATAGTTGTCCTTCAAGGGAGCAATCTATGGATGCTAAGGATGACCCATGATTTGTTTATGATATTTTGATATTGTTGTTACTATTTTTTGAATTTTCTAGACATAGAATTGCTCATACATGCTTAATGGATTACCTTTATGAAGACAAAACTAAGCTGACATGATGGTTTAATAAGCAAAAAAGAGATATTTATGGAAACAACTATAGGAGCCTATCTCAAAGAGATGGGAAGTATTATGAGAATCATGTCATGGATAGAGCCATGGTATCCATAGTTCAATATTAGGATATAATTATGATGGATAATCACATGATTTGGTTTTAGTCAGTTTCCCCTAAAAAGAGGGAAGTGAATGTGGGTGCAAGGGATGAGCTCAATTTAGACAAATGATAATTGTGATCCCTATCTAACAATAAAAGGGATGCAGATGTGAAGCATTGAGAGGCTTAGGTTCTGGTTTGCCTTCGAGAGAAGACAAATGATAAGCTTTTGATCCATACTTATGGGTAATGATGTGGAGTCTAAGCCAATTGAAAGCAAATTTGCCCCTTTTATTTTTCTACATATTAGTGACATGTTGGTTTTCCTTGAGGACAATATCTCCAATGTTGAATTATCAAACTTTTAGGCATTTGTTATAGGCTCATTTAATTTTCTCTTGATAGACACAAACATGGAAAAGAGCAGCTAAACAATGCTCATCAAGTAGCTTGAGTTGGGCTTAATATTATTGATGGTAATCATCTTTTGAAATGAGGTCGCACAAAGATATGTGAATAAAAGGTATTTGGATTTAAAGAGGCAAGACAAAAGTAGATCCAAAGATGAGTGAAAAGGGTGTAGCACCTGTAGGAGTTTAGATGATAGTACGATATGTCTATAGGGTGAATAAGGGGATGTGCAAGTGCTAATACCAACCTAAGGCATTGACCATTTTTGTAAACATGTTATTAAGGGTTTTGTTAGAGGCTTTGGCTTGTCCATTTTATTTTAGGTGATAAGGTGAAAAAAAGATAATCTTAATACCAAATATGTCACAAAGGCCCTAAACTTGTTTATTTTTGAAAGATTTACCATTGTTGATGATGATCTTATGGGGAATACCAAAATGGCAGATGATATGGTGGGTGATGAATTTGACAATCTTTTTAGCTTTTGTCAAGATGAGGGGAATAACTTTCACTCATTTGGTGAAATATTTGGTTGCAATAATGATATAATGATGTCATTGTGAAGAGTGAGGGTTGATTTCAGTAATAAGGTCTAGACCTCATTGTGAAAAGGGCCAAAAATCTACAAAAATGCAAAGACTATTACTAGGTTTGTGATGTAAATTAGCATGTTATTGACATTTGACACACTTTTTCACATAATCACAACAATATTGGTTAAGGGTAGGCCAGTAATAGCCCAGGCAAGGGATACACTTAGCCACAACAAGGCCATTAAAGTGACCCCCAAAGATACCATCATGTGTCTCTTTGATGGCATGAGAGGCTTCTAGACCATGGAAGGAGGCCACCCAAGCCTTGTTTGTAAATAATTCCTCCCATAATGGTATAATAGGAGGTGATTTCTATAAATTCCTGATGGGCATTCCTAGAGAGGCTAGAGGGAACTATGCCAAGGTGAAGGTAGTTGAAGGTTTACAGATACCAAAGGTTAGTTAGAATTTCCTCTAGACTAAATATGGTTAAAGTATCTAATTTAGTGTAGGAAGGTTTGGTGAGGTGATGGATAATGAATGATAGTTTTGATTTTGAAGGTGCTGACAGGATCTGAGCCGCAAGAGAAGTCATGATATCAATAAACTTATTGGTAGACTGAGGGGTGGTTTGTATATGGTAGTGTTCAAATGATGCCAAGAGTTCTATGATGAGTTATCTATACAGTTGCATCATTTCATTCTTACACTAGTAAATTATGTTGACTTAGTTGACCACAAGCTAGGAGTCTCTAAAGATATTGATTGTTCTGAATCCAAAGGTTAAGGTAGTCTAGAGACCTAATACTAAGGCTTCATACTTGGCCATATTATTGGTGAATTCAAAGTTGAGTTTAAAGGATAAAATAAGTGGTTTGTCGATAAAGGGGGCATGATAGTGGCTCCCCCACCACACTAACATTTGGAACCATTAAAAAACATGGTTACCTGATTAGTGAAATCTACTTGAGATAGACTTGTGATTGACTCATCTAGAAATTCTATAGGGGGAGGTTGATTATTTTATAGGGGTGCCTTGGCTAGTTGGTCAACAATTACTTACCCCTTGATTTATTTCTTCTATAGGAAATCAAGGTCAAACTTAGCTAAAAACATGAGCCACTTATCCATACACTTGTTTTGGTATGGTTTGGAGTGCATGTATTTAAGGGGGTTGGTATTGTTATGATATTTTTTTTGTGGTTAAGAAGGTAGTGGTTAAGTTTGGTGGCCATAAATACTAGGGCCAAACACAATTTTTTAGTATGTGTGTATCAAGTCTCATATTTGAAAAGTGTGTGACTAATGTAATAAATGGATTTCTCTTTGTGTTGTTCATCTTGATGGGAAAGCATTGCCCATAGGGAGTGGTTTGTGGTAGAGATATAGAGGTAGAAAGGTTGGATGTCTTTAGGAGGTGTAAGGATAGGTGGAGATAGTAGGTACTCTTTGAGTACATCAAAGGCCTTTTGACAATAGACATTCCACTTGAAAGAGACATCCTTTTTCAAGAGGTGGTGGAAGGGTTGACACTGATTAGAGAGCTAGGAGATGACATGATGAATGCATTGAAGTTTCCCCTACAAGCTATGGAGTTGTTTAAGGTTGGTTAGAGGTAGCATCTCGAGGATGGATTTGATTTTGGCTGGATCCACCTCGATTCCTTGAAGGGAAATGATGAAGCTGAGAAGTTTGCCTAACAAGACCCCAAAAATACATTTCTTGGGATTGAGGCAAACGTGATAATGGATAAGTCTCTCAAGCTAAGCTTGAGAACAACTAAATGGTCTCTTCAAAGCTTAGACTTCTTGAGAAGGTCATCTACATAGTTTTTGATGATTGTATGGATAAGGTCATGGAAAATATAGGTCATGGTACATTGGTAGGTTATGCTAACATTCTTAAGACTGAAGGGCATGACTCTATAATATAAAGACCCCATGGGGTGATAAAGGTAGTTTTGTGCTGATCTTTAGGGGCAATCAAAATTTTCTTATAACCTAAGAATTCATCCATGAGTGACAACATCTTGTGGCCTAATATAAGATCAACAAGTTGATAATGCTAGGTAGAGAAAATTTATCCTTTGGGTAGGTGAAGTTGAGGTCATGAAAGTCCACACATATATGTAGTCCCCCTGTGGCTTTAGTGATAGGCAAAATGTTCAAAACCCATTGTGGATAATCAAAGGGTTGAATAAACTTTATGGAAATGAGGTGTTGAAGCTCTTCTTTGACAAGGAGGGCTATGTAAGGGTGCATTCAGTGAAGTCTTTGTTTGATAGTTTTGGCATCATGATTGGTTATAATTTTGTGGGTGGGGATGGATAGGTCAATATTGGGCATATCAGAACATGACAAGGTAAATGTAATAATAAAATCTTGGAGGAAGGTAGAAAAGTCATGTAGTTCCTTAGAGGTGAGAGTTTAGCCAAGTTTGATGATATAGGGGTTGTCTAGAGTGCCCATGTCAATATCTATGGTAGATTCATTCAACATGGTTGAGGTTTTCAAAGGTAAATATTTATGGATGGAGGAATTTGGTGCACCAAGGTAAGTGAGAATAACATCATCATCTTGAAAATAAACAATGTTAATGGTCGAAGAGTCTTATCCCATGAGTTTATGATGGGTCAAAGGGATGGATATGGATGCCCCTTCCTTTTGATAAGTTAGGGGGCCGAGAGTAATCATGTTGACAAAAAAAATTGGGTGGGATGATGTCCTCATCCTTACCCATAGGTGGAGGGGGTGCCAGTGAGGAAGGGGTTTCTTCTTCGACAATGGTAAGGGTATTTTTTTGGCATTATTTTTATTGGGTAAAATGAAGATGAGGCTATTCTTATCATTTGGATTTTGGGTCTCAATCAAGGTCAATGTGTGTGGGCCATGCTCATATCATCCTAAATTGAATCCCTTATAGGCACACCTATGAAGGTATAGTTTTGGAAAGTCTAGGTTGTCAAAATAAGAGATGGTGGAGGTGAATGGTTGAGGTGGAGAGGGAGTGATGGTAGTGTGAAGTGACTTGTCAATTCCCCCATAGATAAAGTGGGTTTGATAGCTCAAAAGCCCCAAAGGGGTAATGGATCCAATGTTGGGGTCATAACCTGGTTGGTGGTTGAGTTTCCCATATTCTTGGGGGGTAAGGAGGGCATCAAGGCTGAGGAGGTGAGATTATCCAAGGGTGAGATGTTGGAAGGTAGGTTCTAAAGGATCAGTGATGGGTATTTATTCCATGGGGATAGATGAGTTAGAAGATGCCTTAGTGGAAGAGGAGGAAGTAGTGACTTTAGCTTCCATGTGTGAAGGCTTGATGGTAGTTATTTATAACACTTTGGATGGAGGCATAAAAATGTAATTAGGTCAGTAGGTCATATTTCATGTTGAAAAAGGGCTAGGGTTAGCTTGTATGGTAAAAACATGACCTTCATGTTCAAACTTGATGTAATGGTGGAGGGTGGAAAGTACACAACCCATGGCTTAGATTTAAGGTCTTCCTAGTAAAACATTATACTTGAATTCACCTTCACCCACATAGAGGAGTTTGGGGAGCATGTGAGGTCCTAGCCGAATATGAAGGATGATAGTTTCCAAGGTAGTGGTCATAGTGTCATTAAAAGATCTAAGGATGGCTAAAGTTTTGGACATGACATTGACTAACATCTTTAGTTTCTCATAGGCATGAGAAGAGATGATGTTAATACTAGCTCTCCCATCGATCATAACACATTTGATGCAGGTTTGGTTGATGTGGGTTGTGATAAAAAATGGGGACCTCAATTTTTGGGGTGGATAAAAGGTATCTCTGAGTCCTTGAAGGTGACAAGGGTGGAGAGTTAGAGAGCACTAATGAAGACCTCTATGGGTTGGGAATCCCCTGATCTAACTTTAATGTCCTGCGTCGACTCGATCATGTCCTGATAATGGTGAAGTGAGGTGGAAATGAGCTCATAGAGGCTCATTTTAGTGGGGGTCTAGTGGAGTTATTTAAGGATGACTCTCCTAATGGATTTAGAGGGGTTATCCTCTTATGTGCCTAAGATAGTAACTTTGGGCTTAGCTATAAGCGTGGAGGTTTGGATCAAGTTTGGTTTATGGTTAGTTGATGGGTATGTCCATGGAATGGATACTTTGGCCTTCCCTTTATCCTTGTATTATGATTATGTGACTACATTAGTGATATGAATAGAGGGGAAATGTATGATGGGGGGTTGGGTATATTCTTTGTCACTCTAAGGTGAGAGTGGGGGGTTAGTAGTGTGTTAGTGGCTGGTTGTTGGGTGTGATGGTGGAGGCATGAATGGGAGGTCATCTACTAAGAGATCATCCTCATCATAGAGTTGGTATCTAATGGCCTAGAGAGATTTAAAATTCTCTATGTCATTCTTAGGTGTCTTGTGATAGGATAATATTTGATGGTTATTGTATCAAGTTGGATTCAATCCAAAAGGATCAAAATGTTTGATGGGAGGTAATGTGAGGTAGGAGGTCTATACTAACCTTTGAATAATGGTTGTATAGGATTTTTCTAGAGGTAAGGAAGGTTTTGTGCTCACAGTTTTGGTTGGTAAGATGGGTGTGTTGGTGGTAATAGTTTGGATGAGAAATGACTTGGGTGAGGTGGTTTAGGTGGATGGTCTTGGCCTAGGTATGCTGGTATTTGAGGTAGCTGAATTGGGTTGTCTGACTAGTTATGATTTGGGAAGGACTGGCACATCAGCTAATAAATGTGTCAGCGTAATCAATAATAGTGGGAGATATATGTTGAAAGGGGTTTACCTTTTAATCAAAGTGGAAAGGTGAGGCCCTAAGATAGAGGGAGGTATAGGCTTATCTATGTGTCCTTTCAATTCTTTTGTCCTCTTGGTTGGTGTGTGTCAAGATCTGGGTATAGACTTGGGTGAAGTTAAGTTTACCTTCAAGGATGGGTGATCAAAACTTTGAGTATGAAAGGCACCAAGAGTTTTGAAAGGTTTGTTTGGTTAGGTGGTGGCTTTTTTGGTTGACTGAGAAGTTGAGGAGTTGTTGGAGGTTTGCATTGGTTTAAGAGGTAGTGGAGAGATGATGGATTGGTTGGTTAAAGGTGTGCTAGAAGGTTCAAGTTTGTTAATGGAGGGAAGCCCAACTATTTATATAAAATGGCTTGATCTATGTATAGTTTTAAGGTGAATTCTAATTTATGTACTAATGTGGAAAAAGGTTTGTGTAATGGTCCTGATCCATGGGTAGTGGATGAAACAAATAGACTTTTAGGTTGGTTAGAATGCTTGGTAGGTTGGTTGATATTTTGAGGTGAGGGAAGCAAGGTTGAGATAAATTTCTCATCCATAGGAGGCATGGGTAGGAATACTCCTCCTTTGGGGATGATATCCATATGAGTAGTGGTTGTTGGGAAGTTGGTGGAGGTGGCAAATTAGGAATGTTGATTTGCCAAGATGTACTAATTGAGGTAGTATGTGATGATTCTAAATTTTTTATGAGGATATCTAGGGAGAAAGGAACTTCTTTGGTTTGGCTATCCAAAGGAGGGTAATGTGACTCCATGACCTTAGTAAGTGAAGTAGGGTAGGAATGGGTAGATTGGATGATTGGGTCCTCATGGGTAGGTGTATCATGAACCATGTTGATTGTGTGGGCATTATGAGAGCACTCACCCTGTGTGTCCTCAAATTTGACAGGGGCATGGTTAGGAAAAGATTTTTGTAAGATGTCAAGAGCTTGATTTTGAGGGGAATTGGGATTATCCAACATGAGTTCCCCTTTGTTGATAAAACTCTAAACAATATTCTTGAAAGTATTACATCAGTTAATGTCATGTCTAATTACCTGATGAAAATCATAGAGATCATTCTCATTATACCAAGTAGGTGTTGGATGAGAAGATCAAATTGATGGGGAGGTTTGATAGGTGGAATTTGTATAAGGTTAGCTTTTAGTAGCTTCTCCATAACTGAGGTGTAAGATTCTCCAAGTAGAGTGAATTATTTTTTATTATTTCAATTTAGGTTCCTTGCATTTGGATTGGACGTAATGGGAGGATTTTGTTGGTTGACATTGGGTGGAGGGGTGGTTTTAAGGATGATAGCATTTGTGGTTCCCCTAGTCTTAGTTCTGGTATTAGCTTGGTTTCTTGGTTTGGAGGAAGAGGTTTCATTGGTCATGAAGGTAGAGTTCTTGTTTCATAACTTCAATTTACCCTCATTTATGGCCTATTTTTCTAGCTTACGTGCCATGTTAAAATCCTCATCAAAGGTTCTGAAGCTCTTGACACGTAGTGTAGAAGATATATGTTTGGTTCAAGATCAAGTGAAAAGTTCTATAAGTTTAGGTTGAGGCAATGAAAATAAAAGTTGATTGATCAAGATTCTCCAATGGGCAACAAAATTGGAAATGGAATCATCATCAAATTGTCTGATGGAATAAAGGTTCATGATAAAGACCTTCTTGGAAATGTTAATGGAAAAGTGATCCAAGAAGACTTGTGCTATTTGGATGAAATAAAAGATGGAATGATTGGTAAGGGCACTATAAAAAATCAAGTGTTAGATCAGATACATACATGGGGAAGGTTCAGAGGAGAAGGGCATCATCATAAGCAATCATGTAGCATGCATGCCTAAAATCCCTAAGGTGCTATTGAGGGTCCTGCTTACTTTGAAATTTGGTAAATTTTAGAAGCTCCTAATGAGGAGGGTAAGGTCTGATAGGAACATAAGGATGAATAGGTTTGTTACAAATATAATCATAGGATATGATGTTATGAGTCCCTAAAATAGATGACTCAAGGTTGGTCATCTTGTTTATGAGCATTTTTATTAGGTCCATATGAGGTGGTGTGCCAAATAGATTGTAAGGCTGATATTGTGGTTGAGGTTGGGAAACATATTGGTAATTTCTTGGTGGTGGAGAGGATACCACATGTTGGAATGTGGATGTTAGAGGTTGGGTAGGGTAGATTGATGATGGTGGTTAGGTAGTGGGTACATATCCTTGTGGGTTAGGGATGTATCTTAGATTGGTTGCAATGGGTAACTACTGAGAAGTCCCTATGGATTGGACATGGGTGGTAGTTAGGTTGGTGACAAGAGGGGAGCTATTAACCTTCATGCTAATGAGTGGTGAGGTAGAAGGGATAGATACCCCTAAGCTTGGGAAAGGGATATTAACTGATGGCTTAGGTTTGATAGAGGGGAGGTTGGTAATGCTAGTGGTGGGTGTTATAGATAAAAGTGGGACATGATGGGTTAATGGTTGGGTTATCCCCAAGGTAGAGGAGTCATTATTAGGGGTGGAAGGTATAAGTATAATGATTAGTTGGATAAGATGGTTCTCAGCCATAGCATCAAAGGGTTTAGTAGATGAAGATGCCTAGGTGGTCTAAGGTTGGGTGGTGTTCATGGTAATAGGGATACCCTCCATAAGGTGGGATGGCATGCCATAAGGAATATCTTTAGGTGGAGTTGTAACTAGGATATGGTGAGAAGAGGTGTTAAGACTGATGAAGGGCCATTGGATTATTGTCTAAAAAGGTGGTAAAATCCATGTCTCCTTGGGGAAATACCTGAGGGAAATAGGGCTTCCCAATGGATGAGGTGAATCTTATACCTCAAAGATATACTCCATATGTGAGGAGGTAGAAGGGGTTGATTTAAGTGATGTTTTTTGGTTTTGCTAGGTTTCTTCACTAATGACAAGTGAGAATCATACAAGAAAAGGGGAGAGAAAATAATAAAAATCTCACCACTCAAACAAGAAGAAAAGAAAATGATCAAGGCAATCAAAATACACACTAAAAACTAAATCAAGCCTAGAAGTTAGTTTTAATCTCACTTTTGGCTTATGCCTTAGTTTATGATAATGTGTGATAGAAGTTGGCTTGTAGATGAGGTACTATAGAAGTAGTATATGGTTATTTTTAGGTTGTTTAGATGCTCAAAAAAATATCTATTAAAATCAATACATAGCTTGGTATCAGAGCCTACCCCCTCACTTCATAATCTCACAATGATAAGGGTGTTGGATGCTTAGCCAATATATATTGATATCCAAAGTTTATAATCAACTAGAGAGCTGATTTCGTTATCTTATTGGTAATGACCTCCAAGTAGGATCATCAAGAATGGGTAAGGTGACCACTAGGTGATGGAATCCTAGTTGGGCCTTGTCTCAAATTATTTTGATGTTTGATTGATGAAAGTGGTTTGGCAAGTGTGTGCAAAAAAAGTGGTGCTACGATAGGATTGCTATGATTTAATTCAAAGTGAACTAATGTTTAAAGCAAGTAATGGATGCAGTTGATTTTAAGCCTAAAACAAAAATTAGTTTCAATTATGAGCACAGATAGATAGAAGAGCATGCAAATGCAAAGAAAACATGAATAAAGACTCTAGGTCCCACCGAGCATACCATAATGTTTCATGTAAATTTTTAGTTAAGTTCTAAAAAAAGAGAGAAAAGAAGATCAATACAAGTTGTGGTTGAAAAACTTGTTTTTTTGTGCACACGTTGAATCAAAAGATTGTAAAGAGCTCCTCTTTGTCTTGAGTGGAAGACCTACAGATAAAAAAAAATTTAAGAAAATTAGTTTGTTAGATAGATAGTTGGGTGGATTGCCTAGTGAGAGATAGATACCAGAAATAAGAGCTTCATTAAGGGCTATCAATCTACCTATTTTAAACAATCAATTTGATAAAGTTGGAAAGAAGATACTTGCATCAATAATAGAAGATTACTGAAATTGAATACAATAAAAGCTTATTCAGAAAAGAGACTAGAAATGATCTAATTAGTGATAAATGTATTATTACTAGTGCTAATGGGTCAAGGTATGGCTCAAAAATCATAAAGGGGCCTATGAACAGGTAGGGACACAAAATATTGAATTTGGTTGGGTGTAAGAGGATCCAATTAGCTTGATGGTTTTTGGTGCCACATGTGATTGTTGTCGGTCATGCTATCATCATAATTAAATGGTAACCATCATCGGTTAGGTGATCATCACCGGTTGAAGGTAAATGTCACCGATCAAGTAACCATCACCAATTACTTGTCAGTGAATCTAGAAGTGAAACTGGGGTTTGTGTTTACTGATTGATAAGATCTTGGAAGTGGATTCTAAGAGATAGCTTAGGCTTGGAATGAAAAATTGGTAAAGAATAAAAGAAAATGAATACTTGTCTTACCATAAATTAGTTGGTGGGTGGTTGATGTGGATTTGCCTATTGGTAGAGTCTAGGTTGATTCCAATAATGTAACGGTACTTGTAAACTTAGTGGAGAGTTGATGGTAAGTAGCCTCCCTATATGACGACTGATAGCACTTGATAATGCATATTGACATGATTGACCCAAAAAAATATATTCTACATATAAAGATCTCTTGATAACAATTACATATGGTTTGACCTCCCAAGCCTCTCTCTCTTAAAGGCACAAGCAAGAGGTGGAAGTGGTTGTCCAAACTTAACTTGAAGAAGGATTCTAAATATAAGTCATCCATGCCAAGGGATCACAACTAGATTTAGACTACCCTATTTATAAAATAAAGGTGGTGGTTTATATGTAGGTTTCATGTTAAGTCCAGGCTATCCAACCTGACTATCACTAGTTAGGGTGACCATTTCTAGTCACCTTGATTGTCACTAGTCAAAGACCTAGGAAAAAGATTGATTAAAATGGGTAAAAAGGTGAGTTATCCAAAAAAGTGACTAACTTGAATCTAAATTAGGTAAGTAGGTTAGGCTAGGTAAGTTTGTCAAACTTATAGGTGTAGTCGACAGAGGATCAAGAGAAACCAAAGGTATTGTAATGACTAGGACCGTGTGTGTGGTTTTCTAGTGTCTACAAATAGTGTAGGTGGGGGATTGGATACCATGAGTGGTAAGAGGGTGAAGTTGGTAAGTTAATCAGCATAAAGAAGGTATCACTACATATTATTCTCTAGGATCTTGTCTTTGTTCCTCAGATTGAGTATTGTAAGGAGGATAAGGATCCATCTCATAAACAACATCATCCTAGTAGGGGTATTCAACAAAGTCATCATATGTGACCATGCTATCATAAATAAAATTGTACATGGATCTAATACAAGTGTAATAAGACATATCTAAGTTAATGATAAACATTTTAAAAAAAGATCTAAAGTTCTACAAACTCTAAAAAATAATGTCAAAATGATAAATGGTCCAAACATAGTCTAACTTGGTCTAAATATAGATCTATATCTCCAAAAAGGTTCATGCTAAAAATTGGTCTAAAATAGTCTAAGGCCAAATGTCTAATGGTAAATATCTTCCCTAGAAAGGTCAAGTGGATGAAATAAAACTAGAATGCCAAACTCTAGGTACAAAGTGTGTCAAACAAGTCTAATCTAAAAAACCAAAAATTACTATGTCTTTCAGAGAAGGCACAAAAGCTAGGCTCAAAATAGGCATTGGTAGGTCTTTTGAAAAAGGCACAAAATCTAAGCATTAAACAAAACAAGGTATGATATTTAATTTAAAAAATTTGAAACATTTTCGCATAAACTAGGCATTCATATTTAAACATGAACTTAGTTAGTTGGTATAAGTCATGAAATTCTAGGCACATGAAAGATAAGTTATTTATCCAAAATCTATCACAAATAATAGTTTTCAAATTGAATAAAGAATCAACCTAAGTTACTCAACTTAAAAGAGAAATATCTATGTTTAAGACAAAATTACACAAGGCATATGCATAAATCAATCAATGTTTGGATTTGAACTTGTCATGACTAATTTTGAACTCAACTTATAAAAACAAGGATACTTTAACAAACAAAAATCTAGATAAGAAAGAGAAGTATAACGGCACTAGGTTAAGATCCAAAAGACACACATGGCTTTAGTTTCAAATTGGAATTTGGCATAAGGCAAACAAGTCTTTGAAATGATTTGAGAAGTGTAGCAATGTTATCATGCTCTAAATATGTAATCAATGGTTTTTTTTCCATACTTAAAGGAAAAAATGTTTGAAAATGAATTGGGTAGCATAACAACACCCTTTTTAATCAAATGACATGCACAATCAATATTTGTTAAAAGACTAAGGTAAATGTATGGTGTCAAATGGGATAATGCCTCCTCAAAAAAAAGAGTGATGTGTGAACAAGACTCATTTTAACATGGAAAGATAGGAAAAAATAATAGTTTAGACTTAAAACCATACAAGAAAGGATAAAATGACATAAACACCTAAGTTTAACATCGTAAATCCTAAAACTAACAGGGTTGCATAATACTATCAAATTTCATCAATATACTCACTATTGATAGGTTTCTTAAATGTTAATCCAAAAATTAAAAGTTTATGAAAAGTAGGAATTTTAGGCCCCCTCTTCTCTTTAGTGTTTTTAATACAACATGAAACTTCAGGCTACTTGCCCTGCATCAATAATATGTTTATGGCATGTGGGGTTGTTCTAAACTATCAATTTTTATTCATTTCTAGATGATCCCAAGTGTGGCTAACATAAGATATGCTCATATCAATTGGATCCATGTCAATTGGATTATTATGAAAAGGACTTTCCATTTTCATAACCACTACATCCATCACTTTCTCATTGTAGTGTGATGTTTGCGTTGATCATACATTATGAGGTCAATAGTTGCTAATAGAGGTAGTTTAACCACTCAAACTACCATCCCAATCATTCACCAATTCAATTTATATATCCCACCATGGAGTGGGGTTGAAACAATGTCGAGAGATGAATTCCCAAGTCATTATTCCCTAAATAACCTATGAGGAGGCAATGAATTCTTGCTCACAAGCCAAAATACATGAAAATAAAAGGGAAGTAAAAAGACTTTATGGCCATTTTGGGTTCACCCAAACCATACAAATTTGGGGAGAGACTTAGTGACATTCTATCATAGTTTTGGACTAAAGAAACAAAGGAAAATAATGAGTGATTTTGGTCACCCAAGTTATCTAAATGGGATGGGAGAGAGCATACATGCATCATTTGGTTTGTTAAAATAAACAACTCTCAACAAATAAACATAAAATGAACAATTCTTAGGAGTATGTAATCAAGTGTGAAATTTCATTTTATTAAACCAAAATGAAGTGTGTTGTGAAATTTGAGTCCCTTAGCATTATTTTGTTTGATAAATTTTGAAATAAAACTTCCAAAGCAAATAAGGCATGAAAACAACTAGGTTTGTTTTAAACACTAAAGACAAATTATCTAAGATTTAACCATATTCAAATTTTCCCTTTCTACCTTAGGACGTGAAATTTATTATGGGGTTTACCTAATTGGAAGCCCCCAAAAGTGAGTGAGAAAACAACATTTCAAAATGAACTCTCAGGTTTCCTATTGTTTATATCTCAGAGTGATCAATGTCAATCCATGCAGGGAACGATATCAGTCTAAATAGGTTGACATCAGTTGATGCCATAGGGATCAACATTGGTTGACAAAGATCGATGTTGGTTCCTTCCTAAAAAAATATAAGAAAACACAATATGATTTTTCTAAAAAAAAATGTTAGTAAGATGAACATAAAACCAAATATCTCTCTAGATCCTATAGGAAAATAGTTAAATAGACAATATTCAGGCCCTAAACCACAAAATTAAGATTAAAAACTCAATAAAAACTCATGTTTGTCACATTTATTCTATGCCTTATTCTTCACATAGGGATTGATGTTGGTTTTGGGTGAATTGACATCGGTCTAGGTGAATCAATGTCGGTCTCTGTGTAACTTGTGTGTTGCTAAAAATAGAATTATGTGAAAAATAAAGTTAAAACTGGAAATTTGAAGATTATTAATCATCATTTAGCAAAACTAAAGGAAACATATTAATATCCTTGCTTGTATGGGATTTTTCAACATCCCACCAAGTGTGCCATTATGTGATCAACCACTATAACTCAAATAAACACACTAACACTTACACTCATAGCCTAGACACTAGGGAGATCTTAGTAACAAAAACTAAATGAAATCAAAATAAAAACATAAAAGACAATAACTTTTTACCTTCCTTGGAATCTCCAAATCACTTTTTTGAGTGGCTTGTTTGGCTTGTGTATTAAGAAGTATTTGGAAATGAATCTTGTTTGGCTCCCTCTCTCCTTGGCACCTTGGCTTCTGATGTAGCTTGACTTACAATTTTGGAATTATAACACTATTTGGCATGAGTCTCATGGAGCAAATCCTTCATAATAACTATAAAATATCCAAGCTTGTTGAATATACTTATTCATAATAACTATAAAATATCCAAGCTTGTTGAATATACTTATTCATAATAAATTTACACCAAAATAACTAATGGATTCAATGGGCAAGGCCTTGTATTTATAACATTCAGAATTAGCTCTCACCTAAGGTGAGTTAGAGTTGAGTTTAGGCTTGGAAAGGGTTCAAACTAAACCTAAGTGAGTTAAAAATAACTCTAGTAGAGTTAATATTTGTCAAGTAATTATGATTTTCAATTACTAGGCATGGCTCTCAAATTAGATATTTTAGGATATTTTAAAAAATCTTGACAACTCATAAAGGCAATGATGAAAGAGTTGGATATTTTTAATTTTTGAATTTCCTATTTTAGATATTCATTAATTTCAAATAGATAATTAAACTAGGCATTTAATCTTGTTTAGTTTGTTAATTGATTCTTATGAACCTTTTAGCTCATTCAATATTTGATTAAGTGTGTAAGTGCCCCCCTTAATAGGTTCATATAACAAATTGATAGTTATGATGTCACAAGGTGATTAGGGATGAATGCATGAAAGGTTATTATTATATATAGTAGGATGCCCCAATTAAAGATGTCTCAATATGATTCTAAGCTTTAATGAATGATGCACAAGCAAATTTTGGACATTCATTAATTCCTGGGATTAATTTACAATGGTTGGTAGGGATCGGTTTCAAGTCTGGTCAGAAGCTAGTTATGGCTAGTTTTAGGTGTATACAAGGGGGACATGTCAAATACAGCTAAACTAGGTCATAAAAAATAAAATCTTTGAGGGTAGGTGAATAATCATATAAGTGATTATAAAAGTGAGCCTTGTCAAATATGGGTTTGCTATTGAAGATGGGTAATTCAAAGATATGTTCATCACCTTGAGCTTGATATAGAAATGGGAGAGCTTGATCATTAAATATAAATAAACCCTATCACATTCCCTCCTCTATATCTCTTAGACATGGATGTATTTGATATGATTTTAATGTCACCATGATTGATTAGATCTTGCACTTATTTTTTTGATTATGGAGTATATATCAATAAAATGCCATTATACTTTATCATATTTATATTATCTATACCAAGAAGACTTGGTTTTGGTTGGATCAGAAGGTTTGGTGTGTTGGTATATGATCATATTTGTTGTGGCTAGTTGGTAAATGATAGCTTCTAAAGATTCACTTAAATGAGTGTATTGTATCCATTCAAAGCTTTGTTTGGATGTGGAAGATATTGATTATGGATCAGATGATTGGCCTAGTTTTACTGATAGTAGGACATATCTATATGATTGTGTTTGATGTGTCTCAGGGGATGGACTAGTATTAGATAGGGTTGTCATGATAGGTTTCCATTTTCTATTGTGATACGAGATGTCATGATCAAGGCTATAACTGGTGGATGGAAATTTGATTTATATTGGCTAGTATCTTAGCTATGATTAGGTTGAGTTATATGGGTATGTGTTTTATTATCCTCAATTAAAATGTAATTTATGTTTATGTGATCAAAATTTGTAGGAAGTCATGCCTTGATCTCTAGAATCTAAAAGAGGATTATTTCCTTATTTATAATAATTTATTGTTTGATTATGGTGATATCCAAATCTTTTTGGAAGGCCATAGATCAAGATGGGAGAAAGGATGGTTGATGTTATTTTTTTCCCCAATCGATAGGTGTAAGGATTTAATGAAATTATCATTAGATGTTTGGATTAAGTGGAAAAATTTATATTTCAGATTATGTGATGTTTATATGAGTGTTACTTATGATTGACTCACTTTTGACTTTGGAGTGGTGTGATGTTAGACATTTGAATTTATTTGAGTGGTGTTGAGTGGATGAGATTGATCAAATATCATTTTATTTGGACATAAGCTAGCTAATTTTTTTATTTCACTATGGTATGATAACCATTTGATATTGATTTGATGTTTGGATATGATGATAAGTTGATGCAAGATATTATATTAGATCTAATTAATTTGATTAATTAGGGTCTACAAGTGACCCTAAATGTTGGTGAGGTGCTACCTATTTTTACTACCTAAAAGATGTTTGAAAAGTTGATAAGTTTGATGGGATGACTAAGTCATAAGTGCCCTATGATTATTTTGGATGGGTTTTGAATAGGCTAGCTCAAGTGATTAAATGATCTTGATTTGATTTTTCCAAGTTAGATTATATGATTAGATTTGACTAAGAGGATGATAAGATTCAATCAAGCTTAAGAGGGTTGATAATGATATGTGATAGGTTTGTTGCATATGTGGACCAAGACATGTGTATGATTAATTGGTTGATTATATTTATATGATTGGGGATGATTAGAGGTGATTGTATGATAAGTGTGGATATGGATAAACTTATACTATAGTTATTATTGTCATGACAAGATTGGAATTTATTTAGGATTTTGACTTTTTAGCAGATTTTGATTAAATATGTTGGATGATGTATTTCTAGACTAAAAGATGCAATGGTGTTTTAAGGGATGTAGATGTCAAAGTATAGTCAATTAGAATAGGATGGTTGATTAAGGATGTTGATGTTAGACTATTTAGTATGGATCTTGTTTAGTGTAAGCATCTACAAACAACATGGGTCTCAATAACACTCAAATAATATCAGGCAAACTACAAGTCTATACTAATAGATATGGGTGTTCAACTCAACTACTAGCCCACTGATGAAGAGGATTGTCTCCCAACCCTCACTCTATGTTTTTATGTGATGAGTGTTCTTTGAGTATGTTATTTCCCCTACATTGATAGTTATTTGTGGTTGAAATTATTAATAAAGTCTATACAAGGCTCACTAAGGGAGTCCCCTAAATTCCTCACAATACTTGGGGCCCAATTATATATAAGGATATTATCTTATGCTTGAGTATTAGAGTGTAAAATCTTCACTTCCAAAAAACCTTTATGGTGAAATCTGCTTAGTTTTACGACAACTATCCTTGATATTTATACTTTTCCAAGACATGGAGTTTAGATTCATGGTTGGTGATGAAATTCATGTCATAGTCCTCATAGTGATTAAAAGTGCATGATGATCAAATCCATTTCACATTTCTCATAGAAAAATAAAAAGGGATGGAGGTTTATCAATTATTTTTTATCCCCAAGTTCACCCTACGGGCATGAGGGGAAAACATACACAACCTTAGCCTATAGAATAGAAAAAAACAAGAAAACATAAAAGGAATATGCTAAGATGATTAAGTTTAATCAAAAACACAAGGTGTTGATCAATTGACTTAACCAAGTGTGAAAATAATTATATTATAGAAGGGTTTATTTGTTGTGTATTTGATAGGAGGGCTTGTAATCAAGAATTAGTAGTTTGATTTGATTATTGAGAGGAAACCTATAAAATACATAGTCAAAAATCAACTATATAGTTACTCAGAGCATATCTATTGATACATAGGTCAAATTTACTTCTACATACAATGAAGTCTCTACATGAAAAAAGATCACTAGAAATCAAAACTATTAGGAACAAAATCATTTATTTCAACCATGAAGCCCTTAGTATAAAATAAAAGTTGATAAAGTAAAAAAAACATACCAAAATAGTAAACAAATGAAATATACCAAAAGAGTTATCAAAATTCTTCAGCCAAAATCTCTCCAGTGGCTCATTACTATAGCCATTGATGCTTCAACACATAATCAAAAGGAGAAAACCAACTGTAAACAAAATAATTGTTATACACATAGGAGATGATTAAAAAAGAATGTAAAATCATAAATAAACATACAAATCATGCATATTACAATGAGAACAATAGATTATATAGGCAGGATAAGACAATATACAAGCTAAACTAGGCAATGTGGGATTAAATCCCACATAAGACAAAACTAGGTAAACAAAAATACCTAGAGCCTAGCAAGCATTTATAAGATACTCTAACACCCCCACTCAAGTAAAACTAGGGGCTAAAAATAGATGATGTAGTGTGAATTCATGTGTCCCTATATATGTCAATCCATCATACTAGAGTACATGGATGTTAAGTCACTATAACCACCAAGTGAAAGAAGGAATGGTGTTGAATATGATAATCAATGAATACAAACACTACATTCCAAAGTAATAGTAAAATGGTGAACTCAAGGAAGCATTACTTGAACACCCTCCAACACAATGGTGAGAAGTGAGTACAAAGCCTGGTGGGGCTACCACACTGGTGTCACTAGTGGGAATATCACACTGGTGTCACTATAAGAATCACCAAGAAAGCCATGGAGTCAATTATAAAATCCTCATATGGGATATGGAAAACAATGTGCCTATATAAGATACCCATGTATAAAGGAGAAATCTAGAAAATACTCAAAAGTGAAAAATACATATAACTCTCATAAAGTGTAGAAAAAGAGAGAAAACCCATAGAAAAAACACCCCGCCCCCCCGCCCACCAAGAAAAAAGAGAAAAATGAAGAATAAAGAGCTAGAAAACCTCTCAAAGATGATGCTAAATAAGTCTGTACTCTAAGTACTCACAAGTTGTAAAAAAAATCAATCTGCATGAGTGGTTCAAATCCACTACTCGATCATAAAAATAACTAACACTAGGCTTCACCAGAATAACTTTAATCAAGAAAACTTTTTGTGGTGATGAAAGTACAAAAAAAGTACATGTTTAAGGAGTGTTCAACACAAATAAGTAGAAATACATCACACCCCTCATACTTTTGAATGGATGGAGTGGAGAATTAAAGATGTCTACATGAGTGGTCTAAATCCACTACTCAAACACTAAACAAGATGACACTATATACACCAAAATAGATCCAAACAAGGAGGCTATCAACTATCAAAAAAAGGTGTCAAAAATAAAGATATAATTCTCTCAAAGATTATGGCCCATGGTAGTGATGGAAAGGACACACAAATGACAAAATGAAATGATGCCTAAAATAGAGCACCCAAATGCATGAAGGTATACAATTTTGAATCAAAAAATCCCCCTTGTAAATTTATAGATCAGTGCAAGTATAATATAACCCATACACAAAAAAACACTAGATGGCAATAAGAAAGACACTGGGCTTCACTAGAATAGATCTAAATGAGGATACTATCAACCTGTCATATAATCCATCAAGAGAGGTGCTCCAAAAATAAGGGAGTGAAAATGTGTCCCCATAGAAGAAGGTGAGGTGCTAAGAAAATGGTCTTGAGGAGACATGGCATAACTACCAGTATGTCAAAGTACTAATGCATGCCATGGGTTGATAGAAGAGTGTGTAAAATGGAAAAGAGGCATAATGTATGAAAACACAATAAAAAAAGATCAATAACCAAAAACAACAATGTGTAAAGCACATGCAAAAAAGATGTCAGGCTTAGCCAAAAATGCATCCAAAATGTGTGCACAAAGTAAAATGCAGGGCCCATAACATAGGAAACCCTATAGTATTGATAATGTACACTTAGGAATAAGACATCAGACTCAACCAAAAATACATCCATGAGTGTAATAAATGATGACAATGCAATCATGTAGAAGCAAAAATGAAGGTTGTGTTACATGTGAAGGGGTTTAACCTCTTGTCAAACCAGACCTCACCCTTTGATCATTGACAAATGAAAGATATAATGTATGTGAAAACAATGAATAATCCCTCAACAAATGCTCAAAACATATAAAAATGTGTCACCACTAAAAATGTCACCACAAACCATGGTAAAGGTAGTATATCAATGCAAAGAGACCCTCAAGAATGTGGCACTTTATATTTTAGTGTGTTTTACAATGCAAATAGGCCCAATGCATGGGAAATTGAAAAACATGAACTTTCTCCAAAAAATGGTACTCAATTTTGAGATATCAATCAAAAGTTATTAAACAATTAGTTTCCCATCAATAAGGCCTATTTAATAAAACTTTACACTAAAGGTTTAAAAAAAGTACTACAACTAAAGTGAACCTAGCCTTCCAACCACTCATTGGATCCAACATGGAACTAGGAACCTCTTCAAAACAAGAGAAGTAAAAAAAAGTTAGGACAATGATTTATATGCATGTGGGAGTAAAATACACTCCTTATTTAAGGAAAAAATATAGCTATTTTAAAACAATAATTAATATACAACTATTTTAAGAGGAGAAGTGAGTGGATTACATGTGTTAGTTGTTGAGAGAGAGTCTTAAGCCTAGATAGGCATACCAAATTATCTCTCAGTCTAATCAAACAAGATGGGATGCCAATGAGAGGGGAAAAATGATGTCTCTAAAGCTCTAGTACACCTACATGCAGTCCCAATGTTCCAAACAACATGCCAACTCCATGTAGTCTTCACACAGACCCATCAACACTGCTAAAGAAGAAAAAACAATTTCTACCAATTTTAATGCCACCTCCTTGTTATAATGAAGAATAAGAAAATATTGGTACCAAGGGGAGATAAAAAATTACCACATATCAGTAGTCCACATAGCATATGTGATGTGTAGCTATCAAAAATAACAAATTTTCGTTCACAACCCATTGATAATCAATTTTAGTCAAATGAAACTCAAGCTGCTTTGGGATATCTTGATAATATACAAGATAAGTCTAAAAGCACACATAATAGCTCTAAAAAGGATAATATAAATGAATTTATGACATTACCTCCATCAATGATTTGCATACTATGTTAGGTTGAAACTCCCCAAAACAAAAGTAACTTCATGAAATAAAGCAATTGAGTGCCCCTTCTTAACTGCTTAATAAGGTCCTCGACTGGATGCATTGAAATCAATTATTAAATGATACTTCCTCGATATCAATCCAACTCACCTCTTTTGTGGATCAATGAGTCTAAAGGGAGAGCATAAAAAAGGTAGATCTAATCCTAAAACACAGGTCCAAGTAGTAGATGCTATGAGTAGGCAACTAGGCATTGATAGAAGATGGATCAGATCTAGAAGGCAATTTTAAGGGTAATGAGAGCTACATGTGGATGATTATAAGGATTAATAGATCACTCAAAATTTGGCATTATTATATCTAGATAAGCTTTGATCTTCTTCCCCATAGACTATTTTTTCCTTTACCACTTGACACCAATAGCTTACGCCACAACCACACCATGTCCTACTGCTGAGCCCCCAATGCCACCTTTGGCCATGCCACCTTGTTGTAGTTAACACCATGCTTGTATATATATGAATAGAGAAAGCCCATGATCAATATGTGGCTTGATGTCAGTGGAGAATAGACCATTGAAGAGCTTCCAATGTAGGAATAAACCTTTGACTAGGTTGACTAGTAAGTGTTTTTAAAAATAAATAACAAGTTTATTTGATTGGTTGATGACTATTTTTCATATATACATGCCAAAAAGACTTAACCCATGATCTGTTTACAGTCCCAAAGAGTGGACTATGAAAATATAAATAAGAACCTATGGATCCTCCATATCTACCTTTGTGCATGCAAGGCAAATAAACACCTTAAAAAAATAGGGCATGGAAAAGGAATGCCTCTTGACATTGACCATCTTAGGCTAGAATGCCAATGGAACAAATGTAGTCAATAACCATTAAATAAAGGTTGATGTCAATGCTTTAGCTGAGATCCAACCTTTAAAAAAATGATGATGTCAAGAATGTACCAATTAAATAATGGATGCATATTAGCTGAGTAAATACCATTGGAGGCTTGATCTAGTACCATAAAAAAGTTATCAAAACTCTTTAACCAAGATATCTCCAATGGATCATTACCACAGCCATTGATGCTTCATCATATACTCAAAAAGAGAAAACCAATTGTAAACAAATCAATTTTTATACACATAAAAGAGGATTAAAAAATCATGTAAAACCATAAAGAAGAATACAAAGCATGTATATTACAATGAGAGAACTTGCTTATATAGGTAAGGCAGGATACTATACAATCTAAACTAGGCAACATGGGATGAAAAACCACATAAGACAAAACTAGGTAAACACAAATACCTAGATCCTAAAAAGTATGAGTAAGATACTCTAACATCTACTACATAAAATTGTAAAGTTATTGCTTAGGTTATCAAAATCATTAATTAATATATCAAAGCCACTAATGTATATGTCAAAGTTGATCAATAATAGTGGTTTCACTAGAAAAAAACTCATTAATCAATATAAAATAGTTAGTCAAATATTAAATCCATTATCATGGTAAATGAAGCCACTATTTTCGTGTTCAAAACCACTAGTCTATGGTAACTACTATGAAACTTGTATAAACATAGAGTCAAATAGAGAAAACCATGAATTGTAATATCAAATTAATTAGTCGACTATCAAAATGACTAATGTGTTAGTGGAGACTTTGTTAAAATTAGATAAAAGATCAAAAAAATTGACTAAACTATCACAATTAGTTTGGTAGTTACAATGAAGTTGTTAATACTAAGGACAAATCTATCGTTCCACAAGATAAAGTTGTTATTACAAAGTATAATTCTATTATCAGTTTGGGTGTGAAAAATTCATGAAAATAGAGGATTTTAGATGCTAATTTGAATTTTAATGATCATGTAATCTTATTAGAATAATATAGGATCCTAACAAACAATTGTTAAGGGATTTATCCCATCGTGGTCACCAAAATGTATAACCTAATTTGAGTTAGAGGAGTTAGATAGAAAACTAAGAATGATCTAGTCTAAGATCTCTCCCTATCCAAATCAAACAAACCTCTGATTGGAACTTGTTGTTCCCAAAATCTGTCACTTGTTTTTGGGACAACATAATCAACTATTTTGGTCCTGCATGCCAAAATTCTTCCTTTCCTTTTTAAAAAATGTTTCGAGTACTCAAGTTCTTCAATTATTCAAGCATTTTCAATCAATGAACTCTCAGGTTCAACAGGTTCAACAATTTCAACTAGTGGGCTTTCACAAAGAAACAAATTCTAAAAACTTAGGCATTTCATGGCTGGCTCAATGCCAAAGTTCAATCAAAAGGTCCATCAATAGGCTTCAAACAAGTGGAATGAATCGTTGAACCCTACTTCAGCAAGGTTCAACGAGTTCAAAGGTTCAAAGACTTTAGCGAACTTAAAGAAAAGAAGGATTTGAAGAGTAAAGATTGAATGGTTGAACCGTTGAACCTTGAACCAAAATGTTTCAATGAGTTCAATAAGATCAAAAGACTTAAAGAAAAGAAGACTTTGAAGAAGAAAGATTGAACCGTTGAACCATTGAACCTTGAACCAAAAGAGTTCAAAGTTTAAAGGTTCAATGAGTTCAAAAAAAAAAGAAACAGAAGATTCTAGAGACAAGTTCAAAGAAGTGGTTCAATCGATTGAACCAAGGAGCTGATTGAACCAAGGGACCACTCAAACCGTTGAACCATTGAACCACTAAAATATCATGGTTCAAAGGTTCAAGGTTTAAAATGGTTCAAGTGACTAGTGACCAATGACATCCCCACGGATGTCAAATTTAGGGTAATGAAATATCCATTGGTTTTCAAATGTGGCATGGAACCTAAAGAACAAACTAAGCGACCAGTTAAAGAGGAAGCCAAAAGACCCTGCAGAATGGAAAAAAGATAGCTAGAGGGCTCAAATCAAGAGGAAGAGACAAAATACATTAAGGAAAGAGAGAACAATACAAAAATACTAGAAATATATATGCAAGAGTTATTTCTAGTAGGTGGAACAGTCCACTGAGTAGACATCTGAGCTCGCAAACATTAAAAGGCACAACATATTTTTCTCCCTTTGAATAAAAGCGAGGGGATAACCACGTACATATTTGGAGAAAGACCAGACAACCCATGCTTGGAAAAAGACATTTGAGATGATTTTGTACACCAAATTCAAGGTTGATGCCCTATTCTAGCATGGCCCCTTGACAGAACTAAAAATGCATTCAAGGCATTGAATGCAGCATGGGCCATTCCATGAAACAAAGCACCAAGCCTTTCTTGGTTGCTATATATTGTAATCTCTTATTTTATGCAAAAGAGATATCTTTTTGTTGTCAGAAGTGAAACTCTACCCAAATTGAAAGGCAATTACTGAGACTTTGAGCTTAGATTATTAATCATATTTCATTATCTGAATGAGAAAGCAAGTGACCTTTCAGACTTTGTGCTAAAATAGCTTGTGTTTTAAGGGAATTGTTCTTATGTCTGTTTCCTTAATGCATTCTTGTCTCTTTAATTAAATAAGTAGAATTAGTGGAAGTAACCAGGAAGGTGTCCTGAAGCTAACTATGGAGAGACTTTGTGCTACCACAATTGTCTTTAGTGTATTTTTTTTATGTTTCTATGTAAAGGATCTTCGGATGACTTTATGCCCCCATTATTGTTCGTATTTCACTTTTTGGTAGTTGAGGGGGAGACTTTATGCTACACCTCATTCTGTTGGTTATTATGCCCTTGTTACTTTTACTTATTAGTTACCTATCATAAATATTCCTATTATTTGCTAAACATCACTTCTGAAAGAAGATAAGTGCTTTTTGCCATTTCACTAGGATTTCTCCTTTGATTTGTGAACATCATCTCTGAAAAAAGAGAGATGGATGGTTTTATCCTACCCCTGAGTGTTATTTTCTACTTATATATATAGTATATAGCGCTTCATATTTATAGGGAACCTCCCCTTGATGAGATGAGAGATTTTTCCCCTTTTGATGTGGTAAACCTACACATTTGGCCAACCAATCTCCCTATGTTGTGGTTAAAACAACCTATTTTGCCCATCAGTTAGCTGGTGACAAAATATTCACCCAAAATTTTTTGGTGACTCCGCTGGGGATGTTTTGTGCAATTTGAAGCATCAAGATTTAAATTGAAGTAGTCTCTATCCTTGTCCATTCAAGTCTTCCACTCTGGCAGCTCCATAGTATACAAGAAGCTAGAGATCCAAAGGTATTATTGACCCTATATTTGAGTTGGCTCAACAAAGTAATTTTGATCTATTTTCTTCACCATCTCACCTCCAATGAACTAAGATTTTTCCTCCTCTAAAAATCAAGTCTCCATTACCAGGTAAAGTGTCCATTTCTACTGTTAGCAGAGCTTTGTCAATATATACCCCTCAAGCATTTATTATCCCTCCCTTCAGTAGTTAAACAATGGTAGTTCAAGGCCCTTGGGGTAACTCTTTTGGCCCACTCAATCTAACTCTACCTCTACATGAACTGCCTTACAGTTCTAGGAAGAGTTTCCCTAAATTCTTTGGTGATGGGAGAGTTCATCCCGATAAACATATTGCAGCCTTCATCATAGCCTGTGGCATGATAAGTGTGGAGTATGAGGACGTAGCAGTTAGGCTATTTGTGGAAACACTACAAGGTGCTGCTACATACTGGTTCTACCATCTATAGGCTTGGTCAGTGACTAACTGGGACACTCTCAAAGCCAAATTTGAAGCAAGATTCAAGCTTGCAGAAGATGCACATGCCCATGCTAGCCTAGCTCACACAAATGAAGAAAGAGCCTCATGAACCTATGAGGGACTTCATAGCCAAGTTTGATAAGCTAAGGAACATGATTCCCACAATTTCTCAACCAACTGCTGAGAACCTCAAATGTTTTTTCATCAATTCTCATCTACCTGAAGTGAGTTTATTGTTGAGATGGGATGGCCACATAGACCTTACTGCTACTCAAGATTTGGATACTGAGGTGGAAGATGACCTTATCTTGGTAGGAAAGATAAGGAGAGATCCTAACAGAGGCAAATATCCTTCATCTTTTGGATATCCATCGACAAACACCACTAATCCAATGGTGCAAAAGTAGGCAAATGAGTTGCTGGCTCTTAAAAAGTAAATGGCACAAGGGATGTCTTCTACTCCTTCATATTGAGATATGCCAAGGAGGACATTTTAGAACCAGTCATATCAAGGCAACACTGACAGGAATCAAGGGCAGCCAAATCATCTTCCTCTTCCTTAGGGGAACCTTGCCATTAAAGCACCTCCAACCAATTCAGCAGTTGGATATCTTGAGACATAATCTGATTTTTCCTTCTAGCCTAGGTTGAACCTAGAAGATGATGTTGATCTCTTTGCATTAGACCAATAAGAATCAACTGGCAACTCCAATATTGGTTTTTTAAATACCAAGATGAACCTAGAAGTAAAGGTGAAGCGTTTGATGGATCATACACTGTATTCACCCGATTCCAAAACTAGTTAGCCCAACAAGGTGATAAAGGAAAAATAGAGAAGCATTCTCAACCAGCAATTTCAATTGCCAAGCGGGGAACCACTCTACCTTTTCAATTAAAGGACCCAGTGATCGATAAAAAAGTGAGTACTCCAAACATTCATGCACCTTCAACTTCAAATTCATAGACCAGTACCATCCCTCCTAAAAACCAAAAAGATGAACTTCCTTCCCCTATTCCTAATTCATTTTAGACATTTGACATAATCGACCATGTCAAGAAAACCAAAATTCAAATGTCTGAATTTGAATTCCTGCAATCCAACCCTGAGCAGTTGGATAAGTTGGTTCAATGTGTGAAGAATAAATCCATCCTTGTAGGACAAAAAATTCCAAAAGTAACTCCTGGTCCCCCCAAGAACACATCCACCCAAAATAACCTTGTGATTACTCCTCCTACTGCTCCTGAGAGGATAGAGCCATTTTATGTCTCCTTACTGACAAAGGACACTAGCTATATAATTGCATCATAGACTCAGGTGCATCTGAAAATGTTAGGGCCACCAAAGTAGCAGAATCTCTTGGTCTCATACTAACCAAGACATTTGAGAGATGCTTCTCCATGGAGAAAAAATAAGTGCCATTGCTAGGACAAATCAAGGATGCCCAATTTGCATTTGTAGCATTTCCAGACAAGAGAATCAAGATGACAGTCCTAGTGGCTGACATCCCAGCCTCATACGACATTTTGCTTGGATGAAATTTTTGCAAGTATGTTGGTGGAGAATTGAGCATGGCCCTGTCTGAAGCAAGGATCCCAGTCAAAGGCATAATGAAGAGATTGCTCCCTAAGAAGGATGAAAAATATGTTATCACTTAAACATCAGCGCCTGAAGCTCAAATTCTATTTGAGTCTTCAGGTAGGGGTAATTACTTCTTGACCATAGAGGATGTTCATGTTTCTATAGATGAAATTCTTATAGGTGGTGATCCAAAAATTGATTCAAATAAGACATCAAAAGAATTGGTAGGGCATAATACAGATGAAAAAGGATATTCCCTCTCTAATGAATAAAAATATGATAGAAGATTAGTTTTTGATGATGTTTGGATCCTAAAATTTGATGGCAGCAATTCTTCTACTGATGTTGGAGCTAGGATTGTGTTGATATCTCCTCAAAGAGATATTTTTCCTTTTTCATACAAGTTGCAGTTTGGAAACACCAATAACACTATTGAGTATGAATCACTGTTTCTCAGATTGAAGGCTGCTCAAGACAAAGATGTCAAACACCTTCATGCTAAAGGAGATGCAGAGCTGATGGTTTGTCAAGTGTTTGATGCTGAAAATCAAATTATGTGCTTCATTGGACCAAAAGAGCAACAAGCTATGGTAGTGGACCATACTGCTACATGCCAAAGTCAGGAAAAGAAACTCTTCTATAAGAGAACAAGGATTCATGATTTTCAGATTGGAAATCAAGTCTTGCTATGGGGTAAGAAGAGAGAGACAAAAGGAGTGCATAGAAAATGTGATTCCTTTTGGAGAGTTTCATTTTCCCATCATCGATTCTAGGGATAAAATGGTTTCTTGCTAGTTTATCAGGATGGAACACCCTTTTCTCTACCACACAGTGGGTAGCATTTGGAGAACTTCAATTCTTGAAGTATCAGATAAGTCCAGTTGTACATATGTATATTTCTATAGTCTTTAGTTCTATTTTGTGCTTTCATTTTCATTTTTGGTGCCTTTATTTTTGGGTAGCATGACTATGTAACCCAATGGCATACTTGAAGGCACTAGAGATTCTGGATTCTACTCCATCTAATTATTTTTACAATTTATGGAAGTTCTCCAATTGGAGTCAGCTGTTGTTCCCAAAATCTGTCACTTATTTTTGAGACAACATAATCAACTATTTTGGTCCTACAAGCCAAAATTCTTCCTTTCCTTTTTAAAAAATGTTTTGAGCGCTCAAGTTCTTCAATTATTCAAGCATTTTTAGTCAAGGAACTCATAGGTTCAATGGGTTCAAAAACTTCAACCGACGGGCTTTCACAAAGAAATAAATTCCAAACACTTAGGCATTTTAAGGCTATTTCAATGCTGAAGTTCAATCAAAAGGTCCATCGGTAGGCTTTAAACAAATGGAATGAACCGTTGAACCATTGAACCCCGCTTCAGCAAGGTTCAAAGGTTCAAAGGTTCAATGGGTTAAAAGGTTCAAAGACTTTAGCAGACTTAAAGAAAAGAAGGCTTTGAAGAGTAAACATTGAATGGTTGAACGGTTGAACCGTTGAACCTTGAACGAAAATGGTTCAATGAGTTCAATAAGATCAAAAGACTTAAAGAAAAGAAGAATTTGAAGAAGAAATATTGAACCATTGAACTTTGAACCAAAAGAGTTTAAAGTTTAAAGGTTCAACAAGTTCAATAGAAAAGGAAACAAAAGATTCCAGAGACAAGTTCGAAGAAGTGGTTCAATCGATTAAACCAAGGAGCCGATTGAACCAAGGGACCACCCGAACCATTGAATCATTAAACCAATGAACTCTCATGGTTCAAAGGTTCAAGGTTTGAAATGGTTCAAGAGACCAGCGACCAATGATGTCCCCGTGGACGTCAAATTTAAGGTAATGAAATATCTGTTGGTTTTCAAATGTGGCGCAGAACATAAAGAACAAACTAAGTGACCAGCTAAAGAGGAAGCTAAAAGAACTTGAAGAATGGAAAAAAGATAGCTTGAGGGCTCAAATCATGAGGAAGAGACAAAATACGTTAAGGAAAGAGAGAACAATACAAAAAGACCAAAAATATATGTGCAAGAGTTATTTCCAGTAGGTGGAATAGTCCACTGAGTAGACATCTGAGCTCACAAACATTAAAAGGCACGGTCTATTTTTCTCCCTTTGAATAAAAGTGAGGGGATAGCTGTGTACATATTTGGAAAAAGACTAGACAACCCATGCTTGGAAAAAGACATTCAAGATGATTTTGTACACCAAAGTTAAGGCCAATGCCCTATTCCAGCATGGCCCCTTGTTAAAACTGAAAATGCATCAAGGCATTGAATGCACAACATGGGCCATTCCATGAAATAAAGTGCCCAAGTCTTTCTTGGAGTGTTATATATTGTAATCTCTTATTTTATGCAAGGGAGATCTTTTTGTTATCAGAAGCGAAACTCTGCCCAAATTGAAAGGTATTTCCTGAGACTTTGAGCTCAGATTGTTAATCATATTTCTTTATTTGAATGAGAAAGCAAGTGAAATTTTAGACTTTGTGCTCGAATAGCATGTGTTGTTGAGGAAATTTTTCTTATGTCTATTTCTTGAATGCATTCTTGTCCATTTAATTAAATAAGCAAAACTAGCGGAAGTAACCTTGAAGGTGTCTTGAAGCCAACTATGGGAAGACTTTAAGCTACCACAATTGTCTTTAGTATGTGTGTTTATTTTTTTGTATCTATGTAAAGGATCTTGGGACGACTTTGTGCCCCCATTATCCTTCATATTTCACTCTTTGGTAGTTGAGGGGGAGAATTTGTGCTAAACCTCATTCTGCTAGTTACTGCACCCTATTCTAGTTACTTATTACTACCAAGAAGGAATCTGGCTGTTGACTGAGTATTAATTCTAAAAGAAGAGAAGTACCTCCAGCAATCACCTAGGATTTCTCCTTTGTCTGTGAACATCATCTCTGAAAAAAGAGAGATGGATGGTGTTACCCTACCCTTGAGTGTTATTTTCTGCATATATATATATATATATATATATATATATATATATATATATATATAGTGCCTCATATTTATAGGGAACCTCCCCTTGATGAGAAGAGACATTTGTCCCCATTTGATGTGGTAAACCTACACATTTGGCCAACCAATCTCCCTATGCTATGGTTGAAGTGACCTATTTTTCCGATCAGTTAGCTGGTGACAAAATATTCACCCAACAGAACTAATAAGATAAATTGAATGACAAATCAATGAAATATAAAGTTCAAACTTTTTACCTCAAATTTGTAATCAAGAAACTCCCTTTTGACATTGTAGATTGATCCTAAGATGCTTGATGTTGAATGTTTGATTCTTGAAACATTTGATTGCTCTTGTGGACTCAATATTTAGATAACAAGTTGATAATATTTGTATAAATGGTTAGACAAGGTGATGGAATGATGGCATTACAAAATTTCAAATTTAAAGCTCTTCATACACCAAAATATCTTCCCCTTTTGTATAGAGATGTAGATGTATTTATAAGAGGTTGATGAGAGATTGGAGGGATAAATTTCATAAATGGAGTATGAAGATCAATGGATAAGATATTTAAAAAGAATTAATTATTATTATAAATCTCTAGAAAGGATTAGGGAGTTGCTCTTGGAAGTTTTAGAGGTTTTTATATTTATTAGGATTAATAAATGGAAAATAAATGAGGTTAGGGATGTGATTTTTAGGAATGTTAGTGGGTACAGGTGAGGTTAGGTTGTGAGGAATTTTAAATTCCTAAGGATTGTGGAAGCTTTGATTAGTGGATAAATGACATGATAAGAGGATGATTAGTTGACATGAATAATGTTGTAATGTTGTGTGATGTAGAAGGATTTAAAGGGTGATGTTAAGATAATGATAATTAGTGGAGAATAATTATTATATTAGTAATGATGAAAGAGTGGTAAATTTTAGATATATACAGGTGCAATTATAAGCACATCATATATGAGAAGAAATATTGTTGAATAAAAAGAGTGTGTAACATATATGCATGACGTTCATATGGAGTTGAAGATAAAATTGGAGGAGAATAGTATGAAATATAAAAATCCTATTGATCAAAGAATAATTAAAAAAAATTCAAAGTTGGGGACTTAGTATTAGTATAGTTACATAAGGAGATGTCTACAAAAGGATAATACAAATTTTTGAAGTGGAATAAAATCAGATATTGTATAATTTTGAGAAGGTTTTTAGTTATTTCTTATGTTATTGGGATACCATATGTAGTGGGTATTTTAGTTAACTTCAATGTAGTTTAAATTTATACCCTTAATTTGATCGAATAGGTAATCAAGAATGATAAGGTTTAGATTATTTAAGTATAGATTAGAAGTAGTAATTTTCAAAGAATGAAAATTAATATATTTAGGTAATATTAGATACATAGATTGACATAAAAGGATAACATGTAGATATTACTTTGAGTACTTAGTTAAGTGGAAAGATAGATTGGGTGAAGACACAATTTTAATGAGTGCATTAGGAGTTTCTAAACATGTAAAAAAAATTGAGGATATCACATTTAGATCATTAGTAGGAGCTCATGGTCAATTGATGTTTCCTTTAGTGTCTGATGTATCAACATCTAGGATCACAAGTTATCTTTCAACATCCAAAAACACAGGTTTAAGTTTTTGTGCATCATTTTTTATGTTTTAAAATTTTCAATCTCTTGTGCCAATGTTACACATGTGAATGAAGTGTTTAAAGTAGATACTAAGAGGGGGGGTGAGGGTGAATCGATTGAATAACAATGTATATTCAATTCTAAACACCATTGCATGAAGCATACATTAGAGATCAATGCATAAGAAAAACAATCACATAAGTACATCACAATATAACATAAGATATTATGTGTAAAACCATCTTAAGGGATAAAAACCACTAAACCATACACATGTACTAATATCCTATAATGACAAGATTCAACATTTAATGAAGCACCCACTTCACAAGGAGCACCAACCCTACATAGTTTAACACCAACCCAACTAGTCTTTTGCAAGACCCACCCCCGCAGGAAAATAAGAACCAAATAAACTACCTTGAATATCTGATAATATTTAACACCTATTTATTAATCTTTAACTGATGATGACCTCTTTTGTTTTCACTCTTTCCCCTTCACTATCACTCAAATAGTCTTTAAGGCTCAATCGCTCAATATGCCTCTTCTAGGCTCATTAGGTCCAATGAACTATATATCCACCAAAATCAAATTGATCATATATGAATGAATTATATTTTACACCATATGATGGTACTCAACTACCTACCTCTTCTCCTTGATTGAGATATTTTCTTCACTTAAGTCCTCTCACCCACAACTAGTCCAAAAAAGCCCATTAGGCCTTGCCTTTATACCACACACTTCATCTAACCCATCTTTGTCAGCCAAGATCCTTAACCCAATTGGATAAAACTTAAAATAGGTACATAAATATGTTAAATATGATAACCGAACACTCCATTTGTTGGTTATAACCTATAGAGGCTAAAACTTAATTAGGCCTAATAGAGACCTAATGGAATTAGCCCTTCTTCAAGACACACATTACCCTTGAACTCCTTGTCCCATATTTAGCTTCCACCAAAGCTTTAAAAACTTCACATATTAATTAAATAGACACATTATATTCTAAACTTGGGTCCTTACTACCTGTAACTCCATTTCACACCTTGAACCTATCAATTAGGTCTTCTCACTTTTTAGGCCTTCTTACACAAAAAAATTGTTTCATAGAACTGAAGCTAATAGTTAAATTTACATATGAAAATATGATAAAACAATATAAAATATATCATTAAAGACTTAAAAAAAACTCCATGTTCATTACACATCATTGCATATACCAATAGGCCTCATGAACTCTTCTACAACTTCACCACTCAAAACTGCCAGTGCATACCAAAATACAATCATGAACATTGAAGTAAAAACACACTTTTTTACAATAAAACATGGAAAAAAATCACATGTAATGACACATAATTACCTAAGCGTCATTATAAATCTCTTTATAGTCTTAAAATCAACCTCTTTAACCACTAAACCTTCTCTACAAGAAGCTCACTCAGATCTACCAAGTACTGCCAACACCCAATCAACAAACTTTGACTTATCCACAACAATATGGGCACAACCATGATATATAAATACATAAATATTATTAAAATATATATTTAACATATTAATTCAATTTAATAATCATTAATTAGTACATAATTCATCATAAACACCTTTGCTACTAAGTCTCTCAAGACTGCTAATGACTCCAAAAAACTAGTCATGTAATCATGTCTTTCTAGCATATTGAAAAACACTTTGAATGAGAAATAAAGAATAAAAAAATATATTGGAGTCATAAAAAGTATAAAAAAAATATTTTATTACCTACATCTAGGCCATAAGGACTCCAAACACATCACTTACGCTAGTACACCTGGAATTGTTATTTTGTCTTAAAACATAGTTATAGTGAACATGACTTCTAACACTTGTGAAAACACTTGATAGATATTAAAATGAGTTAATGTGGTCCTTAAAAATACTTAAATAAAATTAAATCACATAGACATAAAGTTTTAATATCAAATAAGGAATGAATAGATCGATATCTGAACTCAACCTTTCATTATTCACCTTCACCTAGACAAAGAGCATCTTCTAACCTATGTATGAGCATCACCAAGACTTACCAACCAAGGAAACATGATGCATAGGTATTAAAACTATTATCCCCAAAAAATATCACTCATTTTTGGGACAAAATTTGAACTATTTTTGTCCTATAGACCAAAATTGTCTCTTCATTTTTCAAAAATTGTCCTTGGCATTCAAATTCCTCATTTTTCAAGCTTCTCAAAAATCTATGAACTCTGCAAGAAGGTTCATTTCTATAGGTTCAAAGACTTTTGTAGGTGGGTTCAACCAAAATAATCAATTTCTAACACTTGGTCATTTTTGGGATTGGTTCAATGCCTTGATTCAATCAAAAATCTTCATCGACAAGCATCTGTAGCAGGTTCAATGCATTTGGTTCAATAGGTTCAAAAGCTCTCAACACAACTGTGAAGTTAAATTGGAAAAGTTCATCACTTTGGTTCAATCAAATGGTTTAGTGCTTCAGTTCAAATCTTTGTTGGAACTATTAAACCAAAGCTTGGTTCAACGGTTGGTTCAACATCTTTTGGTTCAAAGGCGGGTTCAATCAAATGGTTCAAAGGTGGGTTCAACCAAGCGGTTCAATGCTTTAGTTCACTTAGTTGGTTCATACGCTCAGTTTAATGCTTTGGTTCATCTGCTTGGTTCATTTAATTGGTTCATCGACTTGAACCATTAGCTTGAACCATTTTGGTTCAAAGCTTGGTTCATCGGCTTGGTTTAACGTTTGGTTCAACCAAGCGGTTCAATGCTTTGGTTCAATAAAATGGTTCAATAGTTGGTTCATCACCTTGGTTCATCAAATCATTTCAAAAGATCGGTTCAATGCAAAAATTCAAAGAAGCCTCTCGAAGGACAAGTGCCCTTGCGGAGGGCACTTGGTCGACAAAAACACCCTTCAGAAGGGTCATTTTCAAAGAAGGCCGCAAAGGTAATTCTTTCATATTTTTGTTTAAGGAATTCAAAAAATACTAAGGCAAGAAGCAATTCCTTCAGACTTTTTATTTGAAGGAATTCCTTCAGACAAAATTTTTGAAGGAATTTGGGAAAGAAGTTGCGAGAGGAAATCCCGAAGGAATTTGCAAAGACAAGCAAATAGAACAAAACAAAAATTTCCGCGAACTTTTTGTCTTCGGGAAAATGACCATAGAGAAATCCCAGGGAAAATGTCCATGGACTTTTTTTCACGAGAATTTTTCTACAGACTTTTGTCCATAGAAAATTCCCATGGGAATTATTTGCAGGAAATGTCCATGAGAGACTGCCAAAGCCTGAAGGCCATCCAAAGACCGCCTGAATGGTACATACCCTTGCGGGGGGCTCTTCCCAACCCAAAGTGGATCATTTCTTAAGGCCTAAAAGGGTATGTTCTTTCTAGGAAAGTGCCAAATAGAAAAGCCAAAAAAAGACCAATGGGTGACACTCCCAAAGACGTCAAATTCAAGACAACGAACTAGCCATTGAAAATGTATTGACAGGTGCGTGAACGTCAATTTCAAAGCTCACAAAATAGCCATTGATCCTTGTAATCTACATACCTAAATGCATTCATAGGCTTTAATGCCAAGACCAATAGAAAGTGAGGAAGGAACAAAACAACAAATTGAATCTAGGACCCAATTCAATTAACCAAAAAAGAAGGAACGATGAAGGAAGGATCAGATCGCTAGGTGGACATTGAAAGTTGAAAACTTTCAATAGCGTGACTTGTTTCTCTACATTGAGAAAAACAAATGGGTAGATGCCCCCAATTTCCAACCTATCTTCCTAATAGTTTTCAATGCAACATGATGTGTTACTGTTCTTGAGTCCTTCTTAAAGAGGCTATATACGGGACTCTCTTTTATTGTAAATACATCTCTTTTTGACAATCAGAAATGAAACTCTGCCCAAATTAGAAGGCATTACTGAGACTTTGAGCTCAAATTGTTGATCATATTTTGTTATTGGAATAAGAAAACAAGTGACTTTTCAGACTTTGTGCTGTAATATCTTTATTGTTGGGGAAACTATTCTAATGTCTTTTTCCTTGATATATTCTCTGTTCCTTTAATTCTATTGGTTGAATATTTTGTCGATCAGCGTACTGATAAAAAAAATAGGTCTGATCAGCCAAAGTAGGAAGATTAATCATCCAAATGTGTAGGTTTACCACATTATAAGGGGACTGATCTCTCTTCTCATCAAGGGGAGGTTCCCTATAGATAAGCTATATATATATATATATATATATATATATATATATATATAAACAAAAAATAATACTCAGGGGTAGGACAAAACATCCATCTCTCTTTTTTTAGAGATGATGCATGCAGATCAAAAGAAAAACTCAAGGGAAATGATAGACATGACTCCTCTTCTTCTAGAAGTACTATTTAGCAAACCACAAGAATACTCCTGGTAGTAACAGCAAAATGTAACAAAGGATGTAATAACCAACAAATTGAGATGCAGCACAAAGTCTCCACCTGAATTACTCAAGAGTAAGATATGAAGGACAATGAGGGCACAAAGTCATCCCAAAGTCCTTTACATAGAAATGAAGATAAAACACACTAAAGGCAATTATGGGGGCACAAAGTCTCTCCACACTTGACTCTTTAGGACACCTTCCTGACTGCTATCACTAATTCTACTTGTTGAATTAAAGGAACAAAAAATATATTGAAGAAAAAGACATAAGAACGATTTCTTCAACAACAAAGATATTACAATACAAAGTTTGAAAAGTCACTTGCTTTCTTATTCCAGTAATAAAATATGATCAGCAATCTGAGCTCAAAGTCTCAATAATGCCTTATAATTTGGGCATAGTTTCATTCTGATTGTCAAAAAAGAGATATATTTTTAATAGAAGAGAGTCCCTTATATAGCCTCTTCAAGAAGGACTCAAGAACAATAACACATCATGTTGCATTCAAATCTGTTAAGAAGGCAGGATGGAACTTAGGGGCATCTACCTATTTGCTTTTCTTAATGTAGAGAAACAAGTCATGCTATTGAAAGTTTACATCTTTCAATGTCCACCTGGCAATCTGATCCTTCTTCATAGTTCCTCCTTTTCTAGTTATTTGAATAAGGTCCTAGATTTAATTCAATGCTCTATTCCTTAGTCACTTTCTACTGGTCTTTAATAATTGACACATGGCACATTTCACTGCTAAACAGGTGAAGACATGTGGCAACTTCTGTGGGACTCTGAGAAACGTTTATTGATAGAGGCTTTAAAACCTATTAGAAATTTAGAATCATAGATGCAGACACTTGGCATGTTCCACTTCATTTAGTCACTCATCCCCAAGTCCACCATGGTCTTTGCTTAAAACAATGAAGCTAAGGGAAGAGATTGTAGATATTGACACTTGGAGGCTTTCGACAAGCTTCAAGAGGGACACATGGCAATATCCACCAATTCGTAGAAACAAAGTTTAGTGAGGCTCGGCCATCGACACTTGTTAGCATCCACAGGATTCTGTTGGGCTTTTGTCTCGGTCTGTTTGTTTGCCTTGGTCATTTTTTTCCATGAGAATTACCTTTTCAAGGGCACTTGTGTCTTTGACTCTTGGGGCACTCCTTTGAACTTTGTCGCTTGAACCAACCGTTGAACCAAGTTTTGGTTCAATAGTTCAAATGAAGCCTTAAACCAATTGACAAACCATTTGATTGAACCAAAGGATGAATCAAAGCATTGAACCGCTTGATTGAACCTACCTTTGAACCATTTGACATTGAACCAATGAACCAAATGTTGAACCTGCTGCTTGAACCCACCTTTGAACATTTTTATTTGAACCAAGGCACTGAACCAATCCCAAAAATGACCAAGTGTTAGAAACTGATTCTTTTGATTGAACCCACCTATAGAGTCTGTAGATTTAAGCTTGAAAAATGAGGAATTTGAATGCCCAAGACAAATTTTGAAAAGGGAAGAGACAATTTTGGTCTGTAAGACCAAAATAGTTCAAATGTTGTCCCAAAAATGAGTGATATTTTTGAGGGAAAACAGTTGACTCCAGTTAGGGAACTTCTGTCAATTGCAAAAAGAATTGAAAGGAGTAGAATCTAGAATCTCCAGTGTCTTCAAGTATACCATTGGGTTACAGAGTCATGCTACCCAGAAATGAAAGGCATCAAAAATAGAAACAAAAAAAACAAAATAGAATTTAAAAACTATACAAATATACATATATACATATGCAATGCTCTGATACTTCAAGAATTGAAGTGTTTTAGATGCTACTTCTTGAGAGATAGTGAAAATAGTGTGCCATCTTGGTAAACTAGTAAGAAGACATTTTGTCCCCATAAACAGTGACGAGTGCATGGAGCTCTCCACCAGGAAACTAATTTTCTACATCTTCCTCTTGGTATTTCCTTCTTTTTGCTCTGTGGTAGGACATGGTCTTCAAACTAAAAACCATAACTCCTTGCTCTCCTTGTGAAGGGTTCCTTTGCCTAATTTTGATTTGCAGCAGCATGGTCCACCATCATAACTTGTTATTCCGCTGGTCTAGTCCAACACATGCTTTGATTGTCAGCATTAGACCCCTGAAAAACTATCAATTCAACATCTCCTTTGATGTGAAGGAGTTTGACCTCTTCACCCAGAGCAGTGTTCAATCTAAGCAATAGAGATCTGTATCTAGCTGTGGAAGAAATGCTGCCATCAAATTCCAAGATCCAAGCATCATCAGAAGCTGATTTTCTATCAGATTTCTCTTCATTAGAGATGCAAGATTTTTCTTGATTTGTACTGCACCCTACTAATTCTTTTGATGCCTTGTTTGAATCAAATCTTGGATTGCCAGCTATAGGACTTTCATCAGCTGAGATAGGAGCATCATCCATGGTCAAGAAGTAATTACCCCTACCTGAAGGCTCAAATAAAATTTGAGCTGCAGGGGCTAACATTTGGGTAACCACAATTTTTGCCTTAGATAGGTTCGCACTTGATTCTCCATCAATGTCTAATTGCTCAAGATTGGCTTGCAAGGATTCAAACTTAGTTATTTTAATTTTGGATTTCTCGACATGATTAATCATGGCAAATGATTGAGATGGATTTGGAAGAGAGGATGGGAGTTCATCCTTTTGATTTTTAGGAGGGGAGGACTGATCTGTGAAGTTGAAGTAGACGGTGTAGAGATGTTTGATGTACTTCTTTGGTAATCACTGGGTCTTTTAAATAAAAAAGAAGAGGGGTTCTCTGCTCAAAAATTAAAATTACTAGTTAGGGTTACTTGTCTATCTTCTCTTTGTCAGCTTGCTATATTGACTGATTCTCAGACCTGGTGAATACGGTGTATGATCCTTTGACTACTTCACCTTCACTTCTGGGTTCATCTTGATAATTTAGAAAACCAATGTGGGAGTCTCCAGCTAATTCTTCTAGATCCTCCTTGAAGAGATCAATTCCATTTTCTTGCTCTAACTCAAGTTGGAAATATGAAACATGCTCTGTTTCCAGATATCCAACTACCGAGTTTGTTGGAGGTGATTCAAGGGCAAGATTCCTCTTTGGGGGAGGAAGATGATTTGGTTTCCCTTGACTTCTGATAGCATTGCCTTGATATGGTTGATTAGGGAATGTCCTCCTCGGTGCATTTTTATACAGAGGAGCAAAAGACATACCTTGTGCCATTTGCCTTTTCAAGGCTAGCAATTCATTTGCCAGCTTTTGTACCATTGGGTCAGTGGTGACTATGGGTGAGTATTCAGAAGATGAAGAGGGTTGAGCTCTATTAGGATCTCTTATTATATTTCTTACCAAGATAAGGTCATCTTCTAGCTCAGTAGCTAAGTCTTGAGTAGCCTCAAGGTCTATGTGTCTAGCCCGTCTCAACAGAAAACTCACTTCAGGCAGTTGTGAGTTGATGAAGAAACACATGAGATTCTAAGGTGTCAGCTGGGTGATCATGGGAATATTATGCCTTAGCTTGTTGAACTTGGTAATGAAGTCCCTCATAGGTTCATGGGGCTCCTTATTCATCTGTGTGAGTTGGGCTAGTAAGGCATGTGCATCTTCTGTGGGCTTGAATCTTGCTTCGAACTTGGCTTTAAGTGTATCCCAATCAGTAATTGATCTAGCTTGAAAATGGTAGAACCAGTCTACAACAGTACCTTGTAGTGTCTCCATAAAAAGCCTAACTGCCACGTCTTCAAATTCCACCCTTGTAACACCACAGGCTATGCTGAAGGCTGCAATGTGTTCATCAGGGTGAACTATCCCATCACCAAAGAATTTAGGAACATTCTTTCTTAAACTACATGGGAGTTCATGTAGAGGTGGAGTCAAGTTGAGTGGGCCAAAAGAGTTACCCCAAGGGCCTCAACCTGTCATGATTTAATTAAGAAAAATATAGATAACAAATCTAGACGGAGTGGCCAGATTACAAAACAAAAATGGAAAAGGACTAGCTCAGCTTGAGGCTTCAAACTGCACACTCTTTCCCAACAGCTCTGGTTTTACAGACCAAATAAAATAATGGAGGTGGAGGAAGATGGTAAGGCTATAATGAATAATGGGTAAGACATGAAATGGAGTCACCAAAGTCTGTAATGGATAAGGGTTATAATGATAATGGGTTATATTCCCTAGTGGAGTTTCCAAAAACTGTTGGTTGAATATTTTGTCGATCAGCGTACTAATAAACAAAATAGGTCTGATCAACAAAAGTATGAAGATTAGTCATCCAAATGTGTAGGTTTACCACATCAAAAGGGGACTGATCTCTCTTCTCATCAAGGGGAGGTTCTCTCTCTCTCTCTCTATATATATATATATATATACACACACATATAAACAAAAAATAATACTCAGGGGTAGGAGAAACCATCCATCTCTTTTTTTTCAGAGATGATGTGTGTGGATCAAAGAAAAAACTCAAGGAAAATGACAGATAGGACTCCTCTTCTTTCAAAAGTACTATTTAGCAAACCATAAGAATACTCCTAGTAGTAATAATAAAATTTAACAAAGGATGTAATAACCAGCAAATTGAGATGCAACACAAAGTCTCCACTTGAATTGCTCAAGAGTAAGATATGAAGGACAATGAGGGCACAAAGTCATCCCAAAGTCCTTTACATAAAAATGAAAAGAAAACACACTAAAGGCAATTATGGGGGCACAAAGTCTCTCCACACTTGACTCTTTAGGACACCTTCCTGACTGCTGTCACTAATTCTACTTGTTGAATTAAAGGAATAGAAAATATATTAAAGAAAAAGACATAAGAATAGTTTCCTTAAAAACAAAGATATTACAGCACAAAGTCTGAAAAGTCACTTTCTTTCTTATTCCAGTAACAAAATATGATCAACAATTTGAGCTCAAAGTCTCAGTAATGCCTTACAATTTGGGCAAAGTTTCATTCTGATTATCAAAAAAGAGATATATTTATAATAAAAGAGAGTCCCTTATATAGCCTCTTCAAGAAGGACTCAGGAACAGTAACACATCATGTTGCATTGAAATTTGTTAAGAAGGCAGGCTGGAACTTAGGGGCATCTACCCATTTGCTTTTCTAAATGTAGAGAAACAAGTCACACTATTGAAAGTTTACATCTTTCAATGTCCACATGGTGATCTGATCCTTCTTCATCATTCCTCCTTTTCTAGTTATTTGAATCGGGTCCTAGATTCAATTCGATGCTCTGTTCCTTAGTCACTTTCTGCTAGTCTTTAGCAATTGATGCATGGCACATTCCACTACTAAATAGGTGAAGACACGTGGCAACTTCCATGGGACTCTGAGAAACATTTATTAATAGAGGATTTGAAACCTATTAAAAATTTAGAATCATGGATGCAGACACTTGGCACGTTCCACTTCATTTAGTCACTCGTCCCTGGGTCCACCATGGTCTTTGCTCGAAATAGTGAAGCTAAGGGAAGAGACTACAGATATTGAAACTTGGAGGCTTCTGACAAGTTTCAAGAGGCACACATGGCAATATCCGCCAATTTGCAGAAACAAAGTTTAGTGAGGCTTAACCATCGACACTTGGTAGCATTTGCAAGATTCTATTGCAATTTTGTCTCAGTCTGTTTGTTTGCCTTGGTCACTTTTTTCCACGAGAATTCCCTTTGCAAGGGCACTTGTGTCTTTGACTCTTGGGGCACTCCTTTGAACTTTGTCACTTGAACTAACCATTGAACCAAGTTTTGGTTTAATGGTTCAAACGAAGCCTTGAACCGATTGACAAATCATTTGATTGAACCAAAGGATGAATCAAAGTGTTGAACTGCTTGATTAAATCTGCCTTTGAACCATTTGATGTTGAACCAATGAACCAAACATTGAACCTACTACTTGAACCCACCTTTGAACATTTTTGTTTGAACCAAGGCACTGAACCAATCCCGTAAATGACCAAGTGTTAGAAACTAATTCTTTTGATTGAACCCACCTGCAGAGTCCATAGATTTAAGCCTGAAAAATGAGGAATTTAAATGACCAAGACAAATTTTGAAAAGGGAAGAGACAATTTTGGTCTGTAAGACCAAAATAGTTTAAATATTGTCCCAAAAATGAGTGATATATTTGAGGGACAATAAATTCAACAAGCAAAATTAGTGAAAGTAGTCAAGAAGGTGTCCTAAAGAGTCAACTATGGAGAGACTTTGTGCCCCCATAATTGCCTTTAGTGTTTTTTCTTTTCATTTATGTGTAAAGGACCTTGGGATGACTTTGTGCCCTCATTATCCTTCGTATCTTACTCTTGAGCAATTTAGGTGGAGACTTTGTGCTGCATCTCGATTTGCTGGTTACTACATCCTTGGTTACACTTTGTATTTACTACCAGGAGTATTCTTGTGGTTTGCTGAATAGTACTTTTGAAAGAAGAGGAGTGTTGTCTGTCATTTCCCTTGAGTTTTTTCTTTGATTTGCACACATCATCTCTGAAGAAAGAGAGATGGATGGTTTGTCCTACCCTTGAGTATTATTTTTTGTTTATATATATATAGCATATCTATACGGAACCTCCCCTTGATGAGAGGAGAGATCAGTCTCCTTTTGATGTGGTAAACCTACACATTTGGATGACTAATCTTCTTACTTTGGCTGATTAGACCTATTTTGTTTATCAATACGCTGATCGATAAAATATTCAACTAACAGTTTTTGGCGACTCTGCTGGGGAGATAATATCCATTATTCATTTATAATATATCCATTCACTTCCACACTAATTAGAAAAAAATGCACAGTTTAAAGCCTCAAGCTTTAATTGAAGCAAGGTCAATTTTTTTTTTTGTTTCACAATCTAGCAGATTCAAGTTATACACGAAGCCAAAGGGCTAAAGGTATCATTGAACCTATATTCGAGTTGGTATAGCAAGGTGATTTTGATCTATTTCCTTCACCATCTCATCTCCAATGAACCAAGAGTTTTCCTCCTACTAAAGTCAGATCTCCATTGCTAGACAAAGTATCTACTTTTGCTATTGATAAAGCTCTGCTAATAATTACCCCTCTAAGATTTGTTATCCCTCCTTTTCATAATCTTACAATGGCAGTTCAAGGCCCCTAGGGTAATTCTTTTGGTCCTCTCAATCTTACTCCACCTCTACATGAGCTTCCATGCAATTCAAAGAATTTTTTTTCTAAATTCTATGGTGATGGAAAAGTTCATCCTGATGAACACATTACAGCCTTCAGCATAGCTTGTGGAGTAATCAGAGTAGAAATTGAAGATGTAGTGGTTAGGCTATTTGTAAAAACATTACAAGGTGCTGCTGTAGATTGGTTTTATCATCTACAGGCTCGGTCAGTAATTGATTGGAATACTCTGAAAGATAAGTTTGAATCTAGATTCAAACTTGTAGAAGCTGCACATGCACTTCTAACTCAACTTACATAGATGAAGAAAGAGCCTTATGAGCCTATGAGAGACTTCATAGCCAAATTTGACAAATTGAGAAACAAAATTCTTGTAATTGCTCGACTTATAGCTGAGAATCTCAAATGCTTCTTCATTAATTCTCAGTTACCTGAAGTAAGTTTTCTTTTAAGATGTGCTGGTCAAATAGATCTTACTGCAATTCAACATTTAGCCACTAAGGTAGAAGATGATCTCATCTTAGCAAGGAAGATAAGAGGAGATCCAAATAGAAATAGAGCTTCATCATCTTCTGAATATTCATCTACAAGCACCACAGATCTAATGGTGCAGAAATTGGCAAATGAGTTGCTTGCTCTCAAAAAGCAAATGGCTCAAAGAATGTCTTCTACTTCTTCATACAAAAAGACATTCTCAAATTAGTCATATCAAGGCAATGCTACCAGGAATCAAGGGCAACATAATTGCCTTCCTCCCCCACAAGGAAAACTTGCCCTAGAAGCTCCTCCAACTAATTCAACAATGGGATATCTTGAAGTAGAATCAGAGTTCTCTTTCCAGCCTGAATTGAATCAAGAAAATGATGATGATCTCCTTGAAGACAATCAAGAAGAATCAACTCGAAACTCCCACATTGGTTTCCTAAACTACCAGGATGAACCCAAAATCAAAGGAGAAGCTTTTGATAGATTATATGCAGTGTTTACCAGGTCTAAGAACCAATCAATCCAACAAGCTGATAAAGGGAAGATAGAAGAGAAACCTCAGCGAACAGTCATGATTGTTAAGTGTGGAACCATTCTACCTTTTCAGTCAAAGGATCTGGTAATCACCCAAAAGGTAAATACATCAATTTCACCTTCACCTTCTATTTCAAATTCACAAACCAGTCCACCTCCCATCCCTCCTAAAACCCAAAAAGTTGAAATACCTTTCTCTGTATCTAGCTCAATTCAGCCATTTGACATAATCGATCATGTCAAAAAGACAAAAATACAAATGTCTAAGTTTGAATATTTTCAGTCCAATCTTGATCAATTGAATAAGTTAGTCTAATATGTTAAGAACCAAACCATCCCTGTAGGACAAAAATCTAAAAGGGTAACTCCTGATTCTCTAAAGAACATGCCTATTATGAATAATCTAGTCATTACTCCCCCAACTGCTCCTGAAAAAATATAACCTTTCTATATTTATTTGTTAATTAATGGCCACAAGCTAAGTAAATATATTATATACTCAGGTGCATCTGAAAATGTCATGCCTACTAAAGTAGCTGAGTCTCTTGGTCTCATATTGACCAAAACATTTGGGAGATGTTTCTCCATGGAGAATAAGCAAGTACCATTACTGAGACAAATCAAAGATGCCCAATTTGCATTTGTAGCATTTCTAGACAAGAGAATCAAGATGACTGTCTTGGTGGCTGGCGTCCCAGCATCCTATGGCATTTTGCTTGGATAAAATTTCTTCAAGGACGTGGGAGGAGAACTAATCATGGATCTATTTGAGGTAAGGATCCCTATCTAAAGTGCAATGAAGAGGTTACTCCCTGAAAAGGAAGCAAAATATGTGGTCACCCAGACATCAGACCCTGAAGCTCAAATTATTTTTGAATCCGCAAGTATGGGTAACTATTTTTTATCTATAGATGAAGTGCATGAAACACCTGATAAAATTCTTGAAAATGTCAACTCAAAAATCAGTTCAACTAGAATAGCAGAAGAACTAGTAGGCTGTAATACATATGAAGAAGGATCCTCCATCTCTATTGAAGGAAATTCTTAAGAAAAATTAGTATCAGATGAGATATGGACTTTGGAATTTGATGGTAGCTATTTTTATACCAGTTTAGGAGCCATAATTGTGTTGATATCTCCTCAGGGAGATATGTTTACTCCATCTTACAAATTACAGTTTAACAACACTAACAATACAACTAAATATGAATCTCTACTACTTGGAATGAAGGCTGCTAAAAAAAAAGTCATCAAGTTTCTTCATGCCAAAGGGGATGCTAAATTAGTGGTTTATCAAGTAAATTTTTTTTGCCAAACCAAGAATGAAAAATTACGCCACTATCGCAACTTGGTTTGAGACCAAATTGAAAGCTTTGATGCTTTCAACATTTCTACCATACCCAGAGAGTCTAATGACAAAGCTGATGCACTTGCTATTTCAGGAACTCTCTTAGTTCCTCATTCAAATTTCAAAGAAGATAGGTATACTATTGAGTTGGTCTATAGACCAAGTGTTCCTAACAATGCTGATTATTGGCAAGTATTCAATGATGATCATCAAATCATTGATTTTCTAGAATAAAAAGACAATTTTGAACAACTACATTTTGAAGGCAGTGAACCTCAAAAGTATGAATTAACTCTAAATCTAGTTCAGATATAAATGAAAAATTCTTACAGCTAAAAGGAAACAAAATTCCCAAAGGCTTGGTTTCTCTTGAGAAGCTATTTGACAAGCATGACAGATTCATCAAACAACAACAAACAAACTCATGTTTCTCTTAGGGATTCGATCAAGTAAATCTAACCATTAAAGAAAATCCCAAGATGGTTAACATTGGTAAGTGCTACACCCCTGAAGAAAGATTCAAGTTCACCACTTTGCTTCGTCAATACCTGGATGTCTTAACATATTCTTATGAAGACCTAAAGTCTCTCAGACCAGATGAAATTTGCCATGACATTCCTCTCAAGGCTGACTCAATGCCCTAGACAGTATAATCCAAAAATATTAGGTACTATTCTGTCTGTGATACAAAAAATGTTAAATGCTAGAATCATCTTCTCAATCCATCATTCCACATGGATTGCCAACATAGTGCCTGTAATGAATAAGAGTGGCAAAATTCACATCTGTGTAGATCTCAAGAATCTGAATTAGTCATCTTTGAAAGATAATTATCCTTTGCCAATCATGGATCAAGTGCTTCAAACAGTGACAAGTTCAGAGATGTTATCAATGCTAGATGGCTTCTCAGGATATAATCAAGTTGAAGTTGGTGAATCAGACCAACACAAGACTACATTCACCACACCTTGGGGTACATTTGCATATATAAGAATGCCTTTTGGCTTGATAAATGCTGGTGCTACCTTTCAAAGAGCAATGGATATGGCTTTTAAAGATGAGATTGATAAATTTATAGTGGTATATCTTGATGACTTGACTATCTTTTCAAAGCATCAATTTGATCATGTATGCTACTTACAACAAGTGCTGGAGTGCTGCTACCAGAATGGTATTTCCATGAATCCTAAGAAGTCTATTTTTGGAGTAACAGAGGGGAAACTTCTTTGACACATTGTGTCAAAAGAAGGCATAAAGATTGACTCAGACAGATTCAAGTCTATTCAAGAGCTTAATTTGCCTACAAGCAAAACTGATGTTCATTCCTTCTTTGAAAAGGTGAATTTCTTATAGAGGTTCATCTCCAAATTTGTTGAGAGAACTAGACACATTGTGAACATGATGAAAGGGAAGACCATCTTCAGCTAGACTAAAGAAGGCAAGTCAGCATTTCAAGATTTCATCATATATAGCTATGCATCTGAACACACTCTTTTAGCAATTCTTGTTCAACAAGACAAGGAAGGTATGGAATCTCCTATCTATTTCATGATTTTCCCTCTCAAAACCCATGAGATGAAGTATTAAAATGTAGAGAGGCATGCTTATGCATTGGTGAAAGTAGTCAAACATTTTCGCTTCTATATTCTGAATTTACACACTACTGCCTTAGTTCCTGACACTACAGTCAAGTCTATATTAACTCAGCAGGAGTTTGGCATGAAAAATGGTAGTTGGATTGCAAAGATCTAAGAGTTTGATCTAGACATCAAGCCAACAAAGCTGGTCAGGGGTAAAGGCCTATGCCTATTAATTGCTGACAACAAGCTAGAAGATACACAACATGAAGAAGCTGAAGTGGAAGATACTCCAACAGTCCTTTTTGTCTCCACTACTAATGAGTGGTATTCAGGTATCACTCATTTTCTTACTTATGGTGAATGTCCTACTCATTTGTCTTACAAAGAAAAGATGACTATGAAGTTGAAAGCTGCCAATTTTGTCCTTTGGGACAAAGGCTTGTACAAGAGAAGCATAGATGGAGTATTCCTTCACTTGTAGACAAAGAGCAACAGAGCTAGCTTTTGAAATATTTTCACAATCTATCCTATGGAGGACATTTTTATACTCCTGTGACTGCTCACAAGATTTTATGAGCCAGGTATTATTGGCCAACTCTTTTCCAAGATGCACATAAGTGGGTTAGGAAATGTGAACTTTGTCAGCAATTTATTGGAAGACCCAAGTTAGGTGCTATGCCTCTCAAGCTAGTGATCATAGAAGAACCTTTCCAGCAATGGGGGATTGATTTTATTGGGACTATAAACCCATCTTCAAGTGCTAGACATGATTATGTCCTTACATCAACTGACTATTTCACCAAGTGGGTAGAAACAATCCCAACTAAGCATGCTACTTTAGAATTTGTATGCAACTTCCTCAAAGAAAATATCATTTCTAGGTTTGGAGTTCCAATCAAAATTGTTACTGACAATGCAGCTTGTTTCACCTCCTAGGAGATTACACAATTCTATTTCTATTATAGAATTATACTCTTTCACTCTTTTGATTATTTTCCACAAGGGAATGGACAATTTGAATCCAGTAATAAGAACCTGGTAACTATCATCAAAAATCTAGCAGATGACAATCAAAGGACATGGCATAAAGCATTGGTTGATGCTCTATGGGCAGACAAAATCACACCAAAGAGGGCAATTGGTATGTCTCTTTTTCAACCTCTTTATGGTATCAATGCTGAGATACCAATCACCTTAGAATTGCCAGCCTTGAAATTGGCAAAGGCAATTGAAAATCAGACATATGAAAGCTCTCTTGATAAAATAATCATGTGCCTAACTAAGCTAGATGAACAGAGAACCATGGTGGTGGACAAAATTGCTGCTCATCAAAGTCTGGTAAAGAAACTCTTTGACCAGAAGGCCAAAAATTGTGATTTCCAAATTGGGGATCAAGTCATGTTGTGGGACAAAAGGAGAGAACCAAAGGGGATGCATGGAAAGTTTGACTCCATTTGGAGAGGCCCATTTATAATTTATTAGCACATTGGTGAAAACAACTTTCTGCTGAAATATTAAGATGGCACACTCTTTTCTCTGCCTCACAATGGACAGCATCTGAAACACTTCAACTCTTGAAATATCAGATCATTGCATCTGTATATATGTATATTTGTACAATTTTTAGTTCTATTTTGTTTTGTTTATTTTCTTGTTTGATGCCTTTCATTTTTGGGTAGCATGACTCCGTAGCCCAATGGTACACATGAAGACACTAGAGATTCTAGATTCTACTCCCTTAAATTCTTTTTACAATTGACTGAAGTTCCCCAATTGGAGCCAGCTATTGTCCCCCAAAAATATCACTCATTTTTGGGACAAAATTTGAACTATTTTTGTCCTATAGACCAAAATTGTCTCTTCATTTTTCAAAATTTGTCCTGGGCATTCAAATTCCTCATTTTTCAAGATTCTCAGAAATCTATAGACTCTACAAGTAGGTTCATTTCTACAAGTTCAAAGACTTCTATAGGTAGGTTCAACCAAAAGAATTAGTTTCTAACACTTGGTCATTTTTGGGATTGGCTCAGTGCCTTGATTCAATCAAAAATCTTCATCGATAAGCATCAATAGTAGGTTTAATGTATTTGGTTCAATAGGTTCAAAATCTCTCAACACAACTGTGAAGTTCAATTGGCAAAGTTCATCACTTTGGTTCAATCAAATTGTTCAATGCTTCAGTTCAAGGCTTCATTGGAACCGTTGAACCAAAGCTTGGTTCAATGGTTGGTTCAACATCTTTTGGTTCAAAGGTGAGTTCAATCAAATTGTTCAAAGGTGGGTTCAACCAAGTGGTTTAATGCTTTGGTTCACTCAGTTGGTTCATCCACTTGGTTCAACGCTTTGGTTCATCCACTTGGTTCAAAGGCTTGGTCATTCAATTTGTTCATCAGCTTGAACCATCAACTTGAACCATTTTGGTTCAAAGCTTGGTTTATCGGCTTGGTTTAACTTTTGGTTCAACCATGCGGTTCAATGTTTTGGTTCAATTAAATGGTTCAAAAGTTGGTTCATCACCTTGGTTCATCAGCTCGGTTCAATGCAAAAATTTAAAGAAGCCTCCTAAAGGACAAGTGCCCTTGCGGAGGGCACTTGGTCGACAAAAACACCCTTCAGAAGGGTCATTTTCAAAGAAGGCCGCAAAGGTAATTCTTTCAAATTTTTGTTTAAGGAATTCAAAAAAGACTAAGGCAAGAAGAAATTCCTTTAGACTTTTTGTCTAAAGGAATTCATTCAGACAAAAAGTTTGAAGGAATTCAGGAAAGAAGCCACGGGAGGAAATCTTGAAGGAATTCGCAAAGACAAGCAAATGAAACAAAATGGAAATTTCTGCAGACTTTTTGTTCGTGGGAAAATGTTCGTGGAAAAATCTCGGGGAAAATGGCTATGGCACTTTGTCTGTGGGAATTTGTCCACGAACTTTTGTCCATGGGAATTTGTCTGCAGAGAAAGCTCAGGGAAAATTATTATTGGAATTATCTGCAAGAAATGTCTACAAGAGACTATCGAAGCCCAAAGGCCATCCAAATACTACCTGAAGGGTAGATACCCTTGTGGGGGGCTCTTCCTGACCCAAAGTGGGTCATTTCTTAAGGCTTGAAAGGGCAGGTTCTTTTTGAGAAAGTGCCAAACAGAAAAGCCAAAGGACCAAGGGGTGATGCACCCGAAGATGTCAAATTTAAGACAATGAACTAGCTATTGAAAATGTATTGATGGCTGCACGAATATCAATTTCAAAGCTCACAAAATAGCTGTTGATCCTTATAATCTACATACCTGAGTGCATTCACAGGCTTTAAGGCCAAGACCAGTAACAAGCGAGGAAGGAACAGAACAACAAATTGAATCTAGGACCCGATTCAATTAACTAGAAAATAAGGAACGATGAAGGAAGGATCAGATCACCAGGTGGACATTGAAAGTTGCAAACTTTCAATAGCTTGACTTGTTTCTTTACACTGAGAAAAACAAATGGGTAGATTCCCCCAATTTCCAGCCAGTCTTCCAAACAATTTTCAATGCAACATGATGTGTTACTGTTCTCAAGTCCTTCTTGAAGAGATTATATAAGGGACTCAATTTTATTATAAATACATCTCTTTTTGACAATCAAAAATGAAACTTTACCCAAATTGGAAGGCATTACTGAGACTTTGAGCTCAAATTGCTGATCATATTTCGTTATTGGAATAAGAAAGAAAGTGACTTTTTAGACTTTGTGCTGTAATATCTTTGTTGTTGGGGAAACTATTCTTATGTATTTTTCCTTGATATATTCTCTGTTCCTTTAATTCAACAAGCAAAATTAGTGAAATTAGTGAGGAAGGTGTCCTGAAGAGTCAACTGTGGAGAGACTTTGTGCCCCCATAATTTCCTTTAGTGTGTTTTATTTTCATTTCTATGTAAAGGACCTTCAGACAACTTTGTGCCCTCATTGTCCTTCGTATCTTACTCTTGAGCAATTCAAGTGGAGACTTTGTGCTACATCTTGATTTGCTGGTTACTACGTCCTTGGTTATACTTTGCATTTACTACCAGGAGTATTCTTGTGGTTTGATGAATAGTACTTTTGCAAGAAGAGGAGTGTTGTCTATCATTTCCCTTGAGTTTTTCCTTTGATTTGCATGCATCATCTCTGAAGAAAGAGAGATGGATGGTTTGTCTTACCCTTGAGTATTATTTTTTGTATATATATATATATATATATATAACATATCTATAGGGAATGTCCCCTTGATGAGAGGAGAGATCAGTCTCCTTTTGATGGGTAAACCTACACATTTGGATGACTAATCTTCTTACTTTGGCTGATCAGACCTATTTTGTTTATCAGTACGCTGATTGACAAAATATTTAACCAACAAAACCAATACCCCAAGCCATTTTATCAATCCCTTTTAACTTGCACATCATACCTAAATAGGCTCTCACTCAAGCCTAATTTCCTTCACTATTTTCACTATATGTATATGAGTGATATGTCAACTTGATTGACCAAAATGATTGACACAAATAACATATATTTCTAAACCATCTCCATGGGTATCAAGAAAATTATTGTACTTAAAAATATAATGATTTTCATGTGTTGACTCAGTTAACCTTTCTTGTAACAACAAAATCTTTAGAAACAACCACTTTTTTGTACCTTTTGATCATTGACCTAACACACCATTACCACTTGGAGGTTCCTAGAGGAGTCTTATAAAACATAAAAAATGATAAGAAAAAATTGTAGGACAAAACCATTCACATCTTTCCGATCACTCCACTATGAGGGTTTGCAAGCACAAAAAATATTTACCTTCTTAACGTTTGTTCATAAAGTTGAGGGATTGGTTTACTACAAAATGATTTTAGAATCCTATTAGGACCTTTACCCAACTACTTCAAATGGATCAGATCACCATTCAAACTCTACATGTTATAATGAGCATCTTAACTTCCCTCTTGGGCTTGGAAACCTTCATTTTATATGCATGGGAAACCTTTCAACATGATATCTTACTTTATCTTCTTCTTCAAGACCTGAAACTTGGTCAACACCTTTGATCCACATATTCAAACCTAATTCAATGATTACATGTGATTTTCAATCTAAAAAATTCACTTTAACCCTTCATTTGGACCTCACTAGGTCTAGAACCATTAGTCAAACTTGGATATTGAAAGCACTTAGAACCTTCTTGTATTAATATCAAATCATCATCAACATGTCATATGCACTAATTCCATGCTCTCAAGATTTTTTCCATGTTCACATAGGTCACATTCTTCTATAGACTCATCTCCCAGAGCCATTATGCTCTTTATTGCACCTAAATAGACATTCCATGCTCAAAGCCTTCTAGTCACTTCATGATATCATCCTTTATCAATGACATCACCAATTTTTCATTACCTTTGACATAAATGATAACACTTTTTCTAACAATGTCCCCCTTTGTCATTGATGACCACCTCCTTTTCTCTTTTTCCCCCTTTTCCATTAATGACAAAGTGGACTAACAACAACTAAGCTCCCCATAACATCATGCATGCATTAAAATACACTTTTAGGTGCTCAAGATAATCAATTATCTTTCATGCACATTGATAAACAATTGTTCCCCCTTTGACATACACCATTCTGAACTTCTCCACTTGGGCTTATCTGATCCTTGGAACTATTTGCTTACATAGCTCACAAGCTCCCTTTTCTCATGAATGAATATTAAATACATTTTTGAAATTATGACTTGGTTTGATCAATCAATCATATCCAATTTTTGTGACTTTTCTCTTGAGTTCACATCTATAGCAAATTTCTCCACATAGGGGCTTATGAAACACAATGCTTCAACCACTTGACTATAATTTAGGAGAAACAACTTTGTCCTTTCATGATTAATGTGATATTCTTAAATATTTTTCAAACTTTCTAAGTTAAGTCCCCCTAACTCCATGCTTCACCTAGATCATTACATCTTCAACAGGTCTCCTTAACCAACTAGGTTTATAAACAACTCTTCAAACACTGTTTACACAGTTAATATCCTTATGATAACACCAAATAAGTTTCATAACTTCATTGGATATATTATAGAATAAATAAAATAGGTATATATCCTAAATAAACCACAAATGAGACTCTATGGTCCTCTTTAAGAATTCATTACTCCTTATGCTTCCAATAGTTCTCATGGAGACCTAAAAACAAGATTCATACCTTCTTTCTCACAAATATCTTCTTGGATAATCTTGAACATTTGAGACAATCAAGAATAGCTCCCATATGATCCTCAATACAAAAAACATTCATCTTTTAGATACCACAAGCCATTATGGCTAAGAATTCTTTAAAGTAATTCATGGAAACATATGGTGACACACAATCAACTAGACTTTAGAATATACTTGATCTCTATCAGACATCTGATATGAATTATTCCATTCAAACACTCAATATAAAATACCAAACTAAGAAAACTTAAGCTACTTGATCCTAATATCATATTCAACCTCTAAGACTACATAGCTCTTCTTGAAAACCCTTCATATATACTCAAAGAATCACCTTTAAAAGGCACTGTCTAGACTTGACAAGAAACTCAAAAATTGTCATATATAGAATATTGAGACCTTATTCATGATATCAATGACATGATAACACATTACTTCATGACCTTATGAGGTCTTCTAGACACCAAAATAACACTGTAATCCAATACACATCCTTCATGGATACTTTTACAAACTCTTCTTCAAGATCACAAGAATCTTGTGATACTATAGGACAATGATGAACACTGTTAGGGCATATACAACATGTAAAATCACTCTTTGATTCAAATTCAATATTTAGAACTTATGAACACCAATTATTATCTTGAAGAACATTGGTCTTGAAAGCCAATCTTCAACTCTCATACCCTTGTTTTGACGTAGGTTCCTTTGAACATTACCTTACACTCAAACATATTTAAAATCATGATAACCACTAAATACAACATTTAATTTCATCCCTATACAAATAATTAAACTCTAAGATACTAATAATAAACTCACTTTCCTTATTAGAGAATACCTTAGGGTTTGTAGTCACAACTCATCTCGAAACCCTCAAATCATTGCCTTTCATCTCTTGAGATAGCTTTTCAAATCCAATATTTACTCTTAGAACATATGCAGGTGCCATATTACCTTGAGAAAAATATCACACACTTTTATCAGTTACCTTTAGAGTCTAAGGTCACCATTCAACTCAGCAAGTCATAGTAGTCTGTCAATAAAAAAACATTGAAACACAACCAACTTCCAGAAAGTTTTTCTTAAAATTATGCACACTTCTAAATTTCTCTTAATGAACTAGACCTTGTCATATAATTTTTTTTCATTTTATGTGAGTATTATCCATTCATATGTATCAATAAACAATTCACTCGTACTTATAAATCTCCATTATATCTCATACACTATTAGGTTACACATAGACCTAATATAAATAGGACTATCTTTCAACCTGTCTTCAAGGTCATTTAGTCTATCAACTTAGGTTTGATCTTGGACTTAGCTTCAGCATAATCCTTATTCTTAAACCTTGTTAACACCATCATGTAGACTTGTATTCAAACCTTAACCACGATCTTCAAAAACCTTATCCATCACTATAAACAAGATGAACATTGTCCTTATCACACTTCAAGCTACTTAGGATCACCTGTAGCCTATTAAGACTCTTCCAAATTTATTGTTTCAATACCAATGTTGGAAGTAGATAATTAGAGGGGGGGTGATCCAATTTCACAATAATGCATATTCAATTCTAAACACCATTGTATGAAACATATATAGGAGATCAATGCATAAGCAAAAATATCACACAAGTACATAACAATATAATATAAGATATTATGTGGGAAAACCTCTTGGGGGATAAAACCCACTGAACCATACACATTGAATATTTTCTTATAATGACAAGTTTCAACATTTAGTGAAATACCCACTTCACAAGGAGCACCAACACCTAACTACCTCAACACCAACCCAACTAATCTTCTGTAAGCTCCAACTTCCAAGGAGGCTCCAACCCCCTAGGTAACCAAGAAATAACTTAGTTACCTTGAATATATGATCATATTGAACACTTGTTTCTTAATCTTTAATTGATGATGACCTCTTTTATTTGCACTCTTTCCCCGTCACTCTCAATCAAATAGCCTCTAAGGCTCACTCGCTTAATATGCCTATTTTAGGCTCATTAAGTCCAATGACGTGTGTATCCACCTATATCAACTTGATCAAATATGAATGAATGATATTATTCACTCTCTATTGGTCCTTAATGACCTAATTTTTCTCATTGATTGATTTCTTTTCTTCGCTTAAGTCCTCTCACCCATAACTAGTCCAAATAGGCCAATTAGGCCTTGCCTTTATACTACACACTTCATATAACCCATATTGGTTAGATAAGATCCTTAACCCACTTATATCAAACTTAAAATATGTCCCTAGATAATTTATATATGAGAACCAAACATTCCATAGGTCAGTTATAACCTATAGAGTCTAAAACTTAATCTAGCCTAATAGAGACCTAATGGAATTAACCCTTCTTCAAGGCACATGTTAGCCTTAAACTCATTGGACCATATTTATCTTCAAAAAATGATTTAAAAAATTCACATATAACTTTAATAGACACATTATAATCTCACCTTGGATCCTTACTACCTGTAACTCCATTTCACACATTGAACCTATCAATTAGGTCTTCCTTCTTACATAAAAAAATTGTTTCATAGATCTGAAGCTAACAACCAACTTTACATATGACCATATGATAAAATCATATAAAATATATCATTAAAGAATTAAAAAAAAAATCCATGTTCATTAAACATCATTACATATACCAATAGGCCTCAATAACTCTTTTGCAACTTCACCACTTAGAACTACCAGTGCATACCAAAAAATAATAATGAACATTAAAGTACAAACACACTTTTTGCCAATAACATATGGAAAAAAATAATATTTACATACAAATTATGACCTTAGTTTCATCATACATCTCATTATAATATTCAACTTAACCTCTAGAACCACTAAACCTTCTCTACAAGAAGCTCACTCAGAGTCACCAAGTACTACCAACACCCAATCAACAAACTTTGGCTTCTCCACAATAATATGGGCACAACCATGATCTCAAAATACATCAAGGTGGTATTAAAAAAAATATTGAACTTATTCATGCACTTTAATCATCATTAATCAAGACATAATTCATTAGAAACATCTTTGCCACTAAGTCTTTCAAGACTACCAATGACTCTAGAAAACTATTCATGTAATCATGAATTTATAACATATTGAAAATCACTTTCAATGAAAACAAAAGAATAAAAAAGGTGATAGTATTATTAAAAAATATCACCAAAATATTTTATTACCTCCATCTAGGCCATAAGGACTTCAAACACATCACTTACTCTAGTACACTTGGAACTATCATTTTATCTCAAAACATAATCATTGTGAACATGACTCCTAACACTTGTGCAGACACTTCCTTGACATTTAAATGCATTCATGTGGTCCTTAAACATAATAATATCAAATTAAATCACATAGATATAAAGGTATAATAAAAAATAAGGAATGCTTAGACCAATAGTTGAACTCAAACTTTCATTGTTCGCCTTCACTTAGATAAGCCACTTTGAGAACATCTTCTAGCCTATGTATGAGCACCACCAAGACTTAAAAAACAAGGTAACATGAGGAATAGGTATTAAAAAAATAAAAAAAACCATTCTATCCATCCTTAGTCACTTTCAAATCATCCCTAAATAGGTTTTAACTCAAGCTTGGTTTCATTCACTATTTTCACTATCTACGTATTAGCGATAGGTCAACTTGATTGACCAAAATAATTTACATAGAGAAAATATCTTACCAAACCAATTCCATGGGTCTTAGTAACAAGTATTATAATTTAAACTCCAATGATTTGCATGTGTTGACTTAGTTAATCTTGCCTATAAAAATAAAATCTTTAGAAATAATCACTTTTTTATACCTTCTACTCACTGCCGTGATACACCACTACCACCTAGAGGTGCCTAGAGGATTAATATACAAAACCCAATCATAAAACTTGATAAAACAATCCATTATGAACCAAAATCATTCAAATATTTCCAATAACTCCACTATGAGGGTTTAAAAGCACAAAAACCTCCTTACCTTCTTAACACTTGTTCATAACCTTGAGTGTTTAGTTTCTTTGTAAAATGATTTTGGAATACTCTTACGACCCTTAATCAACTACTCAAAATAGATTAGATTACCATGTAAACTCTAAAAATGCAAATGAGCATCTTAACTTCCTTTTCAGGCTTGGAAACCTTCATTTTGCATGCATAAGAAACCTTTCAGCATGGCATATTGCTTTATTTTATTCCTCAATACTTGAAACTTGGTCAACACCTTTGACCCATGTATTCAAACCTAATTCAATGCTTACATGTGATACACCATCCTAATAACTCTATTTGAAACTTCATTTGGACATCAATAGATCTTTATGCACATTATATCTAGAACCATCACCCAAACTGAGATATTGAAACCACTTTGGACCTTATTGTATTGATATAAAATAATAATTAACATGTCATATGAACTCATGCCATTCTCTCAAGCTTTCCTCCTTGTTCACATAGGTGACATTCTTCTATAGACTCATCTCCTAGAGCCATCATGCTCCTTCTTTCACCAGACTAGACATTCCATTCTCAAATCCTTCTAGTCACTTCATGATATCATACTTCATCAATGACATCACCACTTTTTGATTACCTTTGAAATCAATGAAAACACTTTTTCCAATAGGAAGATCAATGGAATTTTGAATAACATCATAAAGATCCCCATATGGAAATAAAATGTAATAATGATGATTTCAATCATGTTCCACTAGTCATGAAGACCTTTTACTTGGATCATGATTAAACTACCACATAGTGTAGGTAAAGGTTTCAAAACTACTAATCTGTGTGGGTGGTGATATTGTGTCCACTAGTTTACAGTAACTGGTAAATTTTCCCATCTTATAAAGTTACATAAATTAACTTCTTAAATAACTAAATGTGTTATGTGGACCACTTTCAAATATAAATGGATCCTGAACTTAGGTGTGGAAAGATGCCAGTGTTAGGCCACAAATATTTTAAGTATGTTTTGAGAAGATCATGGAATAATCATTTCAATCATCCAAAGTAGAGAAAAGAGAGATCAATTAAGTGGGGAGACAAGAGTCCATCTCCAAAGATGAATAGAGAGAGAGAGATCAAAGAAACTCAAAGAGTGTGATGTTAGAGATGTGAGTATTTGAGTGATGTATTTTAATTTTAACCCAATCATTAGATAGCAAGAAGTCTTCTCCATAGTATAGGAAAAAAGAGAGTGTGAGGTGTGTGTTTAATCTTTTTAACACAACTAAACATCAATAAAGAGTGTTTGTTTCCATTTTGTGTCTTTTATCATTGAGATAATGCAAAAAGTTTAACATTTAATTCCCTTATTCAAAAAGGGTACAAGTGCAATTGGACAACATTCTAGGTACATAGCCCTTTTTTGATTCCATATTTATGCTCTTGCATATTTCCCATCATTTAAGGATGAAGAAGATGATGCTATAGAAGCTAACCTTGATAACGTGATAATTATGGATTAAGGAGTTATTAGTTTTAGTTAATTAAATGTGTAAAGTGTTTGGATTTTGAGATAGACATGTGTAATTTACCTCCCCATTAGTTTGTTTATATAAATAATGTTTTTGTATTTATGATAAAATATATGAATTTGTGACATGGTAAAGATAAAAGCAAATTGTGGAAGACAATAAAGGATAATGGTTAAAAAATATAAGCCGACACATATGGTTGTTATATTATATTATATACTTATATAAATTATACATCTAGTATGAAATTAGGTTTTTTAGTTCATGCATTAATTTATGTTTTATTTTTATTAACTCCAAGATAATTGTGTATAGTTAATTATGTGAGAAATCACACATATGGAAGAAATTAGAAGGAATTTTATCAAGATAATGGATAATTTGGGAGTCAATATGACATCATATATGACATATAACCATTCCACATACAATTTATGCTACTAAAAATAATGAATCAAGACACCTTATTAAGCCTATTCATAATAAATTTAGAGATAATATTGCAAACCCTGTTACTTAGGGATCTTACTCTAAAGTCCTCTAGCCTATGCAACTCTTTATTTTCTAGTATGAAAGATACAAAATTAATATTTATACTTTATATGATAGATCTTCATAAATAGGATTACTACACCACTCCCTATAATTCCTCACCTAAAATTTCATTGATGTGTTGAAGGAATATAATAGGGAATTCACTTGGCCTTCGCACTAATATCCCTTCTATAGAAAAGAGATCATCCTTGCCTTTTCTAGCGAGATTGATTTGTGGATGTACTTACTTTGATATTTTATGAATATTTTTGAGTTTTTATCTGGTAAGATATCAAAGGTCAAGTTTATTTATAGACCATATTTAAGATATATTTAGTTTGAAGTGGAATGTCAAATAATATATTATCTCATGGGGCTCACAAATAGAGTCCCAATTAAGATTTAATATGTAGTTAGTTTATATTTTGATCTTGCATGCCATGTGAAATAAATTATTCTTCCTATCTCCGTTATTAATTCATTTAGAGAGAGATTTTTTCATCCAATTATATTTCTTCCTTTTTATACATGTCACCCAGTTGAGAGGTCAGAATGTGTTCCTTTTCTTTCTAGTTTTTCAAAGATACCTTATTTTAAAATTCTCTTCTAAAATTATCCAAAGGAATTTTATAGATTCTCCTTCTAATTAATAATGTTTTTAAATACTTTCTAGTATATCTATTAAGCTTCCCTTTTAAATAATTCAATTTTTGATCTAGAAGATAAATTTTGGTCACATACATTTTTTTAACCCTACCCCACTCTTTTCTAATGATCTCATCAATCATCAGGTGGTCCATCAAAACTTTTCAAACTCTATTAAATTTTTATTAGGGTAAAATATCTCTTAAATCTAGATAGAAATGAGGAAAGTATGTAATATTATTTATATAAGCTCCTCTTATTTGAATGATCCCACCAATTTGTATAGATAAATAATCTATTTACTATTTACTTGATGAGGTCATTTCCTTTCCTCCTGATGTTGCATATGAATTTTCCTTTCTTGGAATTGATATACCAAAGGATAATGTGTTCAATAACATGTCAAAATTATTATTTACAAAAAATTTGAAACTTTTTCCTTTCATTTATTTGTATTTTTTTTTTATTATTATAGTCTCCTACCCACACACAATTCATTTAATTATCATTAACAATGATCTAGGATATTTTTACTTATTGTTATCTTTTTCTATATGAGAATGTGGGCCACAGTTGTTAATCAAATAAATTTTTAAATTTTTAAATTTTTACTATTGACTTAGAAAACCATCCAATTTTGATTGTATGTTTTGCATCAAACATTCATTTGACAGGGGTAAAACATAATAATGAAATTCCTCCTTGTCTTGCTTGTTTAAAATTCCCTGTGTGTAACCAAAATATATTTGTACAAGAGAAAAAATATGTTTATGTTAATCATGAACATGTTAATCCAAAAGAGGAATCATTCGATACTTGACTTGGAAAAAATCACTCTCTAAGTTTTTCAATAGTAATATATTTAATTTTAGTTATGCGAGAGATTATAAGTTTATATGTAAGTATCTTGAGGAGTGGTCATGGGGACATTAGAGACCAACACTTAGGGTGTTCTAACTTGATGTTGGGGTATGTTTTATCTTTTGAGAATATAAATTAAATGTCCCTCTTGTAGAAACATATATAAGACATGTAATAGGATCGTAACTTGATGTGTGGTCGATGAGACAAACCAAGACTAACTTAGTAATTTAACCATATTTATCTAGTAAGATTAAATATGGATGAAAGTGAAATATTATTATTGTGTATTAACATGAATTATATTCTAGTATGTATGTTGAGAGTTGGGATCAAATGCTTTACATGAAAAAACATTATTAAAAATAATTGTGGTTAGTTTTGAAGTAGCATGGGAGGATGCTAGATGATGAAATACAAATTTTCACTAAAATTGAATCAAATTACCTCTTAAAATTGAGTATTGATTTTATAAATATTTTTTCAATGAAATTTTTGCATCAAATTTATTATTTTTAATAGAATCAAACTTCCATTACATTCATGCTAGTAATAAGATGATGAATTATTATGATAATAATACCAAACCTACTTTGGGTTTCTTAGAATGTGATATTATTGTATGTTAATGAATATTTAAAATTGGTAAAAAAATAATTATAATTTTAGGCATCCTATGCTAAAAACCTATAAATCTTAAAATACAAAATGGATATAGTGTGGAGGATAGAGTACATACAAGAGATGGACAAATGGATCATGGCAAATAAAAACAAGAGGGGGTACTATGCCAACAAGAAGTAGTGTCACATATGGAATTATGAGTTAAGTATCCATAAAATTATAATTATATCACCATGTTTAATAAGTATATGTTAAAATGAGGTAAATTAAATATTTATGAATGTCATTTATTCAATTGTTTGAGGACAATTTGTAAAATTTTACAATTTAGATGCATTATCTTCACACCACTAACCCATTGCACCTCAATCAATCCGAAATCCCATGGCATGGATTAGTTGAAGAAACACAATACAATGAATAAGGTATAACCTAATCAATTTCATCATCTTTAGATTCATCCAGAGATAGAATGAAATGCACAAGTTAATTTATTGCATACGTGGCAACATGGATAACATGTTGATAAATTAATTTATTGCATACATGATAACATGATAAATTTTGAAGTCAATGACATTGATATTCAAGAGGGACATGAGCAATAGGGCATATTGTGATGAATAATAAAATAATATGGTGGATGAAAATGAGTTCATCAAGAGGGCATATGATACTATAAAAGTAGATGATAAATTTATATACTTTTAACCTAGACTATGTAGGTCATTTTTATTTCTTGCTACTTTAACACTCATTGACTTGAAATCAAAGTATGGATGCATTGAGACAAGCGCTACCAATTTTTTTGAATTACAATTAAACTAAATTATTGATTAATTTTTAATGATAATAAATTATACAATTGTATGAAAATTCATTCATTTTATTTTACATATTTTACTTTGACATATGTGCTACTACAAGTCAACATTAGTTCACATACAATACATGTGATAAGAGCTACTGTATTCAAAATGACAATTTTTTTAAATTTTAAGTAATGAGGTTATGGTAAATTGAACATTTTATATTGAAAGCATAAAATAATTACATACTACATACACACTTTTTTGATGTCAACCCATTATTAAAAAAACCCTATATTTTCACACATGATAAGTATCTTTGCAAGTTTATGTGAATCCATGTTTTCTACATTTTGATTGTTCAATCGTATATGAAAAATATGTTTTTATTGTCAAATAGGTTGGACATGAAATTATTAAATATGATATTTTATATTTTCCTTATAGTCTAATAAAATTTGGATGTAGTGTGACTAAGACATCACTAACCAACTTGAAAGGGCATTAGTCTCTATCTTTCATCTCCATTTTACCCTTGTCATCTAATTTTATCCCCCCTTTTAAAGATGTAGATTTAATTAAATTATATATTTACCACAAAAATATGTAAAATATCTTGCATGTCACAATATATTACTAAATCCAAGGAACTAATAATACCCTACAATGGTGTAGAGATAAATAGTAACATTGATCATTATCTATGTTTAATTTTATTATGATCCCAATATTGGTCATCAATCAGTCATATCCATTTTCCACTTGTCATCTAATTTTATCCTCCTTTTAAATAAAGAGAATTATTTAAATTAAATATTTACCACAAAAATATATAAAATCCCTTACATGTCACAATCGATTACTAAATCCAATGAAGTAATTATATCATGAAATAATGGAGAGATAAATAGTAAGGGTGATCATTATCTATGTTTAATTTTAGTATGATCTAAATATTGGTCATTAGTCACCAATTTTTCATGCATGTATATATAGATATATGGTTTCCATTAACACAATTAAAGGATGTTTTATTATAACACAATATATGTAGCATTGCAATAGAATTTTAAATTCTTGGTAGGGGTTGTAAAATAAAGTTTGCATCCCATAATTAAGGAAACATTGGATGATATTGTAGATGAATATATATTGATAGATGATGTCTATTTTTATAAGTTTCCCTTCATGTTTATGTTTATTTTTAAATTTATGCCACTATATAGTGACATTGATTCACAAATTATGAGGACAATGTTTGCAACAAGAGTTTTTATGGTTTAAATAATAATGAATTTATATAATATTTGGTTAAGAGGAGGGAAAGAAAAGATATAAATATGATCAAAAATATAATGTCCATATATAAGAGGAGGTAATACAAAGCTAAAAAGTTCTAGGTATATTTATATAAAGCATTATAAAAAACCATATCATTTTTCAATCCATAGGCTAATATTATATGATAAATATGAGGGAGGATACATGGACAAAATAATTAGTTATATAAAAAATATATGAGTAATCTATAAATATGTGAAAAATAAATACCTCCATGCCTTTTTATAATTAATGTAATATGTAAATATAATCAACATATGAGATAGGAGAAGTAACACAAGCCTAAGTAGGAAGCACCAAGGGAAAGAAAACCAAGGATAAACATAGTAATCATGATTCCAGTTAATAAAACTATAATTATAAGGTACAAGAAAGGAGAGAGTTTGTATGAAACCATAAAAAATAATTAGAAATAATAAATAATTAAATCTCAAATGGAGGATATAATTAAAATAGCCCTTACCAGGCCATAGCCGAAGACTTGTACACATAATTTAAATAGTCAATCAACCAACATGTTTTATTAAGCATGAACATTACAAGTATATATAAAATGTCCTATAATTATTCTTATCAATAATATGTTAATTTTTTGAACAACTAACAACCAACCTCCCTTAAATATCTTTGTCCTATATTAGTGTCAGTTTGTAATAACACACTAGTAATACAAACTAATATAGGTGTATATTAACAACTTTATTTTATATCAACAATAATATGATCACAATAAAAAATTAAAATATTATTTTTATTTTCACATGTTAGGACTAATTATTAACATTCACCCCCTTAGTTCTAACATGGGGTGATAAATGTGAATGTCAGTTTCAGCCGATAATGCATTCAATTACAAACATGTTATTTTGTTTTTGATTGAGAACCTATTTTATTGAAAGTTGTCTTTGAAAACTTATTTGATGACTTGTAACTTTTTTAAAAAAAAGACTTGACTCACAAACAACTCTAGACTATAAATGACATAGACTATGATGACGAAAGACTCATGACAATGATACTTAAAACATGACTTGACTCTTCTTGATTTTTGAGGTTTGACACACAAAAAACAAAGATAAATCTAGACTTTGATACTTACAATACTAAAAAAAATGAATTAAAAAATAAATGATCACTTATTTTTGACAATATAAAAATGATCATATATAAAAACATGTATGTCTAAATGACATAAAATACCAATATATAAGTCAAAAAATCATGGTACATAATACTAAGTAACAACAATAATCTTAAAAAAAAACCAAAAGATTTATTAAATCTAATAGACTAAAATCCTAATAAACATTAAAAATAAAACAAAATAAAAAATCAAAGAACTTGAACTTAATATCTAAATCCACACAACAAATAATATAACAGAAAACAAGGCTTAAAATGAAAATAGTTTCCTTCACTGACGGAGAAGATTCACCATCGATGGAGGAGATAGTTTGCCATTGAATATTGATCTAACTAGAATAAAGGCTGAGAATGGATAGATGTGTCTTTGATACATTGGAATGGAACTCGAACCAAGTGGATGCAATCGGTATGGGTAGATAGAAAGTTGTGGAGATTATGTGAGCCGTCAAGGTTGATTGCCAATCTATAGGGGCTGGTTCGATACAAAAATTGATGATAATGCCATTATTAATGTAAATAGATATAGATTAAGTGTAGAAATAATCCTCTCTTCTTTTGCATAGGAATATGAGGTTGGATAGTTGTGTGTAGGACACTATGGATGACTAAACATAGGGGACCCATTTTGTGAGAGTATGCATGCTTCAATCCAATGTCATTTTTGATGTTGAAATTCTAGACACACTTTACGTAGGTCATATCTATGTTGATGACAAGTATTATTGCAGAGGCAAGCCACGAATAATAAGCCAATTCCAAGTGCAAAAAAATTAAATCTTTCATTGTTGATTTTCTTCTCATGCAAATTTCATATTCTGCAAACATATAACAAACCAAAAAAATACAATTTTTTTTAATGATTTTTAGAATGAAAATTGCGAACAAAATAGGGTGATAAAATTGTGGAAAGTATGGGCAGGGTGGAAGATGAGAATAAAATGTAAATGGGTGGTAAAGCTAACAAAGTCCCATTTGGTCAACACTAAGAATTGATTATCAATTTGCAAGAAGAGTGGATGATGTATGAACAATAGTTTCATGTGGCTTGCATAACAATACTACTATAAATCATTTTGATGAAAATTAAAAGTGAATGTAATATAAAAAAATGCCCCATCACAGTGCTTGCTCTGATACCAGATAATAATAACATTTAGTAGGCCAGAGCTAAAGGCTCGTATGCATAATTCAATTAGTCAATCAACCAACATGTTATATTAATCACAAAAATTATAAATATATAGAAAGTGACCTATAACTATTCTTCTAAATAATAGGTTAGTTGTTCTGAAAATTGACAACTAACCTCCTTCAAATCTCTCTCTGTCCTATATTAGTGTGTGGTTATAACAACACACTAATGATATAAACTAATATAGGTGTATATTAGCACCTTTATTTTTTTCTCAACAATAATATGAACACAATAAATGATTCCAATATTTTTTTATTTACACATGTTAGGACTAATTCATAATAGGATAAACACTAGAGGAACATTGTAACCTATGTATGCATTCAAAAAATTAATGTGTAAGACCAAATTGATAAGAATTAGATAAATATTTAAAAGAAGAAATAAGTGAAGTGTAAGCTAGAGTTTGTTAAATGGTGTAAATAATTTGTAAATATAAAAATATGATATTACAATATAATATCAGAGTAGTCATCTAAAATGTCATTTAATGTAATGAGTGTCACTTGAGACCAACCTATCATTAGCTTAGCCGTAGACCTATCTTAAGGACTCTTTTGATGAGTGTCTAGCCTTTGCCTTGATATACCAAGAGCCACATTTAGCCACCATATAGGCATCTTATATCCTTTTTCACATGTGTCATCCACTTGAATAATAGCACAATCCCTTTGGTCTATAGTGCAATGCATTATTGGAAAAGTGGGAAATGTTATTGACCCTTAGCTTATTTTACCCCTAATAGACATCTTTCCACTCATGAAGCATCCTAAGGTCTACCTAGACTCATTTCATGTCTTGACTAGCATCATAACACTATATGAAGACCACTCTTAGTCATTTATCCCTTAGATACAAATTCTCATGAACAAGCTCATAAAAAGTTATGAAAATTAAGGTTATTAATCCCTATTTACCCCTATTTTTACATACATTCATCTACATCAACCTAGAGCTCAATTTTACATAGATTTATAGTTTGAAGTCACAATCAAAGAATTCAAATTGGCATTTATAATCAGGCATACTAGCATCACTCTCACTTGTACCAGTACTTAGATTAGGAAAAATACATCAGGTTTGATCCCCTTTTGAGGTATTGGTATGTAGGCAACACTCAACACATAAGGTGTTGAGGTTATGTCTAGCCTACCCTAATAATGCCACTCTTTTTAGACTTGTGTTCATCAAAACCCTAACAAGCATGGATGCTTAGGGTTATATAGTGAAATCAACCAAAATAAAGCATAGATGATGATCTAAGTCTTGATCATGTAGGTACATGATTTCTAGCATAAAGCAAAGGTTTGCCCCAGATTTCATTGCTTCATATACATAAAAGGTCAATAACACATTGCAATATAGGTAAATAGGGTCATGCTATTGTCTAAATAGGGTTTTGACACCTTTTCTCCACTAATAATGCTCTACCCTACTCTGACATCACTTTATAGCTTGCCACTTGTCTATTTTAGTCATATTTTTTAGCTAAGAACACACTTTTAAATTCATTACTATTTATAGGCTAAAAAAAATCAATATTTATTTTATGAAACACTTTTGACACATACAAATATTTATTATATGAAACACTTTGTGACACTAGGGTGCCAAACACATTAGAACCAACTTATTTTTCTTATATAATCAATACTATGAAATGGATTGAGCAACATATTTCATTTGAAAAAGGAGATCTTCCACATTAGCACATCATAGATCCATATCTACCTCTATACATCCAATTAAGAATTAACGATGTGGGTGTCAAATGAGTTACAGTCAAAAATGGTTAAGGTTAAAACATTTGTAATATCTCTTTTATTTGAATTCTTAACATACATGCTAAGGATTTGGTTCATTCTGATATGAACATCTGAGGATTTGATAATATTCAACATAAAGTTTTGGGTTAGATAACACTAAATTTTACATTGGGACCTTGAACACTACTTACCACATATCAAGCTATGTCTAATGATCTTAATTACAATGTTTTGATTGGGAGACTTTGGATTTTATATGAACGTATTCTAGTCAATTTTACATGCATGTTTAAAGTTCAGTTACAAAGTTTATATATACACATGCCCTATGGTTTGGGAACCATTCAAATATTATCAAATTATAGGGCCTACACAAAACTATATTCCTCACATAGATTTTACTAAAACACCTATATAGTCTTCTATTCAGAGTTCACATATGACTCCCTTAAACACCTTGGGCATACATGATAATGCATTTACTTATCTTTTTTCAAAAAAATATTTCTAAAAAATGGGCTACACAAGATAAGGCTTCAGAAACATGAACAAGGGATTCTTAATCTTATTGAAGCATATGATCAAAAAGGTAGGCAGGGACTTAGATATAAACATAGAACATCTAATGCTAAGTCTTCCCATCATGCTTATCAACATATAATGTTTTATCCACCTATTCCAAAAATAGTAGTAAATCATGTATCCACACTCTCAATTATGTACCCTGACCTTATGGATGATACTATTTCTCTATATCTACTCACTTTTGACAAATTCATCAATGATTAATCTCTCTTACAATTCATAGGGGAATATGAGGATCTTCATTCCTTATATCATAAGAATAGGTTTAATCATTCCAAAAATATCTAGGCATACTTCAATGAGAGTTATGACATTTTAGATGATATCCCAACTGACACAGATGACACCCTACCTACAAATTCCTACACTGCTAATCAATCTACATTAATTAATGAAGACATAAGTGAATTCAATTATGGTAGAGACATGGATCCTTGTATCACATTATTATTTTCCACCCTATGTAAATAAGAGGATACCATGGAAAATTTTAGAGGTTATTTATAGCCAAAATGTTATAATTAGGTTTTCTCAATTTTGAGAATGGTTAATTCTATGAAAATATACCTAGGTGAAATAGCCTCAATTTATTATACATGTGTTTCAAATCGCCTTATAGATTATAATCGATCATATTTCAAGAAACATATTCATAAGAGTTACTGTGAATGTATGGGTATGATTTAATAGGAAATTATATGAGACATGTATATGTTAGTTTAGAATCTATAGGTGTGTGTGTGTGAGAGAGAGAGAGAGAGAGAGAGAGAGAGAGAGAGAGAGAGAGAGAGAGAGAGAGAGAGAGAGAGAGAGAGAGAGAGAGAGAGAGAGAGAGTCCTAGGCTATGACACAATAAAATTAAGCTAATAATTATATTTTGGCTTGCATGGTTTGATAATTGAAATAGAAATATATTTGAAATGCTAGTTATGGATACGGTTATGACATTTTGGCAGACCTTATTATATAGTTTACAATTTTTAAAATTATGAAAATGTTTTGAATATTTTTTAGTAGAATTTATAAAATTGAGTAAAATAAACATGTTCTTTCTTCTATATGGTTTTAATAACTAAAAAACTTAATAATAAATAGTTTTCAAACCTAATATTTTTTTTTCCTAGCATTGAACATGATGGAAGTGGAATTAAAGTTAAGGGGAATTGAATCTCCAGGGATTGAGGTTTAGATCTTACCCAATGTTTTAATGAATTGAAACCATTGTATTGAGGGGCTCGAGGCAAAATTTTATGTTGGTCCAACATGTCACCCATGGGATTAATGTAAGTTGGTCAAATACAATGTGACGATTTCTTGATTTTTCTTGTCATTTATGCAAGCTATTGGTGGAAGTGAAGCTATGGTAGTCAGAAGATTAATATGAGAGGTTGGAAATGAAGACACAAATAATTTATAAGCTGGTTTCCATGTGATTTCAAATGCAAGGTATGGATTTGTGTTTCTTTTGTTCTGAAGACTGAGTGTAGTTGTTTGTATGCACAGTCATTTGTCTTGAAATGAATAAATATAATGATACATTCCTTGAAAATGTTAAGAATTAAGTGAATTCAAACTAGATTTAATCCACCATAAAATCTTTAATTTAAAACACATAAACCAAATTTTAATTATATAAAATCAGATTTAACTATGCACCAAATACATCACGTAATCAATTCCTCAAATCATAGTTAATGTTTTCTACATGGATAAAATTAAAAAAAACTAACAATAAAACATAACATATATATACCATGATTCATCCATTGTGGGCTACATCCACCAAGAATGTCTTAAAATAAAATAGTAATCTAAACAAGATTACAATGAACTCTCACAGAGATAGAAAAATCTCCTATAGAAAATGCAGCACAAAAAATGCACTTTCACCTACACCTACACAATAATGTATCTCACAAGATGCTAAACCACACCTTGTAAATGAACACTTGTAATTTTAAAAACACTTACAATTTGAATCTATCTCTGAAAAGCCACACCTGTAAATAAAATCATCAACAACCTCTACAAGGTCACACCACACCCTATATATATATATATATATATATATATATATATAAAATAAATGATGTAGAAATCCATCCCTCAAGGAGAAACTCACCATACTCATCAATATATCCCTTATCCACCTAGGAAACATGTCATTCCCACCTAAGAAATATTATCTTCAAGCCCCACCAAGAAGGAACATGCCATTCTCGTCCAAATGGCATGACTTCCAATGCAAAGAGATAATAACCAATTCATAAAAATTATTAAATAGAACATTTAATAATTTTATCCTATAATACATCATATAAATTATTAAATAGATCATTTAATAATTCTACTCATATGGTAATTATTTAATAAATAATTAATTCCCTAGAAAATAAGGAAATCAATCCCACTTCCAACAAACATGGAAGTCAACAAAAAAATTATTATATATGCATTTAATAATATTCACACATATGAGGAGTAAATTTAAAAAATTTCTCCGCACATCCTTGGATATCTCTAAGCCCCCAAAATGTACCATCATGGTAATGTGATATCCCCAAAGTGATCCACACTCAACAATCTCCCACTTGGAGACCGTTTCTTCTAAACATAATCTATGACTGCTCCATGACTACTATGACCAAACAAATCTGAACATTGTCTCAATTTGTCCAATGTAAACACCTTTGTCATCTTATCTATAGGATTCTAGCTAATATGAATCTTTATTAGCTTCACCAAGTTCTCCTCCAAAGCTATCTTGATGAAGTGATAACATAACTAAATGTGTTTCATCCTCAATTAGAAAGTGGAGTTCTTTACCAAATGAATGTCACTATGACTATCACTATGTAGTCTCCCAACTTTCTACTCATGCCCCAAATCTTGAAATAACTATTGTAACCAAATCATCTCCTTGCTAGCCTCTGGGGTTGATAAAGACATAACCTTTTATACCTTGAAAATCTAACCAACCATTGTATCTCAAATAATACATATACATCCTATCTTACTTCTCCCTCTATCAATATCCCCTGTCATATCCAAGTACACATAACCACGTAAAGGGGTATTTGATCTACCATAACATAATGCAAAATCCATGGTTCTTCTCAAATATCAAAGAATCCATTTCAATGCCTATCAATACTCATAACTTGAATCACTCATATACCTACTTACAAATCCCATTGCTTGGGCAATATCTAGCCTAGTATAAACCATGGCATATATCAAGCTGCCAACTACCGATGAGTAAGGTACCTTGGACATCTTAATATTTTTATATTTTATCTTGGGATACTACTCCTTTAATAATCTAAAGTGGCCTTCCAAAGGAGTACCAACATATTTAGAATCCAACACACTAAATCTTTCTAGGACTTTCTTCACATACTCTTATTGGGATAAAATTAGCTTCCTCTCCTTCCTATCATGAGTAATCCTCATACCAAGGATTTTATTTACTACACCTAAATCCTTCATAGAAAATGAGTCACTAACATGGTTCTTGAGCATATGAATGTGGTGTATTTTCTTTCCTACAACTAACATGTCATCCACATACAAGCATAAAATATTAAAGGAACCATCATCAAATTTTTTTATGGACATGTAATTGTCATAATTACACCTTTGATATCCTTGTTCCAAAATAAAATAATCAAATTTATTATACCATTGCCATGGAACTTGTTTTAGGCCATACAATCTCTTCTTTAGTTTACACACATAATTATCATTTCCTTTGACCTCATATCCTTGTGGCTACTTCATATACAACTCTTTATCAAAATCACCATGAAGAAAAACAATTTTCACATCTAACTATTCTAAGTGCAAATCCTCAACTTTAACTAAACCAATAACTATACTAATAGAATTCATTTTTACAACATGAGAGAAAATATCATCAAAATCAATACTTGATTTTTGTGCAAACCCTTTGACCACCATCTTGGCCTTATAGCTTTTTCTCCCTTCATCCTCTTCTTTTATTTTGAAGATCCACTTGTTTGGAAATATACTCTTTCCCTTGGGTAGCCTTACCAAATCCCACGTTTGGTTTTTCATGAGATATCTATGCTCCTCATCCATGTTTTGTTCCCATTTCATCTTGACATCTACCTACATTGCTTCCTCATAACACTCTAGTTCTCCATTGTTAGTGAGTAACAAATAATTTAAAAGAGAAAAATGTTTAGGTGCTTTTCTTACCATAGAAGACCTTCTTACCATAAGATTTTGGGGTCCTTGTGTAGAAGGTTTCCAAATTGATTCATTAGATACTTTGCCATCCATAATGTCATCTAATACTGTGTACTATTTCTATTTCTTTTCATGTTCTTACAACTGATCCTTATACATGACTTTTTCATTAAAGATTACATCTATAGACTGAAATATTTTATTATTTTTAATGCTCCATAACTAGAAACCAAATTCATCCTCACCATATCCATCAAATTTACATTTCTCTGATTTAGCCTCTAACTTGGTCCTATCCTTTTTTTTGATGAGAGAAAAATATTCACACCCAAAGACTCTAAGAAAAGAATAGTCAACATTCTTACCAAACCAAGCTTTTTCAAGAATGCCTCCATCTAAAGGCATATAAGGTCCTCTATTAATAAGATATTCTATTGTGCTAACTAATTCTACCCAAAACTATAAAGGCATCCCTTCATGTAACCTAATGTTCTTAGCACATTCCATTATTGTTCTATTCATCCTTTCAGATACCCCATTCTGCTATGGAGTTCTTAGAACCATCCTTTGCCTATGGATTCCATTATTATAATAATAATCAAAGAAAGAATTACTATAATACTCACCTCTATTATCTAATCTGAGACATTTTAGCTTTCACATGTCTAATATCCTTAAGGATCCATGTGTTCCCATTCTACATTTTCACCTAAAAACAACCTTTCCCTATTATCTCACATGGTTCATCATCACCAAGATAAACATATCCTAAATTCTCTTGAACATAATCAAAAAAATAATGCCTATGTGGTGTGGCATGAAATGAATCTCTTGAATCTAATATCCAAGACTCAGTAAACCTATCTATAGAAAGAATTAAGGTATCCTAACATGATTTACCTGATGTCACATTTACATCATTTTTTTCCTCCTTGTTGCCCTTCTTATCTCAAAGTGACCAATAATCCTTCTTTGAGTGTCCACTCTTCCCACAATGCCAACATATCATCTTGGCTTTAGATCTTGATTTAGATCTACTCTTTGACTTTCCATGATTTCTTTTGCTCTTATCCTTTTGCCTCCCTCTAGTATCAATAGACAAATCATTACATGAAGATGATTCATCAGTGTTTTTACTTCATATTTCGTCACTAAGAATCACACCTGCAACATCCTTGAATTTCAAGCTTCCCTTGGTAGGGACTGCATTACTCACATCAATAACCAAAATATTCCAACTATCAGGCAAAGAACATAAAATCAACAAATCTCTAACTTCATCATCAAACTTAATTCCAATAGAAGTGGGCATACTTACAACCATATTAAAATCATTTAAATGATTAACAATTGAACCATTCTAAAAAAAATTCATGTTAAACAATATTTTCATAAGAATTTTTTATTTAAAGTTGAGGTATTCTCATATAAATTTCCAAGTTTATCCATGAGATCTTTTGTAGTTATCTAATTTGCAATGTTAAATGCAATAGAAGATTCAATGCATAACCGTATGGCTCCCAATGCCTTCATGTCAAGCAATGTCCAATCTGCATCACTCATAGATGTAGGTTGTCATCACTTCCCCTCCAAGGGGAGTTGAAGTTATTTATGATACAAGTAATTTTACATTTTCTTTTTTCACAAACCAAAATTCTTACCATCAAATTTCTTAACTCTAAATCTGATCTCTTTTCCCATAGCTCCCACTCAAGATAACCTTTCTTATGATTTACCACTTCAGCTAAAACACCACCAAAGCTCTGATACCAGTTGCTAAGAATTAAGTGAGTTCAAACTAGATTTAATCCACCATAAAATCTTTAATTTAAAACACATAAATTAGATTTTCAATGTGTAAAATCAGATTTAACTATGCACCAAATGCATCATAGAATTAGTTCCTCAAATCACAGTTAATGTTTACTAAATAGAAAAAATTAAAAAAACCAAGAATAACACATAACATAGATATACCATGGTTCACCCAATATGGGATACATCTACCAAGAAAGTCCTCAAATAAAATAGTAATCTAAAATAAGATTATAATGAACTCTCACAGAGATAGAAAAATCTCCTATAAAAAATGTTGCACAAAAAATTGCACTTTCACCTGCACCTACACAATACTGTATCTCACAAGATGCTATACCACACATTGTACCTGAACACCTACACTTTAAAAAACACATGTACTTTGACTCTATCTCTCAAAATCCACACCTAAAAATCAAATCATCAATAACCTTTAAAAGGTCACAACACATCCTGTATATATATCAAATGATGTAGAAATCCATCCCCCATGGAGAAACTCATCATCCTCATCAAGATAGCCCTTATACACCTAGGAAACATGCCATTCCCACCTAATAAATCTTATCTTCAAGCCCCACCAAAAAGGAACATGCCATTCTCCTCCAAATGGCATAACTTCCAATGCAAAGAGATAATAACTAACTCCTAATAATGAGAAAGTCCACCCCACTTGCATAATACATCATAGAAATTATTAACTAGAATATTTAATGATTTTCACCTATAATACATCATATAAATTATTAAATATATCGTTTAATAATTCTACTCATATGGAATTATTTAATAAATAATTAATTCCCTAGAAAATAAGGAAATCAATCTGACTTCCAACAAACATGGAAGTCAACATGAAAATTATTAAATAAAAATTTAATAATATTCACACAGATGAGGAGTAAATTCAAAATGTGTTACCCACATCTTTGGAGCTATCTAATCCCCCAAAATATACCATCATGGTCATGTGATAGCCCCAAAGTGCTCCACACTCAACAATTGGGAACAACCTTTCTTTAAAAATACTTGTTGATGATTTCTTGATTTTTATAGTCATTAATGCAAGCTACTGGCATAAGAGAAGCTTTGGTAGTCAAAATATTGGGATTAGAGGTTGTAAATAGAGGTAAAGACAATTTATATGCTAGTTTCCTTAGGATAGTAATTGCAAGGTATGGATTTGTGTTTATTTTATTTTAAATACTGAGAAAAGTTTTTTGTATGCACAATCATCTATCTTGAAATAAATAAATATAATGATAATATCCTTCAAAAACATTTTAAAAATATATTTACTAATATTTTCTCAAATTTTATAGTCATTGATGCAAGCTATTGTTGGAAGTGAAGATCTAGTACTCGAAAGATTCGAACGAGGTGCAAACTATTTCTAAATTAGTTTTCTTGTGATTGCAACTGCAAGGTATAGATTTGTGTTTATTTTATTCTAAAGACTAAGATAAATTATTTTACTGCATATTCATCTCTATTTAAATGAATAAATATATGATAAGTTCCTTTAAAATATTTTCTTTAAAGATATTTGCTCAAAATATTGTGCATGTTGGTTTTCTTAGAAATTTTGTGTATATCTGCAAATCTTTTCCTTAATCTCAAAATATGTTAAATATGTATTTTTAGTTTACTTATAAATATGGTTTAAATTATCTTGAGGCTCTATTAAATTTATTCATTTTGTTTTTTATGAATTATATAAAAGGAGTATTTTGCATGTCATTATTTGTTAGAGGAAATCAGTTTTTTGTTTGTTTAAAAGGAGTATTTCTCAGAGAAAATTAATTTTTTGTTTTCTGAAAAAAAAATGTGGAAAAGACCAACCAAATAATATAATAAACTAAGTATAGAAAAAAATATGACAAAAAATTTGTGTATAGAGTATAAATAATAAACTAACCATGGGACCATAAGGCAAGAAAACTATGAAAAGAGAGGATGACATAACTAAAAAAATTGAGTACATACGGTAAGATCATGTGTAATACTTAGTATAAATTGAGTTAAGACCCCTGTAAGTATCTCAAAAGACTAATTTAATATTGACCATTAAATTATGACATTTGACATTGAATTATGAGGGTGTTAGTTTTTGTTTTATCTACTCTTAGTTTTAATAGTGATTATATCTTCCTTTTCTTTGTTCTATTTTCATTGATAAAATATTTTGATATACTGAGAAATATTTCCTTCAAGATATTGCCTCTCTTCTATATAATTTAATCTATTGGATGTGTTATATTATATTATTTGAAATCTAATTCACATCTACATATATTTGATAATTGAGATATTTAATTAATACATAGTTCATTATTATTCCCATAATTAAAAAAAACCCCTATGCACATATTTGAAACATTTTTTTCTTCCAAGAATCATTGTTATTCTAAAACCATAAAATTAAAGATCCAAGATGCATTAAAATAGTCACTAATAAATTGTAGCATGTCCTTATAAATTTATATTTTCCCATATTTCCATGTTTGAATTTCTAAGTGAGTTATGGTTTGGTTCAAATTTTAATTTATAAATTTATAGATTGTGAAGATTTAGATTTTATCTATGATATCATTTTAAAATGGATATTTTTTCAGTTCATTTTGTAGATTTTTATTAATAAATATGCTGGTATCATTGATTTTTTTAGATGCCAACTTTCAAATTACCAATGCAAAAGTTAATCCAAGAAATGAAATAATGATTTCATCCTTGAAGGGAGTGCTTTGCATTGGCAATTCATAAAATTGGCATTAAAAGGTTTTTGAATTGTAAAATGTCTACTCTTAGTTTGAGTGCTAAGAAATTTATAGTAGTTCATCCAAGTTAAATACCTTGTTTTCATATTTTGATAAACATCAACAAAAACAACTTTTAAAAATAAATATTCATTTAGAAATCAACCAAAATTGAACATTCTTTCTCATGATCAAGATCATGTTCAATAAGGTTTTGGTGACTTTTAATTAGTAGATACAAGTAGCAATGTTGATGATCATGACACAATTGATTTAAGATAATCTAGTTTTAAAAGTGTTGATAATTCAACCTCACAAGTAGCTCATGAAATTCATGACAAATTCAAAAAAAAAGAAGTCATGCAAATGGGAAACTTTAAGGAATTTTCAAGTTGGATGGATTTTTAAATATCCTTTCATTAAATTATTTTTGAGTGAAGACACTAATGAGCCATCAAAAGAGTGTAGATGTAATATATGTAGTTAGAAACAAAGGAGGGATAAATGTTTGCATCTAAAAATAGATACCTTAAAGAAGCATATGGGGAAAGTATACGAAAATAAAATTATAAATGAAGAGGAGATATCAATGATATAATGGAGAGAAAAAGAAGAGTATATTTATGTTAGGTAAGTGAATGAATATGATGATTACCTATCAAAACAATAAAATAATCATGTAATGGGAGGAAACCTTGTAGCTTTGTTTGGAAAAATAATGGTAATCAGCCAAATGTCAAAATTATACAACTTTGTGTGGTTTTTCACATGTTAAACAAAGGTTGATCAATGATTGATTATCTAGGATATAATGGCATGCTATAATTTCTTGGCATCTTGAACTTGCCAAATACTGATTGGTTAGTTACTAATGGTTGGGAATGGGCTAGTTGTCTTGATGAAGTAGAAAAGGAGGATCTTCTAGAGAAGATAAGGCTTTCAAGATACATAACATTTTCACTAGATGAAGTTACATCCATTGATAACACTTCTTGGGTGTGTTTGCATGTTTACATTTTTGTAAATCATGTTTGTTAGCCTCATTTTATTTCCATTCATAAAATGAAAGAAAATACAACTTCTCAAAACCTTTTAAAAGTATTCAAGAATAATTTTTAAGAGGTTGATAGCATAGACTATTTATCAATTGCAAGAAAGAAGAAAATAAACTATATTATGTGGTTAGTCTTTACCACATATTTATTTTAAACAATGCATAAAAAAAATAGATTATATTATACGGTTGGTCTTACCACATAATTCTTTTCAATAAAGAAGAAACTCATTTTCTCTAAAAAATAATGGCATGAAAAACACTTCTTTTAAACAATACATAGAGAACAAAATGAATTATATTATGTGGTTGGTCTTTTCCATTTACTTATTTTAAATAAATAAGAAACTCATTCCTCTGAGAAATAATGACATATAAGATACTTGTTTTAAATAATTCACAAAGAACAAAATGAATTATATTATGTGGTTGGTCTTTACCACATACTTATTTTAAATAAATAAGAAACTCATTTTATTTGAGAAATAATGGCATGCAAGATACTTAGTTTAAACAATGCACAAATAACAAAATGTATTATATTATGTGGTTGGTATTTACTACATAATTATTTTAAATAAAAAATAAACTCATTTATTCTAAGAAATAATGGCATGAAAGATAATTCCTTTAAACAAAATGAATAAATGCAACCGAGCCTCATGATCATTTCAATCATATTTCTGACTAACATGAAAATACCTATTTCATAGATTTTAAGAATATATCAACATGCAATTTGTAAAATTTACTAAAATGAATAAATATAATGATAAGTTCCCTAAAAATTATTTTGTTAAATATTTTTACTTCCCATCCTCAATTTTCATAGTTCTCTTGCCCTATGGCCCCATAGTCGGTTTATACTCTATACTTTTATTTTTTGTCAAAATTTTTGCTATACTTAGTTTATTATATTATCTGGTTGGTCTTTACCACATACTCATTTTCAAAAAAAAAAAAAAACTATTTCCTCTAAGAAATAGTGACTTACAAGATCTTATTTTAAACAATGCACAAAGAAAAAACTAAATAAACACAACAGATCCTCTTGATCATACTATATTTTATTTTTAAATGTTTAAGGTAATAATTATATTTTGGTTGCCCTAGTTTGTTAATTGAAATAAAAAAATATTTGAAATTCCAATATGAATATGGTAAAGACATTTTGATAGATCTTATTATATAGTTTGTAATTTTAAAATAATGAAAATGGTTTGAATAGTTTTTTCAATTATGTCATCCTTGCTTTTCATAGTTGGCTTGCTCTATGGCTCCATAGTTAGTTTATATATTATATTTTAAATATTTGTCACTATTTTTACTATATTTGGTTTATTATATTATCTGGTTGGTCTTTACTACATACTTATTATAAACAAACAAGAAATTGATTTTCTCTAAGAAGTAATTACATGCAAGATACATTTTTTAAACAATGCACAAAGAACAAACTCAAATAATGCAACAGAGCCTCATGATCATACTATATTGTTTTTTAAATGTTTAAGGTAATAATTATATTTTGGTTGGCATAGTTTGTTAATTGAAATTAAAAAAATGAAAGGTCAATATGGACGTGGTTAAGACATTTTGGTAGACTTGTTATATAGTTTATAACTTTAAAATATGAAAATGTTTTGAATATTTTTTTCAGTTATGTCATCCTTGTATTTCATAGTTGTCTTTCCCTGTCCCCATAGTTGGTTTATACACTATACTCTGACATTTTATAATAATTTTTGATATACTCAATTTATTATATTATCTAGTTTGTCTTTTGAGAGACTTACAAATGTCTCTACTTAATTTATACATAGACATATGGCCATAAAACTTATAAATTAAAAAAGATACATTTAATATTTAAAAAGGACAAATTTAATCATTAAAAATAATTGTAAACAAGATCTCAACATTAGACATCTCACCCTCTAACCTCTTTCTCCATTAGTTTTTTAATTAATACAAATTACCTATTATAAATCTACATAAGTGCTTCAAATTGATTAAAACCCTAAAACCTAAATTCATATAACTTCATTTTGCTAAATTTTTATTCCTTTTTGGTCACGAGAATCACAAAATGAGAAAAAGTTGTGAGAGGAGGCCAAGGAGGATTCTAAGTAGCCAATGATGAAGTACAATCCAAGTAAGAAACGTAAGCCCTACATATCGTGAGAATCATGAAATGAGTGATAACTGCAAGAGGAGGCCAATGAGGAGTCTAAGTAGCCAACAATGAAATAAAATCCACTTAATAAATACAAGCCATACATATCATAAAAATTTATCACACTTTTAATTAATTATGCCTATCTTTTAAGGGATTCAAATTGTTTCCATGTTATTTTCTTCATTAGATATTTTCTCGTAGGGTGAAAACCCTTTTTCATCTTATATCAAAACCCTTAATATTAGACACAATTTGGTTATGACACATGATTATTTGCTTAGTAATGAGATAAAAAATATCTTTGCATTTATTTGGGATTTTTTGCTTAGTAACAAGATAAAAAATACCTCAAAAATATTTTTAATGTGTGTTTGGGCATTGATGTGGTGATGATTTTTTTTGAATCTAGCACACCTGCTTAGGATTTAAGGTTTGGGATGGGTCTGTAATAATTTTTATTTGTGATGTCTCTCATGTATTAATTTCTTAGATTTATTCATTCAATAAAGTGTTTGAAATGGCTATCTTGCCCCTAATTTCAAAGATCAAAATGAAATAACTATTTTGAAAAACTTAGGGTATTTACTGATCATAATCATTATTCCACGCCAAGCATTTTTTCCCCATGAATGTGTTTGGGGAATGGGGTTTAACTATGATTTTTTACATTATTTTTTGAATTGAATATGACACTTGATTCAACATCTATTTATAATTTTTTTGAAAGAGCTAATAGAAATCCCCAGTCAATTTATACCAGCATGGCAATTTTGGCAAATATTTGCGAATGGAATTATACCTAAAATCTTAGATTCATCAAAATTTTATTGTAATATTTTAGGGGTCCATTCTTAAAATTATCCCTAGAGGATAAATATATTTGACATATTTTAAAATATTTACCTAAAACATTCACTTGGTCTTATTCATATATGTCAGACATCGATCATTTAATCACAGTACACACGATTACACTCTATCTAGATGTAAATCTAGTTAGAAAAAAGATTTGAAAAATGCATCTTAAGATGGCTCTTTTGTTGGAAGTATAGTCATTGAGAGGGGGGGTGAATTAGTGATGAAAGATATTTCAAACTTCAATTTTTATTCTTTCAAACTCTTAATTAGTGACCACAAGCATTCATAAATCATATAAGATGTTCATAACAATGAATAAGAAACATGATGCAAGATCACACACATAACACAAGATCTACGTGGAAAACCCTCTTAGGGAATAAAACCCACTCTAAATCTTGAAAACCCTTAGACTACTTATCCTATAATATGATTACAAACATGACACCTTATACTAAAGTACCCACTTCACAAGGAGCACCCACCCTTAAGTAGAAAAATCACCCACTTGTTCTAGATGTTGAGCACCCAAATAATACCTTATTAAATTAAAAAATCTAGAATTTTGATTATAGACCAAAATGATTGGAGACACAATTTATGACACCTTTCTCTTAACTCATCACACACACACAATCTTGCTCATACAAGCATTACATCCAAAACACTCTTTTGGATCTCTCTAGTATTTTTCTCTCATCATCAATATGATATATACTTTAGTCCATCTACTGAGCACACTCTCTCTGAGCTCTTTCCATTTCCTCTATCTTCTACTTTCTCAGCATATACACATTCATTTCTAGAATCCATTGCCTTGATCTCCATTATTTATAGATTCTATATGAATATCACCATCTAAGTCAGCCATAACACTTGTCTCAACCATTAGGATGTCTAAAAAGCTAACACAAAGCTCAATACCATCCTCATAGGTCACCCATAGCATCCATGGGTTACAATTAAATAGCTATGCCTTTCAATTAGGCCTTATTGGCCCTATAGGCCTCATAGAGACCTAATCACCTATTTATCACTTCATCGAGTAAATAAAGAACATAAGATAACTTTTAAAGTACATGGGTCCACTCCATATGATCTCTAATACATATTCAAGTCATTATACCTACCGAAACATTCTTTTGCTAAAGCACAATTTGTTCAAACAATATTCTATACACTGTAGCAACATGAATGAACAAATAGTCAAATTTGAATATCCATAATTTTGATTGTACAAATATTTATACCTTATAATTAGGTTTTTTGGTTGCATTTTAAATTCCTCTACAAGTTTTCCTTTTACACCATGATCAAGTTATGCATATATCAAAAGTTATAGCTCAAAAATTGTAGACTGATTTTCCCTCACAAATTCAAATTCTAATGGTCACTGAGTAACTATTAAACATTATACATGTTTACCTCATCTCATACACCCTAAAAATATTGACCAAAAATTTACTATCAATCTCCATGGATCATCTTGGTCTTTAGCTTGCAATTCTCACCATTGATATTTACTCTGAGCTCCCACAATTGTGCCACTTGGTAGCCTTGTGTGTCTTTTAAACACATGAACTCTTTAACTCAACCCACTCCATCAATATTTTGACTACAGGATCATATGCTCACTGTTGACCTTTTATCCAAGCTTGGTGAATGTGACACATGTCACTAGTATGTTCATTCTTTGACATAGTGACTTTAACACACACTATTAGATGAAGATCTATGATTTAACACACACTGTTGGATCAAGATATATGATTTAATGTGAACTATTAGATCTAATAACTAGTTGACCTCATACTTTAACTTGGTTAAACTTTATGGTCTCTGACCCATCACAGTCTGATAGAATAACATAGAAGATTTATATCTCGAGCTAGAAAACACTTCAGGACTCCAGATCTTTAGGGTACATTCTTGGAACTATAAACAACATCACCATGAAAATATTTTCCCACTATTAACTTTCTTAGTACCTACATTAAATTCATAAACTCCCTGGATCATACATATCTACATGATGTGTAGTGATGATCTAGCTTCTCTTAAACTAAAATATGCATGTTTTTCATTCCAAATTATCAAATGATAAATTAAGACTTCATCAAGACATCTATGGATGCTTCACAAATTATTATTTATCCTTATATACCTACAAATGTGTCATATCTCTCTAAACCATTAATATAATCACTTTGTCATAAATGTATTAGTACAACATGCTCTTTTTGACACCAATGACAGCCAAACATCAATGACCATGATCAACATATTTTAGTCAAAGATGAGATCCAACATATCTTTGATGTAAGATTCATTTGAATAGTTGTTCACCTCAAATGGGTATCCAACATTGTACCAATTGTTAATTCTAATGGCCAAATTCAATTTTCCTCTTATTCCTTAGATTTAAATAAAGTATGTCCTAGGGATGAATTTCCCCTACCTAACATTGATATGATAGTAGACTCCATATAAGGATACAAGATGATATATTTCATGGATGGTTTCACTGGTTATAAACAAATAAAGATAGGTAAAGAGGATCACGACAAAACTTCTTTTATCACACCATGGGACACCTTTTACCATATAATCATGCCCTTTAGATTAAATAATGCTGGAGGAATACACCAACGAACTATGACCAATATTTTTTATGGTCTAATTCATAAAAGAGTTGAAGACTACGTTGATGGATGATTAGCTAAAATAAAAGTGTGATAATGTCATGCAGTACATTTATGACATATTTTCAAAAGGTTGAGACAGTACAATGTATGACTAAATCCTAAGAAATGCATCTTTGGTGTCACATCTAATAAATTATTTGGATTTATAATATCCAAACATGGCATCAATTTAGATATAAATAAAATAAAATCTATAATGTATATGTCTCCTCCTAAAAACTTAAAGTAACTTCAAATATTTATAGGGCAAATCTAGGAAATAAGTCACTTTGTGGCAGAACTAGTAGATAAGACTTAGTCATTCAAAAGATTACTTAAGAATGATACAAAATTTGAATGGGATATTTCATTTCATGAAAGATTTAATGCACTAAAACAATACTTGTTAAATCCACCTATCTTGGTACCACCCATACATGATAGGCCACTTCTCATTTACTTTTATGTGACCTATCAAGCACTCAATGCACTTTTGGGACAACATGATGACCAACATAAAGAGTGAGATATTAACTAGATCAATTGCATAATTTTTTTTTTAATTATGAACATAATTATTTCACAATGTAAAAACCTTGTCTAGTACTTGTATTCGCTACACAGAAGCTCTAACACTTTATGATCAACAATGAGACACAGGTTATTAAAAAAATGGATCGTTTAAAATTTATTATGATAAAAATATACCTCTATGACCATATAGCCAAATGGTTAATGTTATTCTTAGAGTTAGATCTAAAAATAATGTTATAAAAATATGTAAAGGTCCAAATAATAATAGACAAATTGGCAATGGTACCACTATTACATAATGATCCTATCAACGATAACTTTCAAGATGATTTCACAGCTTACAACATTTATTATAACACATAGACGATGTTATTTGATGGTTCTATATGTGTATCAGGTGTCAGAGCTATAATGTGTTTATTAGTCCACTTGGGCAAACAATGACACTTGAATATCAACTATGTTTCTCATGCATAAATAATATCATAAAATACGAGGACTTATCCTTAGCCTCTATGCAACTTAGGGTTCTAAGTAAAATTTATTAAAGTCTATGGGGATTCAAAATTAGTTGTTAATCAATTCATGAATTTATACAAAACCAAATAATAATTATTAATTCCATACAATAATATGGTTCAATGTATACATGATTAATTTGAATACTTCTCTATTGAAACTATTCCCTGAAAAGATAATTGTTATGTCATTACAATGGCAAGTGTGACATCATTGATCCCTATTGACATCAATGACGAGAAAGATATATTAAATATTAAATTATTATATTCACCATTAGTATCCCATGTACACCTCATATCTCTATTAGTTTTAGTCACCACACATAGTATAATAACCTTAGAATGGTTTTTTTAAATTTATAATTTTTGACACAAATCGATCATGCCTGATACTTTCATTAGGAATGATAGGTAAAAACTATAGAGAAATTCCCTATATTACATAATTATAAGTGGGGACTTATTTAAGAGATAGTTTTATGTACACTTACTTTGATGTTTGACATTCGATGAAGTTAGGTTGACCATCAACCAAATACACAATAGCGAATGTGGTGGCCATTTCAATGGAAAAGAAATGTGACAAATTACTTTAAGAAGGGTATTATTGGCCCACAATGGAACCAAAATTTCAAGAATATTATAAATGATGAAGCAAATGTCAATGGCATAGCAATATACAACATTTTCCTTCACAAAATTTATAATCTATTGTCTCCCCTTGACCATTAATACTATGGGTCTTTGATCTAATTTGTAAAATCAACTTATAATCATCAAGGGGTCACAAATTCATCATTACAACTACATAATACTTTAATAAGTGGGTGTAATCCATACATTAATAATCAATAAAAGGAGAAGACATATGCTACTTTCTCATGATGAAAATCATTTCTCATTTTAGCCTGCCAGTGGCCATCATTACAGATAATAAAACCCCATTTAAGAATAAATCTATGAAGATTTTTTTTGATAAATATAAGACCTAACACACATTTTATATTACATACTACCCATAGGGTAATGGCCAAGTAGAATCTACAAACAAGATAATTAACAATATCTTGATAAATATGGTTATCAAATTCAAAGATGATTGGCATATTCAACTCACTTATGTACTATGGGATTACCACACTAGTATTCACACACTAACCAAAGATACTCCTTATTCACTAGTGTATGGAACTAAAGTAGTTATTTTTTTGGAATTATAAATCCCATCCTTATGAGTATCCCTCAAAGGGATTATCATAGATGACCGGTATAGATAAAAACATCTTCATGACATAGAAGAGTTCACACACGCATCTAAGCCGTAGAACACCTATGAACATACCAAAAATGAATCCAACGAGCATAAAATATTCATGTTCATAAAAGATAATTTGAAGTAAATGATCTCATTCTAAAAGAGAAATTCAGAAACATTAATTTTAAATAAGAGACAAAAGGAAAGTTCAAACCAAATTGTCCTTCCCTGTACTTAATTTTAGAAAAGATTAACCCAAGATATACCATATAGATTCACTTGATGGTAAAGAAAATAATAATCCAATGAACATCATGTATCTATGGATATTATATATCTAAAAAAATCATAGTTTACTTATACATAGTTTAATTATTTCTATTTAATTGTACATAGTTTCCTTTATCTTTCTCCTTGTACATAACTTCATTTTCATGTTGCTTGTACATAACTTATACTTAGAAAACAAAAAAATAATATAATATGTTCAAAAATAAAAAAAATAATCAAATATTTGCCTAAAAAATATAAACTTCAAATTTTATGCATCTCCATGTTTACATTTCATTATTCACTAGATACTACATATGCCATCTATGTTAGTGTAGTCAGTTTTATCATACATACATGCTTTACTTGTTCCTTTCAAGTGTTCACAAATTATTATAGGACTCAGGTCCTCTAACTAGATCTAGATTTTGTTAATATTCACCCATTGGAGGCACATACACATATACATATATGAAACATTGACATATCATCCCATTAGCGGCATCATACACACAGCTTATAGTTTTTCAGGTTATATCTTTCTATACTCCAAAAAACTGATTTATCATTGATTATATATTGATATTGATCATCATATACTACACTAATTTTTTGTTGAATAATACTACTATAGACTCATCTTATGTACATCTTTTCTCTTATACAAATTTCTACCACATGATTATTCAGACTTTTATTTCTAGCCTTACTAGTTTAGATTTGATTGTGTTTATTTGCTTCTACATCTACTCAAGGACATTTGAATATGCCAATGTTCTATTTCTATAATCTAATTCCTTTCATTATGTGTATGCTTTGGACATGTGCCCATGTCCTTGTGTGTGATTCTTGATTGTGTATGTGAACATTTGAACATGTCCTTCCATGTGGATCTAAGAAAACCTTGCTTACTCTTTAAATATGTGGACATTTGGACATGTTATTATATGTATTTATTTATTAGACTTGGTGACATGTGCCCATGTCCCTTGTATTTTTTCATTTTGTCCTACTTTTCATGCCTCATGTGTATGTATGCATGCTTTCATGTGTGTGTCATGGCCATGATACTTGTCTCTTACTTGTTACTTTCACATCTAGTTTGTAATGTCATGAGGGACCTCATACATCTCCCCTTCTTCATTGGGTGTCTCGATGGGCATCATGCCTCATATCCCTAATTAGTTTACTTAGATTGTATTCATATTTGTTTTTCATACACGTGATTACATTTTTATATCTATCTTGAGAACCTTGTGAATGTTAGATCTAACATACATCATACATTAACAACTTATTCTCAGAGTCTTTTACATTTTTATGTCATATATACACATTATATTGGATTATCAAGTATATATCATATATTTTTCAGCCTAACACACATGATGCATAGATTTTATTTTGAGGATAGTTATTATAGAGGTTTAACAACTTAGCTCAAAAGAGGGGGCACATAGAGTTTTATTATAGAGATCAGGTCATCCTAGTGCATCCAAATGTAGACACAAATTATAAAGCTCAGACTTAGGAAAATATAGTGAAATATTATCACACATAGATCAGTCTAAGATTCTCTTAGAAACAACACTTTTGGATAATAGTGTAGTACACTACCATAAACACAATGCACTATAGTCCATCCATCATGTCTCAATCATAGATTATCATATATGTTTATTAAATACTCAATTTTTACATAAAATTACATAGGTTTTCTTAAATTGGGAGCATCATGCATGAATTGATCACTCCCATTTTAGTTTCATATATGAATAGACACATATTACTATGACTCAGTCTAGAATATGTATGCACATATATCAAAATTAGGGTCATGTGCATGGCACATTATTTCCATATACTCAATTTTGCATCATTTATCTCAGATGGAATAAAAAATCCATGTCATTCTCCATGATGTATACTCCAGACACCACATTCACCATTTTTTCTTTAGCATCACACCAAATTGATGCCTCATTCCATCTATCATAGTTAGCATTCTTGAGTGACCTAGAGTCATTTTACATTCTTGATTTCTTGAGTGGTCCTTAAGCCATTTTACATTTCATAGTTTCTATGTGGCCCATAACTATCTTACACAGTTTCAATTACATTGCATAATTTTAGTTTTAGCTTCATCTACTACACATGTGTAGGTAATGATGGAGTCATAGCCTACTTGAGTTATTGAGCCACCTACATAAGAGAGTTGGACAAGTCATCAGTCTAGTCCAAGTTATTCATAGATTATGATCCATCAAACATGGGTAGGCAATGATGTAGTTAAGGCTATCTTAAGTTCTTTATCCACCCACACATGGGGATTGGTCAAGCCATAAATGTAGTCAAATATATTCCCCATTTGATCACCATTTATGTGTACACATAAGATGTTTTAAGTTTTTACATTGGTTCACATACCTAGTGAGGTGTATTTGTTCCTTTCCTCTCTATCTCACATCTCTTTATTAAGTTTTATCTTTGCTTTTGATATTTATTAAGTAAGGATTGAGTCATAAATGTTTCATTTTTAAGACATGAAATGAAGCACAATTTGTAAAATCAAACCCACATTCATGGGATTCACTCTTAGGTAAGTCAAGGTACATTTCTCTTACCTTTATCCTAGTCATTTAACGTTGCTACATTTATATAATAAGTGGTGGAAATGTAATCATCTAAAATTTCATTTAATACAATTATTTTCACTTGAGACCACCCTATCCTCAGTTTATCCATAAAAATATCTTAGGGACTCTTTTGATCTTTTTACAACTTCAATGTGTGTCTAGTCCTTTCCTAGATATACCAAGATCCACATTAAGCCATCACCTAGGCATCCCAAATCCTTTTTCACACATGTCATCCAATTTGACAATAATGTGGCACCTTTGGTATATAACGGAGTGCATTATTGGAAAATGGGGTACACTATTGACCCTTATCTTATTATTACCCTAATGAATATCTCTTCACTCCCTGAAGCATCTTAGTATTGGCTTGGGCTCATTTCATGTCTCAACTGCCATCAGAACACTATATAAAGACCACTATTATTCATTTATCCCTTAGATGCCAATTATCACGAATAATCTTATAAAATATTGTTAAAATTAAGGTTTTAATCCTTATTTACCCCTATTTCTACATACACCCATTTATAATAACCTAGATATCCGTTTTACTTAGTTTTTCAATTTCAAGTCACACTCAAAGCATTAAAATTAGCATTCATACTCAAGATTAATAACATCATTCTCACTTGAAATAACACTTATATTGGGAGAAATACATCAGGATTCATCCCATTTTGAGCTATTGGTATGTAGGTAACACTCAACACATGGGGTGTTGGGGTCACATCGATCCTACCCTACTAACAACACTCTTTTTACATGTGTGTTCATCAAAACCTTAAAAAACATGTAGGCTTAGGATTCCATAGTGAAATTAGTCAAAATGAAGCATAAACAATGGTCCAAGTCTTAGTCATGTAGGTACAAGCTTACTAGAAAAGAATGAAAATCTACCTAAAATTTCACTACTTCATATGCACAGGGTAAATAATGTAGCACAAAAGGTTAATATAATTATTAACAAAGAGGGTTCTGCTACTATCTGAATAGGGTTTTGACACCCATTCTCTATTGAATACACCATGCTTTGATCTTGTATCACTTTACAGCCTGTTTCAAGTATGTTTCAATCTTATTTTCTAGCTATGTACACCCTTTTTAATTTATTGCTATTTATAGGCTAAGAAAACAAATCAATTATATACAACTTAGTGGCTATTAATACTATAATATTTATTCCTTGATTTACATACTCAACTCTTTTATCTACTTAGGGTTTTACATTAATTCCCAAAATAGTTAAATCAATTAAAAACATTGACCTTAGGGGGAACCCTTAGAATATGTAATAATTTGAAGAATAAAGGGATTCATCAAATTTTTATTGCTAATTGTGGTTTTAGGGTGAATAACTTAGGCATAACATATTAAAAGGATGGCACAAAATAGATTATATATAATACTTTCCTAAATAATAATAATAATAATAATAATAATAATAATAATAATAATAATAATAATAATATTATTATTATTATTATTATTATTATTATTATTATTATTATTATTATTTTCATTATGTCTAGAAGGAATAAATAAAAATCAAATAAAATCATTGAATAAGCATTATATGTCATATTGATGGAGATTTATGTTAGGGTTTTTGATGGAAATAATAGTGCATAGGTAGTGAAATCAATATAAATGAATCATTTTATTGATGTTTTGGTGGATAAAGAGAGACAAATAAGGGAAGAGGTAGATAATCATTGCTAATAGTTTTGGGGTTGTTAAGAAAAAGAATTCAAAGGTCAAATGGGGGTTTTAACTGAGGAAACATCTAAATAGGGGAAAGGGATAGGTCATAGCTACCCACTCAATGACCAGCAGATGGATGCAAAGTATAAGACAACAAAAGAGGCAAGAGAGAAGGGAAGAATTATGGGCCATGGTGACAAGGAAGATCCATAGAGGGAAAAAGGAAAAGGGATGGTGCTTGGGAAAAATTAAGACCTGTTAATAGGATAAGGGTAAGGGAGGAATGGTGAACCTCCTACATGAAAACCCTAATAAGAAAAGGATATGCTAATGTTGTCTGTAAGGGAAATATCTTCAAACTATTTTCATCTACCAAAGAGAATCCATATATTTATTTTTAGGGGGAATAACTATAATATTTAATATAAAGAGAACATGACATGTCAAGTTTAGGGATGATTTATCAATTTTCTAACATATGGCCAACTCTTCCCAATCTCAATGAGAGGATTACTTTGAATTGGTTGACTTTGATGGAGGGTAACTTGAGAATTTTCCCATGTGAAAAAGGTTTTTTATGATTCTTTTTGACCTTGTAAAGGATTTAAATTAGGTTTTTTATAATCCCATTTGGTATTAGAATATGAGCATCCTCAAATTCAAACCCTAGTTTCCATCCATTGACCCTCACATGGAGGTGATCAATGTGAGATTTATTTGGGCGATATTGCATTTTTTACCCTTATAGGTTTGGGTAGATTTCTACTTCAAATCCATAGGAAATTCTTTGGGTAAATTCATATTTGTGGACCCCAAGTATATATTTCATACTAATATCACATGGATGTTTTTCAATCTATATATTTCTAATGATATTCCTTAGTTTATTGATTTGCAAGTTCAAGATTGAACATGGAAGCAACCTCTCAATTATGATAGTCTACCTTTTAGGTGTAGAAACTGTTTAGGAATAGGGAATTTGGCCACTTTTTGCAATACTCTTAAGTGTAAGAAGAAGATATATTGGTGTAAGGATGCCATCCTTGATCATAATTTTGTTGTAATAAGAAGTGAAAGTATTACCAAAGACGATATGAAACTAGATATTGCAAGTGAAGTTTTAAAAACACCAATGTATGTTTCAAACCCAATCCAGAGAAATAGAGATCCTTGTGAGGGGTATCCAACTAAGGATAAGGAACTTGATTCATAGATAAACTTGTCAAAGGCTAAATTGGTTTTAGAATATCTTAAGATGAGAGAGGAGGTTATCACTTGGGTTACACTAAACAATATCCAATCATCCAGTGTCTTAGATATTTCCATTCATATATTTCCTAAAGAGGAGGGAGGTGATTATTGGATGATGGTTAGTAAAAGAAATAAGGGAAATGAAATAAGGTATTGGAATATATGAACATTACCCTCAAACCTTGAAATGAAAATCATATTGGAGGGTTTTAGGTAATCTCTTGTTTACTATTTTATATTGTTTCTTTATTTTTATTTTTTATGATTTTGGAGTTTGTATTATCCTTTTTATCCACTAGTAGAGGCAATTTATGAGATCTTTCAATGTGTTATCTTTATTCTTTGTTATTAACAATATGTGGGACCTATCAAAACCCTAATTTTTAGTTTATAGATATGGTTCAAAATCATTTACCAATAATAAGAAGAAGAATAAATAGTGATGAAAACTAACATACCTACTTATTGTTATGATATTTAGAAATTAGATTTAGGTTGTGCAAGGTTATTAGTTTCTCTATGATAGATTATAATGTTAGAAACTCAAGAATTGGATTTGGGTATTTTCTTACAACTATCAAATTTAACCTGGGTAGATTCAACATATTATCAAACTATTACTTGTTAAATTATCAAATTACTCTTTTAGTAATTTTCCTATTTCATATTTTTTTTGGAATTGTACACTATCAGATGCAAAACATGCCTGTATGTTTACTTTATTTTTTATCAAAAATAAATGTATGATTTATATTCTTGTTTGCACTTGACCTAACTCACCAAAAACTATTACAGTATAATTTGATAAAATAAATGAGTTTATAACTTGAGAGACATCATTAAGGAGTTATAGGTACATGTCCTTCATGCATAAAATGAAATGTTTTTCCAGTGTAGTGGAAATAAAATTGTGAGAGTGAGAGCTCTGCCTCCTCTACTTAAGTGTAATGTAAATACATGGTAGATATAAATTACTTCATTTAGTACAAGATGTGGCTAAACCACTATAGAAAAGTTATTAAGTTTAAATATAGCAATGTATATTATGCCTAGACTTGAGTTTCTCTTGATATGCCCCTTGATATTTGTTATTGAATTTCCCCTAGGAGAATTTATATATTTATATTTATAAAATTTTAATTAGGAACCTATTATCATGAAAATATGACCAAGAAAAATGAAATAAGCCACAATCATGGGTTTCAACATCAAAACATGGTTAAGGAGGGAAGAACGACCCATAAAACATACATGATGGATTCAATTGTTTACCAAATCCATATGGGGCACACTATGTGGTTACATATGAATTTATAAGTTCATACCATGAATGAAAAGGGTCAAAGATGAGGGGAAAAAAGAAATAGGATGCCTCCAAAATAAATAAAAAAAGAGACAAGATGAAAAATAAAAGATAGGAAAAAAATTGAGACCACATAGAGAAGAAGAAAGAGAAAAAATTAGTACCATTAATAATCTATTTTGAACCAATGATCCATATGTCCAAAATTAAATGAAAACAATACAATAATAAACCTTTTATCAAAATTAGGCATCTAAACAACCATTTTAACTAGAGTAACTTATTTACAGAGTAGCCATCAAGGAGTGCAATGTCTACATGATTCCCATAACTCTAATGCAACAACTAAAAAGGCAAAATCATAATTATTTATGAAAACCATGGTGGATGGATTAGTAATATCACATGTTTAGTGGTTATTAAGTTAATATTGTAACATTTAGTCATTATGTTAAATTAATAGGGAAAATAATGATTATGCAAACACAATGAAGAGAGATGTAACAACACATCCAATCTATAAAATTTACAATAAAAAATATTAAACCCATAACCATAGGAATCTAAAATCTATAGTTTCTACAATAGCACACATAAACTTATAGCCACAAAACATGCATAGATAATTTATAACCAATATGAAGGAATTAGTAGCAACTATGGAGAATATATAAACACTAGGTATGAGTATGTAGTAAATGTGGTGGGTGCATGGTTATGGTTCAAATATATATAAATAAGAATATATATTGTTTCTTATTTATATCTTAATTTTTTACACTTGATTACCTAACACTATGGTTTTACAAATCAAGGTTTCTTAATATTAAGTAGAACTTTATATAATCAACAATACATAGCACTCCATTATCTAACGCATGGTCAACCTTCTAGGGACTAAGTGATATTTTCATAATTTGGCATTTGTGGTCCTTGTATCATGAATCATAGATTAAGTCCCAATCTATTGGTTGAAATACCCATGTTTTGATGAAATTATCAAAACATATGATTTTTTATTGTGTAGCCTTTGTAATATGAATATCATTTCATAAGATTTCATCCAAATCATTTAGATTTGTCACATGTTATTTTAAGCCTTGAATAGGTACATACCAAGCTAAAGGGAATCCATTAGATTATTTTTTAAAACTTAATGGGAATTAAAAACCTAATTCCGTCAACTAATTACTAAGGTGGGGATCATATAGTATTCTTACATGTAATCCTATAATCCAATAATGCCTATAAAAGGTAGTGTGACTAATCTTGGCAATGTAAGACAATGTGATAGTAAGAATTTTATTTAACTCATGATTGGTGACCTCGTATTGGAAATCAGACTACATATGGTATGGGTTAGACATGTGATGAGGGATCATACTAATGGATAAGGGTTGTAATAAAATGAGATGTGGTTTGGGTTCCTTGGTTTGTTACTATTTATTGTGGAGTGGCATATCTTGTGAACATCTTTCCATACATTTAATCATCCAATTTTTCATGATGAACACACTTTAATACCTTCAATTTTACCCATTTGTTAAGTTATTCAATGCAAAATTGGCTATACTCTTTTTAGTTATAAGGGGGATCAATGCAACCAATAAAGTCAATCTCCCATTTATCAAAGTATTCAAGTATTTTCTAATGATGAAACAACATTTCATCTAAGTGTATGGGTTTCATCATATGCTAGTAACTATAAAACTTTTGGGTGTAATTTGGAATGTCTCTATTAAAAGTATGTCAATGGTAGGTACCCTATACTAAGAATTTTTGTGTTTTTCCTCTTTTATATACAATGTCTCAATGAGGATCATTTTATTAGGATCAAAGAATATCAAAAGAAAAATCATCTTCTCTTAAAAAATTATCCATGATTAAGTCAAGCCAAATGTGATGGAGATAGTTTGTGATCAATGATAAGGGTACACTATAGGCCATAAACATACTCCACTAAGGTGATAAATTTCATGGGAACTTCCCTACAACCAAATAATTAACAATATTCTCATAGTAAAGAGTTTTAATGGAAAACATAAATAGATTTTGATCTTGAAATAATCATCCATTCTTTAAATCTGTTCATTAGTAGTCAAGAAATAAAATAAATAAATACATTATGTTTTTCAAGAATATAAGGATGGTAATTTTGAATTCTTGTAGTAATAAAATAAATATAATAATCCTACCATTAATTACTCATTTATTTGTAGGTATCCAATTGTTGAATAGTTAGTATGTAAAAATTAATGGTATCTAGTGATATAGTGGAATAATTTACTTAGGGAACACACACACACACACACACACACACACACACACACACACACACACACACACACACACACACACACACACACACACACACACACACACACACACACACACACATTTTTATATTTTTCCATATTTACTTATTCATGCCTATGGTTGGTGGTACCAAATTTTCTTATCTAGTCAATTTAGGAGTGAAATTTCTAGATTTTTGAATGCAAGGAGAATTCTAGGGAAGTTATCATCTAAAAGGTAGAAGTGGAGATTCATAAATGGGATATCAACATGTTAAAAGATTTAATGGTAAGTTGATATAGTGGGAGGCCCAAATCATTACATCTTAGAAGTTGATGAAAGTGCCTCCCATTAATGGGTTGGTCTTTTCTCTTAAGACCCATAGGGAGGTGGATAATTTGGAATGATGTCTCTACCATTAGGAATGTTAAAATTAAATTTTGATGAGGTAGCAAAATATAATCTAGGGGACTTAGGGCTCAGGTGCTTAATCAGATATTTTTTAGGGTTCCTAATCAAATTGGCATCTCTTAAGCCCATGTTATTGTGTTTAGACTAGGTTTAGCAATCCAATGCCAAATTGAGAATTTAAACATCAAGGGGGATATGATATTAATGATCTATGTACTATGAAAATGTAAGGTACTATCTTCAAATATTGAAAGTATTATATGATAATGTGGGGAGATTATTTACTATTTCTAGTTGGGAGGCTTCCCATTGCTTCAAAGAGGTAGACTATGTTGTAGAAATCCTATCCAATAGGTGGATAAATCAGTTGGATGATTTGATTGTGTAACATACATGGGTGGCATGGCCCAATAATAACCTTAGGGAGATATTATATTTAAATTTAAATAAAAGATTTGAATTTTTGGTTCATGTCCTATTTGAGGCGTAAGTTGGCTAAGGGATGGGTTTTTGAGTCATTTATTTTCAATGGGTGGCACACATGTGTGAAGGAGGCTTAAGGTATGATGGGGATGGAAATATTAATTTCACATTACTGTAACATAGCTTGATTATGGCAAGGAGATGGGTCATGTGTGGTAGGTGGTGAGTGAGGAGAATTTTAGGTGGTCATCATTGGGATGGAAGAGATGTTATAGTGTGTCTTGAGCTCTCCCATGTTATGGTTGAGAGACACAATATGGGACATGGTATTTTAAGGGAGGGTGATAAATTTTTAATTGAAGGCCTTACTCATACATTCAAGTGTGGTGTTTGAGGTAGTGTGGGAGATTATTGGCATGGTATATTTTTAGATGTCATGTCAAGAAAAGGTGAACTAAAAAATGGCCTAAATATTAATTTAGAATCTCTTTTTGGTCCTAGATGATGAAGTGTAGGTGTGAGAGATTAAAAAGAGAATGGTGAAACCCTAATTTTAGGTGGGGCTATAAAAAGTGGTTGAGGAGTTTTAAGGGACTGCTCTTCTATCTCTGATGTTCTCAAGTAATGAGTGCTTATGGTTGGTGCCTCTACCTACCTGTTAGGACCTTATGGAGAATTATATGATGGTGTTGGCTTTTTTTGATTGGTTCTAAGGAGCATGTCAATGGCCATCTATGGTGGGGGGTTCGTATCAATGTTGGATGTTTAGTATAATTATCCCCTTTTGTTCCATTAGTCTCTTCTTGACCTTTGATGATTGAGTAGGGTGGTTTTGGTAGCTAGGATATTGGGGTATTTGTTTAGTGTATTAGCCCCTACATCTCCTCCTCAAGTGGTATTTAAAGGTAGAAGTGTGGAAGGTAGTGGGTCAGTGACCCAATGTCATGTGGTGCATAGTGTTATGAGGGATGATAAATAAAATATGTGTTTTAATCCCCATATTTAATGCTCCCACTATAAATATAATAAGAAAATAATTCACCATACTTAAACTATATTACATTTAAAAACTAAGCATTCTTTTGAGAAATATATATTTTTATTAAATTTTAATATAAAGTTTATAATTTGTAATAGATTGTAACTTGATTTGTAGTCATACCAGTCCAAATATGATGAATTATTATGATAATCATACAAACCCTTCTTTCCATTTTTCATACAATGATATTGTGATATGTTAATGAATATTTATAACTGTTAAACAATAATTACAAATTTAGGCCTTCAATGCAAAATTATATGTGAAGGAAAATTAGATCATGGTAAAGATTAATAAGATGGGGCACTGTGCCAATAATAATTAGCATTGCATATATTGGGACCAAATAAAATTAATTTATGCATTGATTGATGAGTTAGGTAGCAATGAAAATATAAATATCTTAACATGTTTGAGTAAATATATGTTATAATGAGGTTTTTTGAGTCTGTGTGCATGCCATTCTTTTAGGTTGATGATGATTTTGAAAAAAAAATATAAGTGTGATACATCAAGTTCCCCCCGCTGACCCATTTCAAATTAATAATATCAAAATAAACTATAGATATAAACTTATCGAATCCCAAGGTATGGATTGGTGGAAGAAACGTAATAGAACTAATAAGGTATAACTTACTCATTTCTATCATCTTGCAGTTCAAATAGAGTTACAATAAAATACACTGGGTGACATAGATAAATGTTGACATGTTACTTTATGTAACATATGATGACATGATCAATTATTAATTCAATGACATTGATTTCTTGAGGGATGGTATTAATAGGGAAAGTTGGGATAAAGAAGAAGGTAGTAGGGTGGATGAAAATGAGTTCACCAAGATAATATATGATGCCCTAAAAATATGTGCAAAAAATACGTTGTTTCAATCAATACCATGCATGTCATTTTTGTTGCATCTGATTTTAACACTCCTACATTTGAAACCAAAGTATGGATTCACTTAGATAAGTGTTCCCAACATTGTTTAAGTACAATTACACTAAATTATTGTTTTTTTTTCAATGATAATAAATTGTACATCTATAGGCAAATACATATATTCTATTTTACATACTTCCATATATTGGTAAGAAAATAATTTAACTTCAATTATAATTGAAATTTGTGAAGAAAGAAGAATTTCTTCAAGAAAGCAATCTGATTTCAGCAACATATGGAGATACAAAAAAAATTTCTTAGTCCTTAGGGATTTGAAACATTATGATGCTTATTCTAATGATTAAATTTTATATAAGGAATACTAAAAGTATTCAAATGTGTGTCATATATTTTTATTTATGCTATCATGAACGTGTGAATGGGCTCACAATTTAATAAAAGCTATTGCATATTTTTTCTATTAATTAAGCATTCACTCATATATATTGGTGTAAAGAATTGATAATTTAATGATTTTTCATTATGATAATAAGATCAAAGGAAAGGGTGTAATGTTGATACATAGTTTTTGTAAAGAAAGGAAACATACTAAGAAAATGTGAGGTGGTAAATTTCATATAAAACCATATAGTATCAATGTTTGGCTAGTTATGAATGGAGTGAATCCATTTAAGTATAAGGCCATAATTCAATTAGTATGTCATGTTGTTATACTTAATTATAATATTTATAAATTATTGTAAATACAAGTGGAACATCTTATACTTTCTGTTATTATTCTAAGGAACAATCAAGTGCAAAATTTAGATGTCTATCTTGCACCTCTTATAAATTAGTTAGTCATATTTTGTAATGGCGTCTATATGTTTTATGTCTCAAGACTGGTTGGTATTATAGTCTTAAAATTATTTTTAATAATATTCTTGTGTATTCTTGACTACCCATAATTTACGATATGTTTAGGTATATTTACTTTTTACCATTCACATTTATTATAATTAGCTTTAAAATTATAAATATTTTATGCTCTCTCTCCCCCTCCCTCCCTCTCTCTATGTAAGTATTTATACAAAGGTATAATTTTCATGTCTAAGTTTGGGTTATGAATTGACCACTAAATGGGAAAATCAAATGAATAAGCTTTTGTACAAATGGCACAATAGATTCCTATCGATTTTCATAAAGTCAAATGGAATATAAATGAAAAGGTTGAATATTTTTTAGCATTTGTAATAATTTTTTAACATAAAATCCAAATGTCAATGGTGAGTAACACTCTCCAAGAAAAACATACATGAAGTCCTTGTGTTTGTTGACTAGATAGTTCAATAGTTTAAAATTAGTGGCTTCCATGACTGTACTTGTCACATTTTAAGAATTTTTTTATTAGAAATTATTCATGCATGTATTTTTTTTATTTGATTGTAAAGGTCATAGGTTTTATAAGATCCCAAAACTTAAAATAAAGGAGATAAAGATTAAGCATGCACATTCAAGTGAAATGCCTCTACCAAAGTGAAGTGAGTAGGCAAAACATCCAAGCAAAAAACATGCCAAGGGACCAACAACTACCTAAAATTAGCAATGAAAACCACCTATATTTAACACATAACTAAAAATAGGTATTATTCTATGATTATTACAGTAAGATAAATTTCAATGACTAAAATTATCTTTCCATGTGATAAAACACCTTCCAATACTTTCAACCATCATCCATAAAACTTTTGTCTGGTGGCCATAGTGATTGGAGGGACATAATGGAATTATTTTGAACTACACTCTTCTAATTTTTTTCTCTTTTTATACTTTGGTTCATTATCTATTGTCTTCTAAAGTTTTAGGGTTTACGGGTATAGGATTTTAATTGATTTAAATGGCTAATATTTGTCTTCTACTATTGCAACATCCTTTGGATTTTTTTTTGTAATAATAATTGATAATATACATATTTGAAAACATCAACTCCAATTTTAGTTATATATTTTTTGTACAATTTTATTTATACACATTGTGGGTATTTGATTCCAAACATGAAGGTGTACCCATTACCTGGGTCATTATGTCATGGTCCTATATTATTGACGTATGACAATGGATGGAAAACCTTCTTTAAAGAGTGGATTTGAAATACATTGAATAGATAATCAATGCCTTCATGCTGGATGATGTGATTATAGAGATAAAGGCTATTATATGTGTCATCTCTATTCTTACACACATCTTGAAGTTCATATTTGGATGTTCATAGACCTATCTATACCTTATACCATTATTCTTAAAAAACTATCATGTTATACAAGGAAACATTCAAATATGGTATATACTTATGCAATTGGCATGTTCATCACACATGGTTGAATAATTTGATAGCAAAGATGAAATACGATGATGTAATATTGTGATGTTTGATGCATTGGGGTAAATAATGCATAGATGTACTACTAAAAACATGGTAAAAAGGGAGTCTAGAAAGTTTCTAGAAAGGTATAGCTCCTCTCAAGCTAGTTTTATTGAATACTAGGAATAACACTGGGTTGAAAGTGTTGTAATATGCTCACAATGTTTCCATGCACTTTTTCATAATGAGAAAGAAACAAATTCAGCCATAAAATATTAACATTATAATTAGGAATACCATTTACTAAACATAATATACACATATACACATCGTAAGGTGGATTAGTTTGTCCAGCAACTAACAATAACTTTTTACATATATTATTGGTGGATACAAGTATGCAAGGACAATGACATCTAAAGGAACTTCAAATTAGAATGTCTTGAAAATATTTCATGGGTACAGGGTTTGTAGATCCCAAATTTACATGTTACCTTCCACAATAATGACCCCTATATGGCATGGGTATAAAATATGAGACATTACATTATCATATATTTAATGTAAGGCCATCCATATATTTGAAATTGCCTATTTTTATTCCAAGGGTACACTTTCAAGAATGTGATCAAAGTGGACTTGATGAGAAAGATGAAAACTTACGTAGTTATAGAAGATGGAGGTTATGGTGTTAAATATAACATCAATAACATTGATGTAAAGTATAATGTAAGTTTTTTCCCCCACCTAATTTCTACATTTACAAGTTCAAGACGAGTATCATTTGTGTAATATGTTTTCATTGCCTAGGTCATAGACAATGAATTTCAAATCGAATATTAGGGATAATAAGGCATGTATGTAGGATGTTTGAACATTGAAATCCATGGTGTATCAAATATGGATATGCAAGGATTAAATCATGTAGTAGATGGTGTTGAAAAAATATGGTGGATGATACTGAAAACTATCTGAGGGTGGCTAATAGTGTAAGACTTGAATTTACTTGTAGTCACTTATTTTTTATATTTTTAGACATTTCTAACTAGATGCTTTTATTTTTATGAATAGATCTCATCCACTTGTATATTTTATGATGTTGACACCCTAATATGCATATCTTTCACACTTAAAATTAGGTCTATTATTTATAAATCTTGATTCTATATTCTATCCTTTTTTGGATTATTCATTTTTAGATTGGTCTTACATGACCAATGCATCCATTCTTAACTTATTCAGTCCCTGATAACTTTACAATTATCACCTTTATATCTCATGTCTTATAATATTATTTATAACATTTAGATCCCTCATGTTTTATAAAATTCTTAAGTCACATTTGGTTTTTTTATAAACAAGCAAAAGCATCATTTTGGTCACGTATCCAACTTAAGTGCCATATGAAAATTCTTTCAAATACAAGAAATCAAAAACATTCTCAACTTAGATGCATGCTCAAAAAATTAAAGTTTACAACAAAGAGGTAATTCAAATAAATATACTTTCCAAAAGTATATGTTCTATCCTGAAAGCATTCAATACCATCCATAATAATATGTGCACAAATCCAGGACTACAATGGGAATAAAACACATATCTATATAATGCATTGGTGTATGCAATGAGGACTTGTTATTTTATTATCCAAATAGTAAACACTCTTCTATGCAAACCTTATAGGTGAAATCTTGGTTTATAAAGTAAAAATTGAGAATATGATGAAGCCAATTTGCTTTAAGACACTAGTTGGCTTGTTTCAATATTATTATAGTAATAAATTTCCTTCTAGATGATCTTCTAAGAACTTACAGTTCAAAATTTGTTAAGAAACCAAAATTTTATATGTTTTAGGCCTTAAACAACACCTAATATCAGGTCTTCACTATAAATGACATAAGACTCAACTTAAAAATCTTTGAAATGGGTTTATAACTCCAAGCAAATGAGCAAAATGTGCTTGACTAGTCCTATTTTAGGCTTCTATTAGTCTCATAAAAACACAATCACCTGTATATCCATCCATAACTATAAAAAAATGATGAAACCTAAAAAATAAAATATATGATGTTAAATTCTACCTACTTACTAAATTTTATCAATTTAAACTAGTTAGGACACATTATAAAGGTATTTTACTAATGAAACATAGATCAGGATGTTAACAGTTTTCTATAGGCCCGAGAGCAGACAAAATTCATTATCTAGAGATTGGAATGGTTTAAAAGCATGAAACCATTTGGAAAACCCCGTTTAAGCCTCCCTATATCTTCTTCACTAATCATACTTGCATAGATAATCCTCTATGTAAAATGGTTCACATGTTTTGTCTATGCTTCCACATTATATATATATATATATATATATATATATATAGAGAGAGAGAGAGAGAGAGAGAGAGAGTTAGGTGCCAGCAAATACAATGTTTCAAAAAATAATTTTGATTTTGATATAATTTATGTTTATTTCATGTTTGAAACCTCCCACTTTGATGCCAAGTGGTTATTTTCTTTGCTTCAAATCTCTTATAGGACCAATGAACTAATGCCTCAACTTATGAACTTTTGTTTACCTTTTTAATGATTGTTCATAAAGTTGATGACCTCAAATTATTCTTTAATTCAAAAAAATTGGAGTGAAGTGACCCTATTATCACCTTTAATATCCATTTTAGGCCCATACATATTTTCCTTTGAGTTTTGATCAAAAACCACGTCTTCTCAATCTCTTCACATGGCAAAAATAAGGCGTTGAGTTGATTTCTCTCTTAGTGATCATTAATAAAGGGATACCTACTGATTGGTTGTAAAATGACAAAAACCTAGAGGTCATAAACCTTACCAACCATTGATATAACCATTTTCCCTCATGCAAATGCTCATGTGATGAAGAGGTCTTCTCAGGTTGGTAGATCTATGTGTAAAGACCAAGAGAGTGTTTTTGGCTCAAAAGACCTTCCAATTACATATTTTGAGTTGGAAATTATTGAATGGGATTTTAGACAGGTACAATTATGTATTCTAGTGTTTTTATAAATATTTTGACCCTTCAATAATCTTGAAAAATGATCTGACCCATGCCTAGGTTTTATGAGTAGGTAAGCAAATTTGACCATGTTATGCTTCATTTTTTATGATTCCTCATTTTCATGAGTCCAAACACTATATGAAATTCTCACATGGTCTCTTAGACCTATTACACACTTTCAAAGTTTGTTCTCAAACTAAAATTTCATCCTTTCTTCATATTTTATATGCAAGCCTGTGTTCTTTTTAAGTTTTATTATCTTGACAAAACTTGGAATTACTCCTGTTTGAAGATTTTTATCCTCTTCCCAATTAATATAAACACTTAAATATGACCTTTTTGGTTTCCCATTCAATCACTATAATTCATACTTTCTATAAACTGTATGTACAATCTTATAGGTGTCTATTTAGCTCAAGATTTGTTGTAAATTTGATTACACTGGTAAATGGTCCACTTACATTTTAAAGATTTTCTTTAGTGTTTAATCAACATTTAAAATGAATATTTATCTTCAAATTGATTATATTTTATAGGTTATCGCATAACCATTTTTAATTATTAATATTTAAAAATCAATGAACCTAGTCTCTATCACTATCTCTTCACTGGCTTAAATCTTTATATTCTGAAAGATGCCATTTTAAATGATCGTAAATGAAAAAAATAGACTTAAAACCATGGCCTTTCTTGAATCATCTTTAATCAACCCATGAAAAATCAATTTACTTCCACTTTTCCTTAAAACATGATTCATTGGCTCTCTCCTATGTTTTCAGACTCAATCTTCTTTGCGTTTCTCTAATTATGAATAATCTCACTACCAAGATTGAAATGACAATCCAACTTGTAAATTGGCTTATTAGAGTTAATTTCATCTTCCAATGACTGCAACCAAATTTTAATATGGAAAAATCGTCTTTTTTATATTATATATTAATGAATAATAATATATCTACCTTATAGTAGGTTTAGACTTTAATATACAAAGAACAGATGCCTAAACCTTTCAAATTTGCCTTATTTTCATGAAATCTTACATGCAGTCCACATACAGTCCTCAATATTTGAGCTTTCAAGGCATTTTTGGACACAAAGACAATTATAATAACTTAATATAATATTATTATACCTTTATATTACTTGTATCATGGTATCATAACCTTCCACAACTTCTCCAATTGTCAAATTTGATCCATACAAGATCATACACATATAAATGGTGACTAAAAATACATAGAACAAGGTCTTTTTGATAGTTTCAACTATAAAAGGTTTATTCCAATTAATAAATTACTCTAATTATGATTATAACCCTTTGTTATAGATAATATTAATATGAATACAATATTTCAAACAACAATATACCTTCTATTCATAAGAGAATGATTCTTAGACCCCTATTCCATACATAAATTTATTGTCTCACTGTCCTAGAAAATTAAGAACTCCTAATAACTTATTTTTTCCCTATTTGTATCTATGAATATATTTAATAATATTTAATCCATGATAATATAAAATTATAAACATAAATATTGATATAAAAGAAGACCTTGTCTTTCTCAACCACCAATTCTTAGCTTTGCATATAGTTTTGTTTGCCTTTTCCATCATTGTATTGAGCTTATAGGTAAATACTTAATGTTTTTTACATTTAAATAGGATAAATGGACCTTCATTTATGATAATAGGCCTCTTAATACTCATTTTCAAAGGTCCATACTTTCTAAGACTAGCTATAACCCTTGCAAAGCTTTATATGATATTCAAAAATTCAAATTCTTCATTTTGGAGGGAAAATGAAATATAATCCCTAGAGACCTAGAATGGACATTATTTTCTCCTTTTTGATTTCCAAAGGACCCATAGGACCTCCTTATACCTTATTACATCACATTTATGATATTTACAATAAAGCTTATGATGTTCCTGTATCAAAATCCATCATGGAATTTGACTCTACTGTCCTTTCTATCTTTGAATGATCTTTGAGAATAATGTAGATGTGGTATAGATTATTCAAAGACATTCCCAAAGGAATAATTAATTATTTTTTTAGGATTATAGTTCATTCAAATCTACAGATCTCAAACATAGTCCACTACTGATGCTTGTTTCCTTATAATTCTTATCAAGAATGACCATTGAATGTTTTATCATTTACTAGATGTCCTCTTGAGATGATTTAGAATAACTCAATGGTAAGAAACCAATCCAATTTATTATTTTATTTGATATGAGGATCAGAGGCAAAAACTATCTTTTTAGGTCTCTACAAACCTACTAAACCTTTTTTAAAGAATCTTGACCTTTTATGATAATTTATCTTTTATGTCAAGGCCTCAATCACTTCTGAAAGCTTGGTCAATGTCTTCTACATCTTCAGTGACCTCTCAAACTTCATGTTTAGTATAAATATTGCAAATTCCCTCTATAACTAATGTGTAGACCTGTAGGTGTTATTCCAGGCTTGAAACCATCTAAACTTTGTTCTTAACTTGATTCTCATGCAAATTTCCTATTAAGGATGATCATGAAATTTTGTTAGATTTTTGGAAACTGCATAGGTTTACCATGCACCTATCTATAGATGCTATAATTTCCATTTGAAATATTTTACCTTCTAAACATGATATTTTCTTGTCTTCATGGTGGTGCCTCTCCCATTTGAGGTCTCTATGTTGGATTGGCACAAGAGGACCTAATTTTATGTGGAAGTAGGCTTTAGAATATAGATATAAGGAGCATGAAAGGTTGATAGAGATTACTTGAGGTCTCAATGATGATTTCCATCATGTATTTGATCTTCTCATTGAATTAAGAAGTTTTTTTCATGTTCTAATAACTGACTTAATCTAGCTAAGTACACCCTTGGGAACTTTATTTTCCATTGTAACCTTGTTATCACCAAATATACTAAGATGGGGGGGGTGAATTAGTACATTATATATCTTTTACTTAATCTGATTTATTTTCTTTAACCACTTAATCCCACATTCAAGATATGTAATAAAACTGAGACAATAATATGCACCACACGAGAGAGAGAGAGAGAGAGAGAGAGAGAGAGAGAGAGAGAGAGAGAGAGAGAGAGAGAGAGAGAGAGAGAGAGAGAGAGAGAGAGAGAGAGAGAGAGAGAGAGAGAGAGAGAGAGAGCAGATTTTTATGTGGAAACCCAAAGTGGGAAAAACTATGGAGAACAATCTCAAGTATATGAATGAACACCAACTCAAAATACAAAGTTTTCAAGCACCAACTTTCAAGAGCACCAACCCCTTTGCTAAGCACCAACATAATAACTATTTGTGAGCACCAACCCCTCTTATGTATAAAACACAACTATCTCTCAATGTTGCTTACTCAACAAATGATATAACTCTACAATATCTCCTACTTTTCTCTCCTCAAAAAAAAATACAAATCATGCACTCTCTTGCTTATTACAAATGGCTTCTCAAGCCTTTATTTATAGCTTTCCAAATGACTTTTTGCATTCACCCTTTGTGACCCTTCAATCCTCATTAAAAATGGTGCCAAACATGCATGACCCTTCATATCCTTGCATTTGAAAAGTCATATGGTGACCCTTCATAAGCAAAATAGTCCTTTCCTCTTTTGTCTTTATCTTGGTGATTTTTCATATTCCTCAAAGTGTCCCTTCATGGAAAAATGTGCCATATCCTCTTTTGTCTTCACATGGTGACTCTTGGAATTCCTCAAGATGACTCTTCATGAGAAAATGCATCCCTTTCCTCTTTTATCTTTTACCTCGTGACTCTTTGACTTCTCTGTGGGCCCCATTTTGACTTATATGTAATCAAAAATATATTCATTAATATTAAATAAATATTAACACACATTAGCCAAGATATGAATATTAAAAACACCATTAGATGCAATGGGGCCTTTATCACTAATAATGCTAGACCTTTGACATCAATGACAATAATACCAAAAATCTCCCCCTTTGTCATTGTTGGCAACCTCAAACTAAAACTACCACATCCTGAAACATACACATACTACCATCTAAAAAACATACTATAACTCGCCCTTACTGTAGTAACCTGTACCTATTCCCTATACCTATTTTTTCACCTATGCATGTACTTATACCTATTCTTCTCCCCTTTTGACATCAATGGCAAAGGCCCTACTTGGGGCTAACACTTATCTCCCCCTCAACTGTTGTTGAACCTCAATGGTAGGAAGTAAAAAAAAGTACTTCCAACTTCTCCCGTAGATACTCAAATGTGTCTTTTGGTAATGCATTTGTGAAAATATCTACAATATACTTTATAGTACTAATATATTCCATCTTAACCTATTGATCTGCAACTTACTCTCTCAAAAAGTGATATCTAAAGGGAATATATTTTGTTCTTTAATGCATCACTAGATTCTTTGAAATATTAAGAGCACTTATGTTGTCACAAAAAATGGAAATAGGTTCATCATATTTTACCTTGATATCTTCCAAAATTTGCTTCTTCTAAAGCACTTGAGTGAAAAACAATACCACTATAATATATTCTAATTCAACTATAGAAAGTGATAATGAATTTTGCTTTTTGCTTAGCCATGATACTAAGCTATCACCAAGGAAGAAATCTCCTCCACTTGTACTTTTTTTATCATCCAATAAACCTACCCAATCTAAATCTCTATAAGCAACCAAAGTGAAATCTCTACTTGTGGGATACCACAATCCATAATCCAATGTCCCCTTAATATATCTAAATATTATTTTCACCAACTAAACATGATTGTCTTTTGGAGTTGACTGATATCTTGAAACCATACCTACTACATGCATGATGTCTGGCCTCGATGTTGTCAAATATAAAAGACTACTAATCATAGATCTATACAAATATTAATATGTAATAAGTGAATCTTTATCCTTGCTCACCTTAGTTCCTATACACATTTGTGTGCCAACTAGTGCACAATCCTTCAAACCAAATTTATTCAACATTTCCTTGGCATATTTACTTTGAGATATGAAAATTCATTTATCTAACTAAAATATTTACAATCCTAAGAAAAATGACAATTCTCCAAGCATAGACATCTCAAATTCTTTTTGCATATTATCATAAAATTATTTTTTCATCTTTTCAATATTTCCTCTAAAAATGATGTCGTCAACCTATACCACAACAATCAATTGATGCTCACCTTTTATTTTGTTGTAGAGATTAGTATCAGCAAATCCTCTCTTGAAACCTTGATCATGTAGGTACTTATCAGGTCTTTCATACCAAGCTTTGGGAGCTTGTTTCAATCCATATAGTGCTTTCTTCAATCTGCATACATGGCTACTAATATTTGAGAGAATAAATCCCTTATGTTTCTCAATGTAGACCTCTTCTTCTAGATTCCCATTTAGGAAGGCATATTTGACATCCATCTAAAACATTTTGAAAACTTTAAACACTGTATATGCAAGAAACATTCTAATAGCCTATATCCTTTCTAATTGTACAAAAGTTTTTTTAGAATCTATTCCCTCAATCTGAGCATATCCTTTACATACTAATCTTGCTTTATTCCTGGTCACTTCTCCATTTTCATTTAACTTATTTCTATAAACCCATTTTGTTACTATCACATTGTGATCTTTTGGTTTAGACACTAATTCCCAGGTATCATTCTTTTCTATCTGATTTAATTCTTCATCCATTGCCTTAACCCAATGCTTATCATGTCTAGCTTCTAAAAAAGTTCTAGGCTGAATTTTGGATAACAAAGAAAAATTAAACTTGCTCAGATTCACTTACCATCATTCTTCTGGTGTGAATTCCTTCATTCATGTCCTTAATGATGTCAATTTCATTATGATTTATTTAAACGTATTTGGATGGAGTTTTGGTGTCCTTTTTCTCCTTCTTCTCATCTTCATCTAATTCTTTAAAATCTTCCTCTTCAATGATTTTAGGAATGTCTACTAGATCACTGATTCTTTATGTTCCATCTTCTGCTATCCTGACACTTACACTTTAAACAATTTTCTTGGTTATTTTATTATAAAATTTATAATATTTAATTTTTAAAGAATAACCAAGAAATATACCTTCATCTACTCTAGATTCAAACTTATCAAGTTTTTCATCGGTTTTCTTTATGAAGCATCTGCTGCCAAAAACTCTAAAATAATCAAATTTTGTTGGTTTGTCTTTCTAGATCTCATAAAGAGTCTTGTCATTATTGAATCTCAATAATGATCTATTATAAATATGGACTATTTTAGAAAATTCCTCTCTCTAATATTTATCTGCCATCTTAGATTCATTTAGCATTGTCCTCACCATCTCTTAAACTATTATATTTTTCTGTTCAACTATTCCATTTTGCTATGGAGTTCTGGCTATTGATTAATTTCTCTTTATTCCATGGTATTCAAAAAATAAATAAATTTATTTGACATGAATTCTCCTTCTTGATCTAATCTTAGACATGTAATCTTTAAACTAGTTTCATTCTTAACTAATGCTTTGAAATGTCTGAAAGCTTCTATTTTTTATTTAAAAACATTATCCAAGTCATACATAAAAAATAATCAATAAGAAGCATGAAATATTTCTGACCTTGAGTACTTTGAGTTCTCATAGGTCCACAAAGATCAGTGTGAACAAGATCTAGCATTTGAGTGGTTAAGTACTCTTTTGTTTTAAACCACCTTCTATCCTGCTTCCCATGCTGACAAGGTTCACAAAGCATGTCAGATGGCTTTGTAATCTTTGGAAGATTTATAGCTGCTTGCTTCTTATTGATGTTGAAAATATTGTCAAAATTAATGTGCCACATTCTCTTGTGCCACATCCAACTTTCTTCAATTTGACTTAAATAGCATCTTTGACCTTTGATGTCTAATAATATATACAAATTATTTGCCTATTCTCTTAGCATCTACAACCAACACATTTGAATCTTTTCTTCTAATTTCACAACCTTCTACATAAAACTTTAGTGTGTGCCCCTGATCACACATTTGAATTACACTCAAAATATTATGCTTAAGACCTTCTACATACAAAACATTTTTAGTTTTAATTCCACCATTGTCCAAACTTAGTGTACCTTTTTTGGCAATTCTGGTAGTAGTATTGTCTCCAAATTTCACTATGCCACCATTGATCTTCTTCAAGGTTATGAACTTTCTCTTGTCTCCTATCATGTGCCTCAAACATTCACTATTAATGAACCGTGGATTTTCTTTATTTATTGATTGCAAAGCTGTCTGCACCAACATAGATTTTTTAGGTTATTTCTTCTGTCATGAACTTGTCTAAACTTTGTTCTGTATGGATGGTGCCTTGAAACTCTGGTCCTTCTTGACTGACTCAAACATGCTTCTATGTACTGAGATATGTGTCTAAAGTTGTTACACTTGTAACATATTATGGTCTCTTCATTAAAGCCTGATAGTGGAGAAAAAGAGTTATGGCTTCTACTTGACTCTACATGACTTCCCTTCTTATTTCTAAAATTGTTAGCCCTTTTTTGACATTCTATTTTCTTATGACCATATCCATTAAAATAAAAATAAGACCTATTTGTGTATCTTTGACCTGATTTCCTTTTGTAGCTCTATTCTTTCCAACCTTCTTTATTTGAGATGTCCTCTATATTCTTAACTTCTTCCTTTTTTATTTCCTCTTATGTAATAGCTTCATCATAGCTCTTTCCTTTTTCCCTGTCTGTGAAAGTAGTGGCCTCCCTTTTCTCTTTTTCAAATATGATACATGTCTTATCTGACATTGATCTTTGACTTTCTAATATATTATTCAACAAATTAGTGTTATTCTCAAATTTTGATTCATTGGTTTCTCTATCATTGATTGCTTTATTTATTTTCTCAATATCTACTTTTAAAGAAGGAATTTTAGTAACATACCTTTCACATTATTTACTTACCTTTTTTAACTATGCCATTAGATCTTCTTCATTCTTCTTGGCTTCTTCAAAGTGTGCTTATATATCCTCAATTATTTCTTTTGACTTCTTTTTATTTTTCTCGATCTGGAGCTTTAATCTTGAATTCTTCTTCTATAGAGCTTTTAAATCTTCTAAGGCACAAATGAGTTATCCTTCCAAATTCACTTTGGATTCATCATGTTCTTCTTCTTGATCATCTATACTTTTGCTTACAGAGGCATCTTCATGTATGGTCATGAATATAATCTCTTCTTCTTTTGAATCACTGACTCCACTATCTTTGGTTGAGCTAGGATCTTTAGAATACAAACTCTTCTTCTCAAATCTATTCTTAAAATTTCCTTTGAAATTTTTATTATATGTAGGCTTTCCTTCTTCATTTTCATCATTGCCCTTATCTGGGCACTTAGCTGCAAAATGTCCAATATTTCCATAATTAAAACATTTAAAAGGTAATTTTCCTTCATATTTACCTATGCCCTTTTTCATCTTGTGAATGAATAGAGCTCTGTTGTCATCTTCATCATCACTAGAACTATCACTTAATTCTTGAATCTTAGCCTTCTCTTTCTTTGATGTCTTGAAGGTAGCTTCTCTCTTTGAAGGTTTCTCTTGTTTAGTCTGCATCTCATATGCCATAAGAATACCATATAGCTCATCCATCTTTAGCTTGGCTAAATTCTTTATTTCTTCAATTTCCAAAATTTTTGCATCATATCTCAATGGTAGAGATCTCAAAAAATTTTAAACTACAATTGATTCTTCTAATTTTTCTCCAAGACCTTGAATCTAATTAACTCTTTGATCAACCTATAAAAGATAACTTGCTATATTTTTTTCCTCTTCCATCTTCAAACTCTCAAACTATCTTCTGAAAGTCTGAAGCTTAGCGTGCTAAACCTTTCCATCACCTTTGTAAATATTCTCAAGTTTTACCCAAGTTTCATGAGAAAATTTACATTGCATAACTTTAAAAAATTATGATTCACATAAACCACATAAAATAACATTTAAAGATTTAGCATTATTTTCACTTGCCTTATTTTCTGCTAGAGTAGTTACAAGTGTCTGTGGCTCTTCATATTCCTCCACCACTACTTGCCAAATGTTGAATCTAAGGGCCATCAAATAAGTCTTCATCCTTATGCTTCAAAAAATATAATTCATCAAGTTAAACAAAGGTGCATTATTTTTATAAAATCCTTCATGTGATTCAGCCATCATGCTTTCTTGATCTATCTTCAAGATGTAAAACTTTTTCAAAAAGAACCTACTCTGATACCAATTGTGAAGCATGAAATATACTGACAGGGGGGTGAATCAATATATTATATATCTTTTAATTAATCTTATTTCTTTTCTTTAACCACTTAATCACACATTCAAGATATGCAATAAAACTAAAACAATAATATGAAACACACGAGAGAGAGAGAGAGAGAGAGAGAGAGAGAGAGAGAGAGAGAGAGAGAGAGAGAGAGAGAGAGAGAGAGAGAGAGAGAGAGAGAGAGAGAGAGCAGATTTTTACGTGGAAACCCAAAGTAGGAAACATCATAGAGAATAATCTCAAGTATATGAATTAGAACCAACTCAAAATACAAAGTTCACAAGCACCAACTTGTAGGAGCACCAACCCCTTTGCCGAGTACCAACATAGTAACTATTTGTGAGCACCAACCCCTCTTGTGTATAAATCACAACTATCTCTCAACATTACTTACTCAACAAATGATAGAACTCTAAAATATCTCCTATTTTTCTCTCTTCAAAAATAAATACAAACCATGCACTCTCTTTCTTATTAAAAATGGATTTTCAAGCCTTTATTTATAGCTTTCCAAATGACCTTTGGCATTCACCCTTTGTGACCCTTCAATCCTCACGAAAAATGGCACCAAACTTGCATGACCCTTCGTATCCTTGCATTTGAAAAGTCATATGGTGATCCTTCATAAGCAAAAGCATCCTTTCCTCTTTTATATTTATCTTGGTGACTTTTCATATTTCTCAAAGTGTCCCTTCATGGAAAAATTCACCATACCCTCTTTTGTCTTCACATGGTGACTCTTAGAATTCCTCAAGATGACTCTTCATGAGAAAATGTGTCCCATTTCTCTTTTGTCTTTTACCCCATGACTCTTTGACTTCTCCATGGGCCCTATTTTAACTTATATGAAATCAAAAATATATTAATTAATATTAAATAAATATTAACACACATTAGCCAAGATATGAATATTAAAAAAACCATTACATGTAATAGGGCCTTTATCACCAATAATGCTAGACCTTTGACATCAATGACAATATTTCCAATACTTAGAGAGGTCTATTGAGTAGGGTAGATAATATTTTAATTATAATAAGTTCAAATCCAACCTTATTTGTGCCTGAGACCACTTCAACCCTCCCAAAACCTTGATGTCACACTAAAATAGTAAGAAAATGCCTTTCCCTTGTCAAAGCAAGTATGTGCATGGCTCAATAGATATAAAAGTAGGTCTAGAATCATTATTAAAAAAACTAGAATCACATTATTAAATAAAAAAATACATTGATCATAATTTATTAGAACAAAAAAAGACATTATTATTATATAGTAAAATATACCAAAGCATACATACACTTCTATTTTTTATTAGAAAATTGTTAACTCTAACACCGTCATTGACTCTTTACCCATTCCTTCTTATTCTAGTCCTTCACATATAGTCTTTACATATAAAAATTATCTTCTTATCAATTTAATTGATATATTTAAGTAGTCATTGAATCATATTACCCTTCAACATTCACATACATAGGACTATGTGTAAGACTATTGCAGGTGTTCATTGGGATAATGATGCAGGGGCATCACCTAATAAGAACTACCTAGATAAATTATAGATTGTTATTATATTATTTTGAGTCTTTATAGGCCTTATCAGACATAAATTTCAATATGGAGTCACTTCTAGGTCTTAGGTTTGTATGAAATTTGAATTTGAGCTCTTTTAGCACTTTCCCTACAAAATTACCAATCCAAAAATTTGAATTTATTTCATGGTTTATGGGATCCTAGTCATGTTATTGTGTCATTATAATATTTGTATGTTTAGGGTTATTTTATATTTAGGATGTTCTTTACTTTATTTCCACCTTTTTGGTCATTTTTTACATGTTCTAATCTTGAATAAAACCTAAGAAGGATAATCTCTCAAGAAATGAGACACATTAGAAGCCATAAGAATCAGTCATAGAATTCTTAGGAGTTACAAAAGGGGAAATTATCTTGAAGATATTTTTTTTATGCATAAACAAAGTTATAAAAAATCAATGGAGAGAATATGTAGAATGGAGAAGAACCATTTTTTATTGTAATTCTGTGTTTGATTGTTTTTAGTTCAAGAGCATGAATGAATGGAATAATGATTCAAGAGAAAGTTTGGTGAATCCATAACATTATTGGTATGTGATATTATATATATATTCATTTGGAAAAGTGGGAGGTATTTTCATTTATCTATAGGTGAAATATAATCAACACAAGTTTTGAGAATTTTGTGTTTTAGCACAACCAAGAACCAAAAAGGGTAGATCGGCCATTTTTAATCCAATTCAAGTCTTTAAATGTTGAGGATGGTCAAATAGAGTCTCAAATTTACAAGGGTAATTAGTTTTAATTCTTATCTATCTAATTACAATGTAAAATTTCACTCCATCTACCATTTTCTTGCATATAGTCCTTAAGACACTTCTAGATTTTTACAAATTTATTTGTTAGGGATATTGGAGGATTGTCATTGAGAAACTACCTATTAGGAAAGGCTAAGATAGTTTGGTCAGAACTTATACATGTCTTAGTTTTCTTCAAAACTCATTTGAATTCAAATTACCCCCTTTTATATCCTCTCAATCTATCTCAAGCCTGTGTAACCCTGAGTTAGGGTATTTGAGTTCAAAACCATTTATCGAACATTTCTACCTTTCAAATTTATCTAAAATTTGTAATATGAGGTAACATTATGTTCTCTATAAGATTTTTAAGGTTTTTTAACCGTACCATACCATAAAGTACATAAACCTATAAGTGCATTTATAATAGACCTATTGGAGACCTAATTGATAAAAAGATTTGGGAATCAGAGGTCTTCCCTTTAGAGTCATGTCTTGAAACTTTAGGTGCATTTGTAAAGCCTTAATGGGTATGTGAAACTAGTATTATTTTTCCATAGACCTCTATATATTTCAAAAACCAACAAGATTTGTAGTAAAATAGGATTACAAGGAGACTGCAAATTCACAAAACTTACAAATTGATTTATCTCTCTCTCTCCCTCTACATTAGATAAGGCAGAAAATAGAGATTGAGTTCAGTGTTTCTTAGAATTTGAAGTCCTGATCTTCTATAAATAAATATATGTTTTTGTTCATCAATTTACACTTGTCTAATGCATTTTAATTTACTTGAAATTTATGTTTTTTTTTAATGCATTTTCATTTAATTGAAATTTATGTTTGATTGAAAAAAAAACCAACAACATTTAACTATGCTAATTAATATATGCATAATAATTAACTAGACTTTATGAAAATTTTGGAAATTATGACTAAACATTTTTTAATTATGTGCATGTGCCATTCATATTAAAAATATGGGGAGATTTATGGAAATAAGAAAATAATTCTAAAGAAACATTTGGAAAAAATATTTTATCCTTGAGGAGCTAACTTTGGAACATGATAGAATAACACATAACTTGTGTGTGGTGACCATTGCCATAAATTAGAGGGGGCTCAGATAAAATACAAATTTCATCTAGCCTAATGGTTTGTGATGGTGTAATTTTATTCTCCATTACAACATGGGATATCCTAGGTACCACATTCTATTTAATAGTTATGAGTACCTAACATTGATAGAGAAACAAAAATACTAATTTATTCATTCAATGGTCATATGAATGGCTACAGAATGATGTGGTTTCGTGTAATGTTTGGAATACTCCTAGTACCATCCTACCATATTTAAGACCCTTATTAGAAATTTTCTTATCATAAAAGGTGTCAAATGATCTCGATGTGTATGTACACCCATATCAAGTATAAAATGTGTTCATTGGAGTGAATCTCCCATTCTGAGTACATTTCAAACTATACAACATTTGAAATAACCATTGTGATTCATTTAAACCTTGTCCATTCTAGCCATATGTAGATTTGTGGAAGAGGTACACAATCTCCACAACACCAATTTCCTCTCTTCTGACCAGGCTAAAGGATATCAAATTTGAAACCTATTTACTTCTTCATGTCCACTCAAGATGATGACAACAATGTTGAATACAATCCATCGGATGACAATATAACTTCAGAAAGTGAATAGTACATTGTTAATGGCATGGGAGGATCTTTAAAGTGTATAAGGTTGATAGTTTATAGTATAACATGATTGATAGTTTATAGTGTTATGAGCAATTGTGTTAGAACATGTTTAGTTTATGGTTAAATAAAGTACATTTTGGTTTGTCTCTTGAATTTTTGATTTTGACTTATATCAATGACATTATACCTTTTATTTTTTATGTAACCAAAATAAACTAATTTATGCCACTCAATTGTCTCTTAATTCTTGAAAAAAAGAGTATATTTCAATATTGGTATTCAAAGACCAATAGCTATCTTTATCTTTTTTTAACTTAAAACCTATATTCTACTCCTCCAACTATGATTGGACTCTTTTAAGAAATATGATCTTTATTAGGCTTATAGTACAAGATAATAGGTTTACATCTTTGTTTTATGTCTATTGTTTCACAAAAAGGACTAATTCCACTTTCATACTTCTTGGGATGATATATCCTCTATTTTATTGTTCCAATAATATCTTATGAGTGTTTAAATAGTCAATAATGGACCAATACCCAAGTCTATGAGTTCATTGTCTGGTGTTGAAAAGAATGTATTTGTCCTAGTTTCACTCAATAACCCATTAAATGAAATTTTAAGTATTATATATTGTTTAATCTGATGAGAAACTTATGAAAAATAGATCTTTTTTATTACAATCTTTAATTGAATCTTTCTCAAAAGTCTACAACTTTCACTTTGACTACCACTTGACACTTGGTTATGACACTTGAATAAGACACTATTCACTCTCTTCACTTAAGAACACACAAGGCCTAGGAAATATTGAATATAAATGATATAACATCATAAAAAAACTTATTGAATTCAATTCTCTTAAGAAAACCTGCAATTGGTTTGATGTAGACTCTTTGTAACTTGGAGATCTATTTTCTTGACTCAATTACTATATATAATAATTGAATAGTTTGAGATAATATTACCAGTCTCACAAATATCCTCTTGTATGAATTCAAACTTTCACCAAGTCACATTAAGATCTAAGATCTTAGCTCTGCTCCAAGACTACTATAGGACTATTTGAGAGTAATTACATCTAAGAATGATGGTTTTGAATCTTATTACTTGTTGATAGTATTTTGATGATCTCTCTCTCTCTCTCTCTCTCTATATATATATATATATATATATATATAATAAGAGACCAATTTTTTGTTTATTTTTTCTTTGGAAAAACTATCCAAAACAACTCAGACATTTTCAGGCCCGTGTATGCATAATTCAAATTTTAAATAGGTTTTGAATGGGAAAAATAAAAAAATGACATAATAGATCTTAAAAACCCATTATATAATGCTTATATTACATTGAGATACCTTAAAACAATATTCAGAGTCAAATAATGAATCAAACCTTTAATTCTCATTCCCTTAGATAGCTTTATTATGCCTTCAACATAGTCAACTTATAAATGAACTTATTGGAAACTATAAAGCCTCCAATTAGTTGGAAATCATTATATGGTGTTAAAATAACATGAAAACACATTTATACATGATTTTGAGTCAAGATATAGTGAGAAACAACCATTTCTCAATCTTTCCTAGGTCTCTTAACATGCACCTATAGAAATTATGAACATAGTCACATTTTTCTTCTTTTACAGGACCTTTCCCCACTTTATAATACCTGGAATGGATCATAAACACATTATATCATCTCTTCTCAAAGTTTAGAATATTTTCACTAGTTAAAAATGAAGATATTGCTCTTTTCCTATCTCCAAACCATGTTCTAGGGTTTCTTGGGTTACATAGACTGAGACCTTATTTTTTATTATTCATGAAGCATAAAATATTTTTGATCATTATGAAACTTATAATAGAGGATTATAATACTCCTTAAACTATTCCAATCTTCAAATTTAATTCATGCATTAATCTACACGTGTCTTAAGTGATTGTCCTTACTATGTATGCTTAGAAAAATAAACTAGCATGAGTTTAAATAGTATAAATCCTGATCTAAGTTCAAAATAAATTCAACAAGGATGAGATATTACTCATTCATTTATAAAAAAAATAAAATACACAAGGTCAAGTAAGCATGTGGTGGAAATTAAACATTGATTTTGTAGATTAAAATTACAATAAGCAAGTATTTCAATTATTTTTCATCCAAAGTCATAATCATACATGAAATAGTAGACACATAAGTCATAACACACAACTAATTATCATTGTTTCTCTATGGAATACCATAGCTATTGGGAGACATACCATTAATGTGAAAAAATAATATCTTGTACTCTACCTTCAAAATCTGTAGTTGGTGCTCATATATGGCTACTATTCCTTCATTCCTTAATTACACAACCCTCACAGTATCCACTCTTGCATCACATAGTGCTTTCATGTAGGCATGGATAGATTTGAGATTGAAATTTTTTATTTCAATGTCCATCTTCTCATTCCTAAATGTAATAAGTGTAAAGTGAAACTTATTAAGTTATCTGCTCTTCTCATCCTGTGCACTTTCCAGCTTATTAACCTTTTTCCTTGCACTATCAATAAGCTCATATACAAATTGGTTTTCCCTCTCAAGCGATTACTTTTTTAGAGTCTTTAGTGATATATGAAAACCAAGATGTTCTTATATACCCATTACATTCTTGGATCTCATCCTTGTGAGAAGTTCTTCCATGTCATTAGGTAATTATAAAGCCACATTCTCATCTAGATTTTATAATTCATCTGTAGAAATACATGTGAAAGTCAATAATGGATTTCATTTTTTTAGCTGAGATAAAGAAAAAAATAGTCATAAATGAGGGTCCATAAGATTAATGATTTATTTGGGAATATGAAAAAGCTACGAACATCTAAATTTTGTATATTATGAATAATTTCCTTATACACAATTTTTTAACTAAAATAAAAATAGTAAATTGTCCCACTATTGACAAATGAGAAAAGTAGGCAACTGAATTCAAAAGCAGTGCATGTTACACTGGCCAATGATGAATGTCCAAAATAATTACAAACAACAAAAAAAAGAAGAATACCATGATTCTTTACCTTTTCCATGGTCATTTTGATGTATTGGACTATTTCATTCCATCTCACCCCTCCTCTAGTTCCTTGAAATACAACCCATAGACATCAAAGTCTATTGTGTCAGTTGCCTAAACAAATAAACACATGATAAGAGAGAAATGAAGGTAAAATAGACAAGCCATGCATATAAATCTTACATGACACTCTTTCCCACCATGGTTATTTGAAAACAGACATAGAGACATGCAAAAATTTGCACTTTGTCATCAACATGTGAAACATTGAAAGGATAATAAAGCAAACATGTGAAAATGATAGATCACCTATCAACAACATCATGTACAATACACATAAAAATGAGTTCATTAGTATATGGAAAAAACATTGCATCATTTAATCATGCACTATTTTTCAATACATTAGTAAATGCAAAATTAACCACCAAACCATTACTTAAGTCCTACATTAATAAAAAAAACTTTGTATCCTACACAAACTATAAATGAAACACTTGTATTAAAATCTCGTGTCAAAATAATATGTTTGACAATACATCATACATGTCATACATATTATGCCAACATGTATGTATATAATGAATAATGTTTAAATCTATAGTCACAAGACAATATCAATGTTCATTCCCTATCCATGAATCCTCCTATATTTGAAAATGTGAAGGTTATAAATCTTGACGAAAAGCAAGAATAAGACACCAACATGAAGAATATACTTGTCAGTTTGGTAAATAGAAATTGACTATAATATCTCCAATAATTATTTATAATGCTTATGATTGCACCACCTCATGTCTATCAAAAGCCTATATGCAATAACAATATAAAATAGTATCAAAATATTTAATGGTAGAGTTCAATGAAATTTAGGGGAGAAATAAAAGTGCATATAGGACATAGTAATTGTAATAAGTATAATATCGATTTGTGAGGCAACCTATCATGCACAATTTATTCTTTTATGGTCCCCCTAACAAACACATATACCATTCCATAAAATTATTTCCTTCAAAGGAATGTGATCATCATCACTAGAATGTGATTGAGGGTCATTCCTCTAAAATATGAATCATGATTATTGAAGAAATATGAATATTAATATTCAATAGGCTATATTAACTAAAGTTTAATTTCTTGAAAACCATTAGACATAATGCATCTAATGTGAGTTTCACTATTGCATGCATGTTGCTATTACTCCAATAGTTCTCTTTCTCTCTCCATTTGTTGATGATATTCAATTCACTTTACACAATCTTCCCTTATTCATGCTTAGTTTTCACTCAAATCATATGCAATCATATCATCACTAATAGACTTCAAAGATATCCAGTTGAGATAACATAACTCATAGATATTTTTCCTGGCTAGCCATGATCTTTCCATTTTGTCTCTCTTATTGATTCTCTAGATTTTCATTAGTTGCTCTATTGGCCACCTTTTTGTTTGTCTTTTCATGATTGTTCTTCCATTCAGATTCCATTTCCCACTTTTAGCAATCCCTATGGGCCTCCTTGGTATGGGCTCCTAATCATGAATCTTATGATAATGAGTGTTAATTCTCTCTTATGACCAAAGTAGATGGCCACCATCAACACTAAATGTGTCACATGGCTTAAACAAGCAAAGGTGCACATTACACCTCACAGTACCCAAATCTAAGTTACTATACTCACCTACATACTATCATTCAATGAGGAAGGCATAAGAGGTTATAAGCATAAATCAATAAACAAAATATAACATCCTCAAAGGCAATAAACTTTTATTACAACATTCAGTTCCTCCTCCATTTTAGATTGAGATAATTTGGAAGTTAGTTATCATCATCATCATCATCATCATCATCATCATCATCATCATCATCATCATCACATCATCATCATCATCATCATCATCATCATCATCATCATCATCATCATCATCATCATCATCATCATCATCATCATCATCATCATCATCATCATCATCATCATCAACAACACCATCCTCGATGTTGTCATCAAGGTTATCTAACTCCACCTCCTCCTAACACAAAGGTCGACATATATATGTCACTCCAAACATATACATAATAATAAATGTGCATGATTATGGCAAAGGAAAGAGAAAGTATTAAAAAATGCACATTTTTAGGGACAAAGTCATTATGCATGTGAATATCAACCACATCCACATGGCTTAGCTCCACCTCATCCAACTAGAACACAAAAAACAACATAAAAAAACAAATGGTCTATCAAAATTAGTTGAATGTTGACTATTGTAAGAGGGAAGAAAGAAGATTTTTTTAAAATGAGGAATGATCAAACATTAAAGGCATCCAAAGTTTCTCATACATCTCGTGAGACAAAGTCATTAGGCACTTCATGAACACCATATTAACCTTCAATTTGATCCACCCTCTTCTCCTACAATATTAAAAAAAACATAACAAATCAAAAGCTGGATGCAAAGTTTGTAAATATCAAGCATTTGACATATATAGCAAGAATATAAAATCATGCATGGAAAAAACACAAACCATCAATAATATTACTTGTGTTGTCCCCTTATCTACATCATTATTTGGTAAAGAATCTATCATGCACAAGTATTCCAGCCCTAGTCATTCACGGGAAGGGGATCATTGTCCCAAAATAGTGGGAATGCCATCCCTAATGGTTGATGCTCCATCTCAAACCTCTTTCGATCTTGAAAGAGTGGAGGGCAATGTCTAAACCAAGCCCAATAGATTATCATGAATAAAAAAGAATAATACATATACATTATATAGTACAATAGATTATCATGGATTGACACAATAGATTATTATTATTATTATGAATGTCACAATAGATTATCATGAATAAGAAAGAATAAAACTCCTATTCACCTTCGAGTGTAGTAGTTGAAATTGTGTATAATTTGTTTGCTCTCAACTAAATTTGTTTAAGGCAATCTTCTAATTCCTAGTCATCCATCTTAAATCTATAACAATCATCCTTTATAGTATTAGTTTCCAACATACATAAATTTGCATATAAAATTGTTCAGCATATGCTTTACGCCACTCACACTTACCTATGAACTTCTTAAATAATTCATTGTATTGGTCACCAAGAGAGTACAATGGCATGTTAGTAGAAAGGAAAAATTGATTTGTTGGTAACATAACATAGCATTCATGGAATAATAAGGCCACCATTGTTCATGAAATTAACATCATATTTTGGAAGAATATATTATGAGCCTCCAACAAGGAAATGTACATATGAGAAGTCATCAAAGTAATAGGTGGTGTAACGTTCTAAAGTAGAGATTGTCTTTTCACATTATAGAAGCATAGCATACAATCTGATTTGTTAAGGTGTGGAGCTAAAAGCTTCAACTATTTGCAGACACAAGGAAGGATGCTGAAGAAACAGAGCCACCAGCATCGGCAGTATGACTGACGTCGGTTAGATGCAGTGGAGAAGGAGACCGGCGATGGCAGGGAGTCGGTCGACGTCGGCAGCACCAGACTAGCAGGGACTGGCGTCAGTCGCCTGTGTATTTCCAAAACTGCTGTTGACGAACAATCAATTAAGTGAAGCGAGTTTTTGCATGTCAAAGGACTAATTATAGTCATGAGCTACATGTCTAATTATTATAACTAGAGTTCTATTTTTGTAAGCATGGGATCCTATTTAAAGACCCATAAGGCATGTATTGTAATTAAGCAAGAAGGCAAGTAAAAGCATTGAAGCTAGCAAGGTCAAGGAGATCAGCTGAAGCATTCAAGGAGGGATAGCAACTCAGGTTTTAGAGTTGTTGTGTTGAGCAAGAGAGAGAGGGAAGAAGGTCTTGAGGTGTGGCAAGCCTTTGAGGTGGAGGAAGAAGTGGCATCTTCCTTATTGTATTTTCTTCTAGTAATATTGAATACAAGAGTGTGTATTGTCTCTCAAATTCTTTTCTGTCTCAAGTTTCTAGCTACTTTATCATTCTGGTATAATTTCATGTTTAATTGCTAATACGAAAAGTAATCATATGTGCTCTAATTGGTAGAGCTAGATCCCCTGACAAGTGGTATCAGAGCTACGGTTTGCAGGAAGCAGAGTATTGTTTTTGATTACAGGTCATTCACAGGGTTCTCTGATTGAGTGGGAGTTCAACAATGGCAGAAGAAGGTAGGCTATGAATGGAGAAGTTTAACGGCAAGAATTATCAACATTGGAGGATGCAGATTGAGGACTATCTATATCAGAAGGATTTGTACTTACCGTTGGGTGGGGTTGCATGCAAGCCCACATATATGAAGGATGAAGAATGGAACGTTCTTGATCAGAAGGCTCTCGGTTCCATAAGGTTGAGCCTTGCATCATCTGTGATTTCCAGCTTATCACAGTGTAAGACAACGAAAGAGTTGATAAAGTCCTTGGTGAATTTATACAAAAATCCCTCGGCTTCTAATAAGGTATATCTTATGAAGCAGCTATTTACTTTGCAAATGCAGGAAGGTGGATCGGTACATACTCATCTCAGTGATGTCCATGGTTTGGTAAACCAACTAGCTTCGATTAATATTGTTTTTGATGATGAGGTAAAGGCTCTCTTGATTTTATGTTCTTTGCCTGAAAGTTGGGATGGTATGGTTATGGCAGTAAGTAATTCTACATCTGCTTCTAAAATCTTAAAATTTGATGATGTTGTGAGTGTGATCTTGAATGAGGAAATATGCAGGAGAAGCACAAGTGAATCATCAGGGAATGCTCTAAGTGTAGAAAGCAGGGGAAGGCAAAGGGAGAAGGTTGAGCAAGGGAAATCAAGGTCGGGAAGGAGATCCGAGTCCAAAGGTATTACCTGTTGGTTTTGTGAAAAGAAAGGACATACGAAGGAGTGTTGGTTGAGAGATAAAGAGAATCAACATGCAGGTATGGAAGAAGCAAAGGATGCAAATATTGTGATGCAAGATGCTCTCATACTTTCTTCAGATAGTCAGGTAGGATCATGGATTTTAGATTCTGGTTCATCTTTTCATGCATCCCCAAATAGAGATTTGTTTTATGAGTATGAACAGGGAGATTTTGGAGTGCTTTATTTAGGGGATGGTATGCCTTGTCAGATAGTTGGCAAAGGGAAAGTACAACTGAGATTGCAGATTGACAACACATGGGTGTTGAAAGAGGTCATGCATGTTGTAATTCTGAAGCAGAGTCTGATTTCTGTAGAAAGGTTGGGAGATGAGGGATGCACAATAACCCTCACAGCGGATTCTTGGAAGGTTACCAAGGGAGCACTTGTTCTAGCAAGAGGTAAGAAAGTAGACACTCTTTATCTGTCTACTTGTATTACTGATTCTACTTCTAGTGTAGATTCGAAGATGTGGTCTAATAGGCTTGGTCACACGAATAGGAAGGGAATGGAAGTTCTTGATTCAAAAGGTATGTGTTCAAATTTAGAAAGCATAGATAGAGTTCATTACAAAAAGAGGAAATTTGATGCTTTTGACAGGAACAAAGAAGCCTTGGTGTTTATGGAGGAGATGAAGGACAGAGATCAGTCACAGGGGCTAAATAAATCTGAGCAGGGCAGCATGGACAGAGGTTTGATCCAAGAAGAGCTCGCGGATGAAAATTTCATCACTTACAGGAACACACAGACACTGATGTCGATCGCTTGGCACCGACGTCAGTCATCCAGATACTGACATCAGTCATGTACAGACCAGCAGGGTTAGTAGGTCGGGCAGGAGAAGTCTGACATCGGTCATAAGGACCGACATCGGCAGGAGGGACACCGACGTCAGCTAGGGAAACGATGTCGGCAGTCAGGGTCAGTGCAGGGAACCGACATCGGTCGGGAGCAGACTGGGAGATGGTCGATATCGGTCACTGGAACGGATGTTGGGTGATTCAATAAGTCTCAACACCCATGTGGAGGTCAGGAAAGGTTTGTGAACCTCATATTCATTGTTCACCTTCTTTATATTGCTTACTGATAGTCATGAACTAGGAAGATGGAAGAAGCAATGCAGGTAGAATCCAGAAACAGTGGGAGCTTGGCATGGATAAGGAGTGTGAGTCCTTGGAGAACCAAACATGTATTTGTTGGTAGTGTTGTCAGCTGGAAGGAAGCACTAGATAGAGGGATGGATTCCCGTTTTAGAGAAGAGAGTGGATGGACACATGAGACAGAAGGCTATGGTATATGGTCTTGAGTAGGCTGCAAAACAATGGAGGTTTGACATTGTATTTTATCTTTACCAGGTTGGATAATATTAGCTACATTATCCTGTTACTGTATTGTGTTACTTGTTGCAGGGTTTCATATATAGGGAGTTTTCTGAGCTAAGGGTAGAGTTGGTTCAGAAGTATGTCATGGAGAATTTGGGAGCAGCAAAATTCTTGTGGCATAAGAGACAAGTATTTCATCACAGGTTTGCATGGTGGTTGGTCTTCAAGAGTGACATTGAAGAGGGATATAGAGCCTAAGGAACAAAATAGATGGTGTACAGGTACAGGTACAAGTTGCAGCTGTTTATCTCCAAGTGGGAGATTGTTAAGGTGTGGAGCTAAAAGCTTCAACTATTTGCAGACACAAGGAAGGATGCTGAAGAACCAGAGCCACCGGCGTCGGCAGTATGACCGACGTCGGTTAGATGCAGTGGAGAAGGAGACCGGCGACGGCAAGGAGTCGACCGACGTCGGCAGCACCAAACTAGCAGGGACTGGCGTCGATCGCCTGTGTATTTCTAGAACTGCTGTTGACGAATAGTCAGTTAAGTGAAGTGAGTGTTTGCATGTCAAAGGACTAATTATAGTCACGAGCTACGTGTCTAATTATTGTAACTAGAGTTCTATTTTTGTAAGCATGGGATCCTATTTAAAGACCCATAAGGCATGTATTGTAATTAAGCAAGAAGGCAAGTAAAAGCATTGAAGCTAGCAAGGTCAAGGAGATCAGCTGAAGCATTCAAGGAGGGATAGCAACTTAGGTTTTAGAGTTGTGTTGAGCAAGAGAGAGAGGGAAGAAGGTCTTGAGGTGTGGCAAGCCTTTGAGGTGGAGGAAGAAGTGGCATCTTCCTTATTGTATTTTCTTCTAGTAATATTGAATACAAGAGTGTGTATTGTCTCTCAAATTCTTTGCTGTCTCAAGTTTCTAGCTACTTTATCATTCTGGTATAATTCCGTGTTTAATTGCTAATACGAGAAGTATTCATATCTGCTCTAATTGGTAGAGCTAGATCCCCTGACATGATTTGGAAACTTTAAAAGAATCAAAACATGCTTGTTGTAAATTTCAAAGGTTAGCAAATCTATTTTTGAAGCAAGAAATATCAAGTCCATGGAGGTTGTATGCAAAAAAATAAATTTAAGTTGGATCATCTTTCAAAGAGGTTGATGGAAATATTTAATAAGCTCAGTGAAGATTCTGAATAAAAATGTCAATAATAATAAGTATACATTATATAGTACAATAGGTGTATAGTAAACATGGATTGACACGCTCTTACAAAGTGTAAGTCTGTAAAAACACATCAAAATATGATAAGAGTAACCCTTTTAATGTACTTAAAATCACACATACATGATGACCCCAACACAAGGAATCATGAAGCTTTATCCACACACCTCCTAAACCAAAATGAAGTGCATTTAGGAACTTGCAAGTATAAATACATATGAATCATTTCTACAACATGTTAAAATTTAATAATACTAAATTGAAAACCATTGACTTTTTATTGTGTTACTATTAATTGCAAGTGTTTCTAAACCATACATAAGTGAATAAAACATGTTGTAGTAGATACAAAAAAAACATCAAAATCAAAGCATAAAACCACGTGACCAACATGTAATGCACCTAGGGGCCTATAAAAATAAACACTTATGAATTACTCTCATAATTAATACTATGGTCAAATATTATCAGTAATCTATCAAAATGTACATGGGACAAACTAAAAGGATATGAATAAAGATAGTGTAAAACCATAGACAAACAGAGAGCATCTATAAAAATAAATATAGCCATTTATTCAATTTCTTTTTTAAATGGGTGCAGTGAAACAAGGCTAAACTTGTTGTAGTTTATGATTGTTTAGTTTGTTCACTTCACAGTACATGGTAACATCAATATGGAAATTCAAAAACAGAGCAAATTCATACACTCAAAGATTCTTCATAAACAAATGAAAATGGCATAGAGTTTATTTATTTTTAAATGTTTGCAATAGAAAACTATAATGAGTATGCCTTGGAATATATTGAATAAAAATAAATATAGTTGTATACTAAATAACAATTCAGTCAAATCAGAAACATAGATCAAGATATTAAATTTGGAAAATACTACAGAGGCTCCTAAACGCATATAACATATAAAATGGATTTCAAGTTGCAGACACGGACAATTTGTATGTTTTTTTATGTTTGGCCTAAAATTACAATGTATTTGGATTTGAGACATTCTGTGAGACTTATATACCCTTCCACAATCTTGTCTGAGACATACCACACACCAAAACTTACATAACAAACACCCTGTTCTACCCTATTTGAAATCTCTGTTTGAGACATTCTATCAAACTTAAATACCATACTATTTGTTTGAGACATTTTGTCAACCACAACATAGGCATTGTCCATTACTAACCTAGCAGCAGTCTCCGAACTTCATTCATCTACCTACACTTGAGCTATCTCCCTCCACCTTGGATCTAATAGTGATCGAATCTTAAATGCCATAGACAATCGCTTTAGGCTTTAGGCAGCTCACAGTAGCAGGTTCATGATATGGCGGAGGACGTCGAAATATGCTCTGCGAAGAATTATAAAATGGAAAGAACACATCATTAAAAATAGTGCATGCTTCTCCGTGCCACAATGGGTGCATGCCACGTAGACAGTGTAAAAGAAATAAATCCCATGTGTGGTAATAATACAAACTATATTAAGCACAGCAAGAGAGAATGTAACTTGTAGTATCATGATTCATCTCATTGAAAGAGTTAGGGGCTAACGCATGCACCTTTTAACTGCTTCATTGAACAACTTTACTTCGTCAAACGATGCATGTGCGTCATAGAGATCATCTACAATAACTGCAATACAATCGGCTTTTGTGTAGGTAATTCTGCATTCAGAGTATTCTCGTTCAAACATCACAACTGCAGCGCTAAAGTTTATTTCCACTGGTCTATGACGGGTGAATGTCAGCTGCGTGAAACTGTTGTCACTATACCATCTTTGGCATACACACAATAATGTCATTTGTTTTACACACAAGTTAGAAGCAATTAATACCTGGTAATCTATTGAATTTCCCCACACACAGACACACGATGTCTTTTCTTTTTTATAAGGAAAAGGATAAAAGACTAGAGTATTTGTTGTAGAAGCAATTCTTAACTGTTAATTTGATGAATTTCCATCCGATGTAAAACCTGCACTCTGTTGAAATCTACTTTGGCCAGCTCTAAATACTTTTCGTCGCTCACATTCGGCATTCTGTGATGACATACGATTTATTAGTTAAGTGCAATGAATACCGATTCTAAAACTTCGTAATTCTTAGATAAAACCCTTCTTACAGCATGCTCAACTAACTGGATCCAAACTGTTCCATGTAATTTCTGGTCATCAATCTTGGGAGATTCATATGCCACGGATAATTTACAGCATGCTCAATCTGTATACATGAAAGAAAGGATATTACAACATGTAGGCATATATTACTGAAAACACTTATTACCAAGCTTCGAATGCACCTGGCTAAGCAGTCCTTGGCGAAGGCGCTGGCCTCTCGCATTATTTGTGAACATCTGTACAAGCTAAGGATATCCGATGGGCCTCGACAATGTTCATTGCCACACAGCTCACTGAATTCTTCATTGATATTTTTCAGAATGTCTGCCATATGAAACGGTTCAGAGACTAAGCTCAATTTGTTCAGGAATTGAAACTCGTTTTTTTTAAATTTAAAAAGGAAAAATAAAAAATAAAAATCTTAATAATGTATATAACCTGAAGATACGTTGTAACCATGAAGTCTGAGGAGTTTAAAGCCAGTTGCGGTGATGTTAATATCTGGAAGCCGACTCTCCCTTCCAAATCCAATGCCTCTTTCGTCCCAGTTCCTGTAAATCATGTATAACTTAAGTTTCTGTCACTTTCACGTTAGAATATTGTATGAGAGACTCACCTGAACACATAGTCCAACGCTTGTTTTATCTCCCTTTTCAAATGGCGGTGGATCCCCAAACGTTCAACACTATCAACGGCCCTCAGACGTTCACAGATATCCACTGAATACATGCACGGCACTGCGAATTCCAGGTCCACATCTTATTATGTATCACATAAAAACTCTATAAAAATTTATCCGAATAGTTTACATAAATAATGCAAATACATTTACATTAAATAGCTGAAGAAATTCAATAGAAACTTCTCCCTGTCATAACCCTTGGGGTTCTAAATAAAAATATTCGTATTCCATTGTGCGATTCTCCAATACGGTTTGAAACGTTTCCATGGTCTTCAAACTTTGAAAGAAGTCTGGTTAAGAATTCTAAGCATTCCTGGTCTCCTCTGTGCAGAAACCCACAAGCTGTAGATGCAGGTGAGAACTACATCTTGCAAGCCCTCTAAATGGTACAATATACTAGTGACCCGTTCTTCAAAAATCCTGACCATAATTTATTCAATAAGATTCTCTAGTTACTTCCAAAAGAGAGTATATATTAATAACATTTCACCATAATTTATTCAAGAATCCCGAGTCACCATAATCTATTCAATAGATAGAATTTCACTTTTTCAGGGGAGCGTCCCTCTTTTCGCTGATTTGCTTGGAAATGGTTACATCAACATCAAGCGTAGAGTTTTAAGCTCATTATTTGGTTTAATTTGTTTAAGTAAGTTTAATCAATTTTACTATAATTTTTTGGAAATTGGTATACAATTAATTACACTGGTTAGAAAATCATATTATCATGGCGTAATTTGACTAAAGAAGAATTAGAAGACAATGTTAGTTGCAGACAGACCGTTATCTTATTTAGGATGTTGTCGACACAAAATAACACATGCACATATTGTGTGCTTCTAAATTAGAACAAAAAAGTGATCCAAAGCACGAAAATATGTTCTCATCATTTTCACTCGAAATGATTTGATCAAAATTTATAATCACATAAAATGCATTGCCCCATTTAGGGATAGATTGGCTTAAATCGACACTTGTATACAAAAAGCTCGAACCATTTAGCACGTTTAAGTGATTTTGGACTAATTTGTGCATTTTCACAAATTTCAAGTAAGATTGACAATTTCAACATAAATGATGTTAGGAATTGGATGTCAACATTTTTCTCCTATTTGAGAAGGCATAGCGAGACATTCAAGGGAAACGTCTTTTCACATAAAAGAGTTGTCAATAAGAAATTGGAAATGGCCCATGATGCCCCCTCGAGAGGACATATGTGGAAGAAAGATAAGGATAAACTCTCAAAAAGAGAGAGAAAGTGAGATTAACCCATTGAACATATTACATCCAGACGAGTTAATGCTTGCACTCATTGATTCTGTCAATGATCAAAATATAATTAGAATAAACTCGCCCCAAGGATGGGGTGAATCAAAAGGATAAAATCCAAAAATATAAGTGACATACATTGAAGTCACTCGAAGCTAGGGTGCAAGATGTGTGCTTATGGAATGACGAATCCTAGATGAGTTACATGCTAAAATATTTCCAAAATGAGGGAAAAAGTTTGCATAGCTTTAAATGAGAAGAAAAGGAGAATCACATCTCCAAACATAGAAGAAATAATAATGTGCTCCATGAGAGAAAATATGATCATGTGATAAACAATTTTTCCCTAAAAGGGTTAATTTTGGTCACTGATAAAGAATGGTTTGCCCTTGTAGGGATAATTTGATTCAATGGTTGGTCCAAATGTTGTGCCCCTATAGGGAAAATTAGAAAGCAATAGCTCAAGGATATAAACTATGACATAAATTAAAAATGAGCAGGCATAAACATAGATGCAATGGTGTACTGACTGAAATAACCATAAAAAAACTAGGCCTACGAGGATGCACAAAGTGATGAAAGAGATGAAAAGAAGAATGAAGATGGACGAGCTGACCTAAGATACCTCATGTATCCAAGTGCTACTTGTATAGTACAAATGGCCCTCAAGCCAATGTAGTTCACCTAGAAGCAAGAGAGAATGGAATGAGGGATGAAGAAAATTGACTAGTGTTTGATTAGACTCGTGATGTATGCTAAGAGATGTACATCTTGCATAGATTTAGGTGCATGATAAGCCTCAACATAAATTAAACCCAACATATGTAATCCCATTAGGACCTCAAGTCACAATGATCTTCCTACAAAGAAGGTGATGAAAAACTAACCAAGTCATAACAAATTCATGAATAAAGGCAAATGGTAAGGCAAATGATAATAGTAATGACTAGGGGATGTGGCAATGCATGATAAAAAGGCATTGCACTTAATTTTCCCATAGGCAGATATAATTAGGAGATAATATCATAATTCTAATTTTCCCAAAAGTGATTATAATCAGGGGTACCAAACACAATACTAATTTTCCCATAGGTTCTTATAATCAGTGATACCAAATAGGATGGTAGATAAAAGATAACTTGTCAGATCAAATGTCACACTACTTCCATAGACTATCATTCAATATATCATTCTAAAACCATTTAAACTAGATCAAAATTCCCTCATGAAAGGTGTAATATTAACCAAAAGAACCAAGATCAAAATAGGGTAAGCAAGATGGCTAAAAATAAACCTTGGTCAATAATAAAGACATGGTACAATAAAATGGTACATGATATGGTGTAAATAAAATGATAAGATGACACTTGGATATAATGGCAACAATGTTTCCCCCAAGCGATGATGGATTTTACTTATAAAATGGTGAAAGTGAGGGCTTAGGTTTCTCAAAAAATGGTAAGATTGTTTAGGTCCATAAATTGATCACAAAATGATGAGAGCATGATGAAGGTGATCGAGCTAACCTCAATAAAAATTAAGCGTTGCCTAAATAGTCCCAAAGGATGTCAAGTCAATATAGTTCAAACAACGTGAGATAAATGGAACACAATGATATAAAAGGCCTAAAATAAAATGGTCCATAGGGTTTCCCTCAAGAGACAAGGCACAAAAAATGGCTGGGTAAATGGCAAATGAAAAATGGGTTCATCTACTCCTACTGACATGGAGATACATGTTCTCGTCAACATGTGAGACAACCAGAACAATCAATCAATAAAATTTATACCTAACACCTCATATGAATAGATCCTCTTATTGATGTGGAGATTTATGTCCTAGTCAACATATGAGACAACTATAATAATCAATCATAAAATTACAATCCAATACCACTTTCAAAGATCTATTTCATCAAGAACTTACTATAGATTTGGACTTCAATGATATGTTTATGAACCTCGTTGGTTGTTGATTCTGCTTGTTCTAAATGTCAAGACAAGAAGTCTTTATAGCCTCTACAAAGGAAAGTGCAATCAGGAATGGTAAAAAATGTTAGGCACAAGATAAATGGTATGAGTTAGTAATGAGTACGTGGATGATAATGGAATGTATAATGATTGGGTAACAAATGAATATCAAGACTTTTAGGCACACACAATATTGTTGGCTCTAGATTCAACATAATTTTGGTTGTGATGGGGCCAAAGACCTCTGAAGATGCTCTCGATATGACCACATTTTTTTTTGTTTGATCTTGAGAGTAGTTGTCATCTGATTATGATGTAGATTGGAAGCTATAATGATTTGATCTTTGATAATGTCTTCATCAAGTAGTGAAATATTTTTGTACTTAGATGTTGGTGCCTCAATGATGTTTTCACAATTAAATTTGTCTTGATTATCCCATAGTGCCTCTGAGAGGGTTTCATGGAGAGATGTTAGCATTTAACTTTGATTGTCTTCTAGCACCTTCAAAAAGGTTTCACAAAAAGATGTTGAGTTTGAAATTTGATCATCCCTTGGTGCCTTTGAAAAGGTTTCACTAAGAGAGTGTTCTTCTAAATGAATGAATGTGGCCTTTGTCTCCTTGATATTTTGCACCTAATATGTTTCCATGGATGCAGTTCAACAAAGTGTGATTCTATCGATCCTAATTGATGCTTGTGGGAGGTGTAATGTTAATATAATGACTATGTTGGGTGGGGGTAATATAATGATGAAAGGTAGCATAATCCTCATAGAATATACTAGGATAATTTGGCAATGCTAAAGTAATCATCCTTAAAAACCATAGAAAGATAAAAAATATATTCAAATTGATCCATAAGGAAATTGTATCCAATGTTGTAATAACCATGACTATACTCTGATTTTGAAGCTGAGTTCAAGACAAGGGACTCTAAATTTGATATCAATTATGATAGTGATTCTGCTTCTGATGTTAAATCTGATGTTGGTTCAAAAAGGGAACCTAACTCTAATGTTATTTCTTCATCTAATGTGGCTATTTCTATTATGATGTTTTGTTGAATGCTAAATGTCAGATCAATAATGGCCTATGATAGCATAATGGGCTCTATAACAATTGATTCATCTAGGAATGGTTAAACATAGATTGACTCATCTAGGTGAATCCCCTCAAAGAGAGGGAATCGATTGAGGGATGACTCGATAAAATTTTATCCATCAAAAGGAGACTCCTCAACAAGTGGAAAAAGATCAAGAGACAACTCTGCAGAGACTGGTTTGTCAAGGAGATGGGGCTCTTTAAAAATAGGTAAAATATGAAGAAGTAACTCATCACATGTTGACTGGTCACAAATGGGTGTTTCAACAATAACATCATGGATTTGATTAAAAATTGGTTGCAAAATATCAACTTTGAACACATTTTGGTCCTCACAAGATGGATCTTAAAGAGGTAATGGTTCTTCTTGAGGCTCAAAGATCAACATAAAATTTCTAAAGTGGGGAATAATTGGTTTAGGTAAACAATGGTTCATGTTTTAATAATGAGCTCTACAAAAATTTGACTATTGAAAAATGGATTGACAAATATTGGTTTGTCAAAGTGACATTCCTCAATAATAGGCTCATTAAATACTAGCAATGGGTAAAGAACGGTAATGATTAGACACTACATAATTTGGTAGCTCATGAAAACCAAAGGAGGAGGTCCTAAAATGGTAACCTTGGCACATTGTGTATCTTGATTGATTTTACATGCTAAAGGAGAATAGCCTAAAATGGCAACCTTCACATATTATAGAGCTTGATTACTCGCAAAGCCAAGGAGGGATAACCTAGAATGGTAACCTTTGAGCATGGTGCACAAATTGAAGGAGGATATCCTAAAATGGTAACCTTTGAGCGTAGTGCATAAATATAAGGGGCATGATGAGGATGATGTACAAAAATTGACATGGATTGGATTAGTATTCAACAAATAGGCTCAAAAAGGGAGATATCCTCAAATAAGATGGAGTGCTCATGTTCACAATAACAATACTCTACCTTGTAACTAGGGCCACAAGAGACCCTAATACAAGTATACCCTTGCATCATGCTTAGAAATTTTTTCTCTATGTTTTCCAAGATTTTGACTATGTTTTGTAGATATTTAAACAAGGTATGGGTTTTGATCATTTATAAACAAATGACAAGGTACCAGAGAGACTATAATAAAAAGGAGATGGTATAGTACCACATAATTATAAGAATGTGTTCATGAAATTACTCGACCTTGGGTAGATTGAAATCATATAAATTAGAAGAGGGTATGATAACTCAAAGACCTAAGTGTAAACTAGTACACCAAATGTAGGTTAAGAGATATGTTAATACCATAAAATCTAGTTTGACTTCAATGAGTTGCTACTAGGAAACTAAAAGAAAGCCCTTTGGATTATGAAGGTGAAAATGCAAACTAAGAAACTCAAGATGTGAAAACATGCAAGAATTCCTAAGTATAAAACTAGAATTGAATAGGAAGCACAACACTACCACATGGTAATAGGAGGTATAATAAAATGTGTTCTAGAACTTAGAGTGTGAGTGATACACTTGATGACCTAAGTTCACAATGATCAAATTATGATGAGTCTATAAACGACCTTTAACCCAAATGATAAATTGAACCCAAGTTAACTCAAGTCAAGTGCAAATGGAAAATCCAATTAACACGTTAACCCAGAACTTAGAATGGTGCAATTCTAAATTAGAATTATTAATGGAGGACTTAAAGATTTTAGAAAGTGGTTTAGACTCAAATTGACAACATAACTATGCTAACTAGATAAAATAAACACAATGTTTAAGATGAAATTTTGAACAAGGCAAAGATTGATTTGGATTTGACCAGCGTAACACCTCCTTATTCAAGAAATGGTGGACAATGTGTTTGGTTTATGATGTTTATTTATAAGCAAGTTTTGACTTAAATAAATGACCAAGTAAATATAAAGACATAATTATAACTAAGTAAATCATCCTAAGCCCTAAATTGACAAGGTTGCTTTGTATTGTTGAAATCCATCTTTGTACATGCTCTTGAAAGGAATTAAATTATTAATCAAAAAATAAAATCACATGAGTTGGTAGGGTATTTTACACCACTTTCTCCCAAGAGATTGTATGGTGACATGGACCTTTGGGTTACTCACCCTACATAAAAAATACTCTACGGCAAGTGGGGTTGTCTAAAACTTAAAATTTATGAACATCTAGATGGTCCCAAGTGTGTCTAATGCTTGAGATATAACATTTAATTAGATTCACATCAATCAGCTTGTTATGAAAAGGTCTTATCCTTTTCAAAACCACTACATCCATCAATTGCTTAGTGTAGTGTGATGTTCAGATTGATAATACATTTAGAGGGTAGCAATCGTTAATGGAGATGATTTAACCCCTCAAACCACTATCCCAAAAATTCACCAACTTAATTTATATACCCCCCATGGAAAGGGGTTAAATTCAATACCAAGAGATGAAGCCTTGGGTCAAATATTTCCTAAATAACTCATGAAGAGACAATGACCTACCCTCCACAATATAAATTGCATGAAATAAAATGATCTAAGTAAAAAGGCTTTAGAGGTTGTTTTTAGATCACCCAAACCATATGATTTTTGGAGAGATCCTAGACAACTTCCTTTTCACACATTGGACAAAGGTACAATCACAATTAAAAGGTGATTTTGGTCACCCAAGTTCCCTATAGGAGATGGGGGGAGAGCATAAACACACAATTTCTTTTTCTCAAACAACCTAATAAGCAATAGATGATTTGCATTAAAAAAACACTTCAATAAATTTGAAATTTGATTGATTGTTCATTTTATACACCAAATTGAAATGTTAAGTTTTTGGCACCTTGGCCTTAGTTTGTATAAACTTTGAAAAACATTCACAAAATAATAAAATAAACCATCTAAGTTCCTTTTAATTACCAAAGGGAAGCTTCAAGGTGTAAACATGCTCATCTAGGTTCCTTTTAAACACCAAAGAGAAGGTTCAAGACTTAATTATGCTCAAATGATCACTTTTCCATACAAGTCCTATAGAAAACATTAGAGAGTCTCCTTTATATTTGAAGCATAATTTGTAATGAAACAAACAAGTTTGGAACTCTTTCTCTTGGGTTCTCTAGTTTTACACATAGAGGCTAATGTTAGTTAGCAGTGACCAATGTCAGTTGTAGCAAGACCAATGTCAGTCATAAAGAACCATCACCGGTCAAAAATGATCAATAACGGTCACCTATGAACCCTTAGAAAAAAAATTATTTTGATAAAAAAATTGTTAGCATAATGTCAGGATAAAATCTCCAAAAAAAACTTTTATATCAGGTAATAATTTTTAAACATGAGACTTATAAACTCAATTTGATAACTATAAACTTGAGTAAAGCTCAAAAAAATAAATTGTTAGCCATATTTTCCCTACAACCTAATTGATGGTAGTTAGTCTTGATTGATAATGGTTACATAGAACCAACATCGGTCACTGGTTGACCTATGTATCAATAAAAAAAATCAAAAATATGGGAAAAACAAGCTAAAAATTGATGTTAAAGGATTTTTTATGATTTTTAAGGAAATCTAAGATTGCCAAAATGACTTTCTTTCTTGAGAAGGATGTGTTTTCCCACCAGGCATGCCAAGATGTAGAGATGGATTACAAAGATGGTTAGATTAAGCATTAGTCATGAAAAACACAAGAAATACATAAAGAACTAACAATCTAAGCCAACCTATTCAATGAGGTGTGCAAATGACAATTAAGAACTCAATGAAAGAAAAAAAACATAAATTTCCTTCCCAAAATAATCTCACCCTCCATATACAGCTCAAAACATGTTATTCCACTTGATTTGGTGCTCAAGCCTTCAATAATGGTACAGATCAAGGTCCTCCACCATCTCAAGAACACCAAGTATAATCTAGGCCCATGATATGAAAATAAATCTATACCTATCAATGAAGCTATCCTATTTCAAATCAAACATAATAATCAACACACAAATAGCATGTGGAGAGAATTATGCGTAATACATTTACACAAATGAGGCTTAAAAATCTAAGTGAGAGGCCTCCTATTTATAGATATTTCAAATTCATCAGGATCAACCATGACCATCTATCTCAAAATCAAGATGTGTGACCATGAAATAATCCAATTATGTAAATAATATCTATAAATATCTCCATAATGATTTTAGAGGAAGGGACATTAAAGAGGCATAGGAAGCCATAATCTTGATATTTGTTGCATTTATGGCTTATGAATGCCACCCCACACATGACCTCACATGATGATGTAGTTAATAGGAATCAATTTCCAATAAAAAAATACTCTATAAATTTCATGGAATTCTTACTTAAGCTCATAATTTGGTTTGATTTGCCTAAGTAAGATTCATCAATTTTAGTGCAATTCTTTGGAAATTGGTGCATAGTTAATCAAATTGGTCAAAAATTCATATTACTAGGTCATAATTTGATTGAAAAAGAATTGAAAGGATATGTTAGTTATGTACGGACCATTATTAAATTTAGGATGTTGTCGACATAAACTAGCACATGTGCATGTCGCGTGCTTTTGATTTAGAAAAAAAGAGTGATCTAGAGCACCAAAATATGTTTTCATCATTTTGATTCAAAATAATTTGATCAAAGCTAATAATTACATAAAATTCATTGCCCCATTTAGGGATACATTGGCCTAAATTGTCACTTGTATATGACAAACTTGAACTATTTAGTGTGTTTAAATTATTTTGGCCTAATTTATGCATTTTCACAAATTTTAGGTAAGATTGACAATTTCAAAATAAATGTGTTAGGAATTGGATGTCTATATTTTTACCTTGTTTGAGAAGGCATAGTGATACATTCAGGCAAAGCAACATCTTTTCAAAGAAAACAATTGTCAAAAATAAATTGGAAGTGACCCTTATATTGAGTTCTTAATTGTCATTTACACACCCCATTGAATAGGTTGGGATAAGATTTTGTACGCAACAAACATTGACTTCTAATTCTTCTCTAGTCAAATTATGAACCAATAATATGACTTTATGATCAGTTTGATTAATTGTGGACCAATTTCTAAAGAATTGCATTAAAATTGATTAATCTTACTTAGGCGAATTATTCCTTATTATGAGCTTAAGTAAGAATTCCATGGAAGTTATTTAATATTTAATTATTGTAAATTGATTCCTATTAACTACATCATCAAGTGAGATAACTTTTTGGGTGGCATATATAAGCCATAAATGTAAAAAATATCAAGATTATGGATTTCCATGCCTCTTTAATTCCCCTTCCTCTCAAATCATTATGAGATATTAATAGATATTATGTAAATTCATGGCCACACATCTTGATCTTAAGATAGAGGTCATGCCCCTTCCTCTCACTCACATTCTTAAGCTTCATTTATGTAGGCTTATTATGTAGAATTCTCTCCACATGCCATTTTTGTGTTGATTATTATGTTTAATTTGAAATAGAATAGCTTCATTGATAGGCATAGATTAATTTTCATATCATGATCCTAGCTTATACTTGGTGTTCTTTAGATGGTGGAGGATTTCTCTTTGGACCATTTTTGAAGACTTAAGCACCGAATCAAAGGAAAAACATGTTTTGAGCTACATATGGATAGTGGGATTCTCTTGGGAAGTTAATGTATGTTTGATTTCTTTCATGGAGTTCTTAATTGTCATTTGCACACCTCATTGAATAGGTTTGCCTAGATTATTATTTCTTTATGAATTTCTTGTGTTTTTCATCACTAATGCTCTATCTAACCATCTTTGTAATCTATCTCTATTGTTTTTAGACTCATAGTCCCATATTTATCTAATTTGAAGTCTTCTCAACCATATTCATCCATGATCTGATTGGCAAACACCTCATTGTTGGTGATGAATTCCAATATGTTGGTAATTATTAAAAACTTGGAAATTGGTTATGTTGTTTGGGATTAATGGGGTATAGACCAACTCAACTAAGAATATCCTCATTTTCAAATGGGAAGTTAGATTCAAGGTACTTACAATAGTATTTAACATGTTAGGTATGTAATTCTTGTGCCTAAGTAGAGTCTGAATACTAAAGGTGTCAAAATTCCCAATTAGGGTACAGACCTGGCTATGGTACCTTGAATATCACTTATCATTTTAGGAATATATTTCCTCACTTGTTTTACCACCAAATCAGAGTTTCCATGTACCTTAAGGTTGTTTACTTTCTTTCCAAGGGAAAATTTGAATCCATACACCAACACCTCATACTCAGCTACATTGTTGGATCAAGAAAATTATAGACAATATGCAATAAGATTGGACTTCCCTCTTGAGTTAATCAATTAAAATCTAATGTTGCATTCACTTTTAGACTTAGAACCATTAAATTTAAATGTTCACAAGTCTATATCTTTTTTGCACATTGGGGTTGTTTGTGATGGAAATTTTACTACCCACTTTACCTATTGGTCAATTTTTTTATCCCTGACTGGGTGCTTGTTTGTTTTCTTATTAAGAGAGATCCCCAAACTAGGTTTCATGTGTTATAAGTAGTATAAGTGACTTGACTCATTACATCATTAAAATCATTTTTGATGCTTGGAATGTGTTGGGTACTAGACTTTCACCTTCAATCATCATTGGTTGTTTATTGGACTCATCAACTAACTAGAGTGATTCAATAAAGTCTCGTATGGAAGGGACAAGGGTTAGATCCTATTTTATGCTTAATGTGCATTGTGGAAAAGCTTAGACTCTTAACTTTCCTTCCAGTATCCAAGATTTTAAATCCCCAATATTAGATTTATAATTACTGAGAGGGGGGTGAATCAGTGAGCCTAGAAAATCCAACTTCAATTTCAATCCTTTCAAGTTCTTAAACAATTACCATAAGCATTCATGAAGCATACACATTATTCATAGTAATGAGCAAGAGAGATAATGGAAGATAAATCACATAACATAATGACACATATGGCTTAGGGGAGAAAACCCACTGGAACCTATAACTAGATCACTATCTTATAAAAATAAGACTAATTTAGACTAGCTACAACTGATTAAGGAACTACCATCCCTATTTAGTGAGACTACAATCCCGCAAGGTGCTACCACACCTATCTAGCCAGGCTGCAATAAAAACTAGACCTTTAACAAGTTTTACCTTACAATGAGGATGCAAAACCATTAATGTTGATCTTACACAAAAATACTTATGAACACATCCACCTTTAAACTGATGTCTTCAACTCTTGATGATGGACCTGTGATTATCATTCTTTACCTTTGCTCATACTCAAATAGCAAGAGCAATATTATGCCAATGGAATTATGAATTATAGGCCATATAAATAGTTCTCAATCTATTGTTCTCTTCAACTCATCCACAAGGCAACCACCCTTTTCTCTGCTTCATAACACTCTACTCTTAAATGCAAATCCCACACATAATTCTCTCCCAAAGTCTAAAAACCATCACATTTGGTTTTACTATATATAAAGCATTCATGATTATCAAAATATTGGTTGGCCATTGGGCATGCCATAACCCTTAAGGAATATATCATATGAAGACAAATCTCAATAAAATCTTCATAGGTCCACCATAACATATATGAGTTACCCTTAAATAACTACACCTTTCAATTAGACCTTATAGCTCTTATAGGTCTCATGGAGACCTATTCACCCATTTAACACTTTATCAAACAAAAAAAGAACATAGAACCACTTCAAAATGCATGGGACCATTCCATATGATCTATAGGACCCCCTTAAGTGACAAAAACCAACATAGTACCCTTTTACTTAAGCACAATTTGCTCAAACAACATTTTGTGCACACAATCACCATGAATGTATACATGTTCAGATTCTAAACCTTTATTCATACTATATATGATTTTTCAAACATTAATAATGTACATAGATCATATTTATGGAGTATACAACACTTCCCAATATATAATTCATCATAATATGTCAAAATCACATAAAAACAAGATTGAACATCCTTTTCAGGTCACTTGCAGAACAAACATGAACACATAGTCAACTTTGAGCCTTAATATATTTGATTGTACACACTTTAAAACATTAAAATATATATTTATAGATGCATCTTTGATTCCTCTATAAGTTTTATTTTTACACCATGAGCAAATTATGTATAGATTGAAAGATATCGCCAAGAGCATTGGTTTTTCCTTTGGAAATTCAAATACAAACAATCACAGTTAAACCTTGAACACTATTCTTGCATCTCATGTCCTTGATACTTCAAATTTATCATGAACCATTGATATTATTTTATCTTTAATGCATATTATTCCAATTCCCAAAACTTAAACCTTAAACATGTTGACCTCATCTCGTGTAAACTAGAAACTTTGAAACAATGTACACCATCAATCTTTTAAACGTAGCTTAGTATTCAACAATGAAATACAAATGTCACTTTGACCTATTTAATTTAAATCACACCATTGATCTTTATCTTTATTGATCACCCAATAATTTTTTATCCTTGTAAGAATCTTGATATTTATCTTTGCTCAATGTTAAACATCGAACAGTTGGCACCATCTCATTGCATCTTGACTCCTTGGAGCAATGTGCTTCATTGATGTTTCTCTAATTTTAACTTGTGCAAAAATGAATATGTGAAACTTTGAAATGTATCTATAAGGTTAACTTTACACCTCCATATCTTTTCCTTTATTTAATCCCATGTTCTTAAATCTGGACCATATGATCTCCTCACACAAGAATCCAACCATGTGTCAAATTGCTCCTAAAACATTCACATGTGTGAGATATAATGACATTAAAATTCCTCCTCATATTTATTTGTTACAAATCCAATAATGTCAATAATTTTTTTGAAGGCCAACTTTTCACATGCATACCTTTTGACATGTTTTGGAGAATGATCTGAAATTTAGCATAAATCAACTAGGCACAACACTGACCAAAACCATATGATCACCTTATCATAAAACATTTACATGTGAGAGATATGACTACATAAAAACTCTTACTCATCTCTTATTTCCACATTGTAAATTTGGCTATGGGAAAATAATGTCAAACTTCTTGGGACCACAACTTTGCACCTACATATCTTTTGTCCCACTTAGGCACATAACCTAAGATTTAACACATAATAACTAGGCATAATACTAAAAAAAACCATGTGACCATTTAATCATAAAACCTCCATGTGTTTTAATGATGACATCATCAACATTATTACTAGGCTCTATTTGAACATAGAAAACACTATCAAAATGCATGAGAGCCCAACTTTGCATCCACATATATTTGATTTCACTTAGGTGCATGACCTAAGATTTAGCACATAGTAACTAGGGACTAATTTGATCAAAACCATATGACCAACCCCCCTAACTCATACACACATGGCAATGGTAATGTTAACAAACTACCTACTTAGATTTTTTACTATTAGACCCAAAATGTCTAGATGAGAACAATGATGAACCAGGTGAATTTCACTCAGGCACACAATATATTAAATCATCTTTGACCATTGAGAAGACCCCTTACACATGCTTAATACTTCAGACTCATCCCTAATCATCTAAAACCATGCAAACACTGAAAATCAACCAAGCCTTCTTCAAGCATACTAAGACAAGCACATTTCACACTTTTTCATTTTCACTGAGACTATCAAGTAACTTCATCCATTGACCTAGGCACATCCATGACATCATTGATAATGCTCAAATAATCTCCCCCTTTGTCATTGATGTCAACACACATCATACAACTCACCTTCCTTCTCTCTTCAAGAAATCTTATAATAGGAACTTTCTCCTCCTTTGACATAATGACAAAGTGGGTACCAACTAATCCTAAGGACCTAAGAAGAATATATTAGAAAGATAATACAAACTCCCTCTTACCTTGATCTTGCCTCTTTTTGCCTTGACAATTTCCTCTTGCTCCATGCCAACATTCTCTTCAATTAAGCATTACAACCAATGAGTAAATAACACAAAAAACACTAAAATATAATAAAAATCACCAAGAAGAATTTGAGAGGGACTCTCCCTAATATTTATGAGTAGATGCACCTCTTGATAATCATCATATCTCTATACATCATGAAGAACTACCACACATGCTTACTAGCCTTCTCTCTCAAGCTACCATAAGGACCACCAAAATAACTTCATGCCACTCACCAAGAAGGAAATATGCACTAAAAAACTTGAGAACTCACCTTTGAATACTCATGCCTTAATATTTTTGAGAATTTTATCAAAAGACACTCTTCTTCACACTAGGCCTATCTAGTCTCCTTGTAGCCCTACCTAGAACTTGTATAGCCCACAATTTTTAGTAGACACATCATCAAGACCTAAAAATTCATATCTAGATCACTCTCATATTATCCCTAAAGTAAACCAATTTTCATAACCTATATAATCTTATACAACATACTTCCTTCACAAACCAACTTGCTAATTAAGCCTCCATCTCGACAAAAACTTGAATAACTTGAAAACCACAAACCTTCATATCTCTGTGAATCTTAATTTGACAATTAATTTGGCCCATTCAAAATATTAATAATCCTTAGACCTCAAATCATAAGGCCAACCATTTTTCTAGTATAGCCCAAAACCTTAGAATCTTAAAACAAATTAAGTCAAAAAACCTCCTTCTATTCAACATCCACCTATGAAACGTTTTACACACCTGGATACAACAATTACACAATTCTAGACCAAAATTTGAGCCTCCATACCTTTGGGAACATTAACTTTATATAACCCATTTTTAGGCATGCTTGCCCTTAAGCTAAAATTGAGAAAACTAAGAGCACTCAAAAATCTTCAACTTGACTTTGACATACTTGTAGACCATAAAAAAACCTGGAGAACATCACAACGAAGTGCACAAACCTTTCTTAACACCAAATTATTCCATCAATCTCATTATGCCACTTATAAACACCCATTTTGACCCTATAAGATAATGACCTTCAAAGATAAACACAAGTCTCTGTATAGATTGGTAGTATGATTTTGAGCAGACAAACTTGTTTCTTCAAAAGAAATATGTCTCCTAAGAAGCATAGGTAGAGATACCCTACTTCATAATTTCCTAAAACAATGTGAAACCAAGAGTTTCCCACAACTCCTCATATTCTTTCTCCTCCTTGGTCATATTATACTTGTATTTCTTCTTTTTCTCAGGATTAAGAGAAGAAACATGCTCAACCAATACAACATTGTCTTTTTCTTCTATGATTAGATTGATAATACATGGAGACAGCATAGATTCATGACATACCTTTTCATTTGAATAATCCACCTTAAAATTTGGAACCTTATCACTAGGAATAAATAATTGATGTTCTTTGCATGATATATGCTTAGTAAAAACAAGATGTTCACTTGGATACATACACACCTCGAAACTAGCCTCAACCAGTATCTTGCTCTTCTCCTTGAGTTTGATCTCTTCATTATCAACATGAGTAGACAATGAGACATCTTAGCACTCTTCAATTTTTACAACTTTCACCACCATAATAAACAAATTACTTGGATATGTAGACTTGTCATGACTCACACATATCACCTTTAGCTTCCATGTGTTAACTTGCCTTCTTCCTTGCACTCTAGGATCTTGATTAAACCTATTTTGACTTGTATACCTTTGATTGAAAAATCTAGAAATGTGACCTCATTGTTCATAATTTTAGCTCACCATACTCCTTGATGGAAACATAATTTATCTTACCATGTTTGGATATAAACTTGTAATATGTCATTTGTCATTACAAATAAAACAAACTCCCCTTTTTGAATAGGAATCACCATGTATAATATTATGTGGATAATGGTTTACAAAATGACCCACATCAAGATAGTTGAAGAACTTAATTTTTCTCACTCCTTTTGACTAATTACCCTCATCATAGTTCCATGCAAACTCATTTCTAACTAGTCTCTTGCATTCTCTAGCACTATGACCAAATAGATTATATGTGTAACAATAGCCATTGAATCTTACATAACTCATGGAATTTCATTATTTGATCTAATTTGTCTTTATTCTACTAGCACCTTCATTCCTTGTTTGATGATTTATATTCAAATCTTGATTATCCTGGTTCACATTAGTCTTCATCTTGTCTTGAGTTACATTATTTTGTTCTTATTCATATCTAAGACTAGTTATATCAATAACATGCTTTTGACCACTCAAGATATTGTATAAATCACATGAGCTCTTTTTAGATCTCACAAATGTCTTCACCTTACTAGATGTCTTCTCTAACTCAGATTTCATAGAATCATTTTCAGAAACATACCTTGAACACTCATCTTCTTTAGATTTGAGGCTTGTAGACAGGATTTCCAATTGACAACTAAGATTCTTGACTATATCTTCATGATCCTTGGTATCTTCATTCAATCTTACTTCATACACATTGAATTAGTCTTCATATTCCTTGATTTGGGAATTCATCTTCTTATTTATCTTCTTCTTAATGTTTAGTTCTTCAAGAGCACTTGTTAAAGTATTTTTATAGTCCATCTCATCTTCATCATCATTTGAATCACTCCAAGTAGACTCATTTTGATGTGAGAAACTTCCTTCCTCAACCATGAACATAGATTCATCTTAAATAGAACCATCATCTTCATGATCATAATTTGAGTCATTATCTTCACTCTTATCTGATGAGCTACAATCTTCTATGGTGCAGAGACTCTTCTTATTCTTGAAGGATTTCTTCTTGTTGTTATAGTTTATGAATCCTTTCTTCATTTATCTCTTCTTGTCTTTATCTTGGCCTTCACCATGATCTTCATCACCATTCTTATCATGATTTTGAGGACACTTATGATCAAAATGTCCTATCTCTCTACAATTGAAACATTTAAAGGGTAGCTTACCCTTATACTTCCCTAAGCATGTGTTCAATTTCCTAGTAATCAAAGCAATAAGTTCATCCTCATCAATAAGTTTAATTTCCTTCTTTGGTGATATATCAAAATTTACTCTCATCTCATAGGTAGTAAGGGTGCCATGCAATTGATCTTGAGTAAGATCATGAATTTATTCTATAGTCGATACCTTTAGATCAAACTTAAGGGATACATACTTTAATAACTTTTAAACTATAGTATCCTCTTCAGGGTTATCTCCAAGACCTCTGATGATGTTCATAGCCTCATCAACTCTCTGTAAAAAAGATGCCACAAAATCTTCTTCCTTCTTCTTGAAACTTTCAAATTGCCTTATGTGAGTCTACAACTTAGCAAGTTTGACCTTTGCATAACTTTCATAAATTATCTACATTTTGTCCCATATATCTTTAGAATATTTGAAATGGATTACTTTGGTGAACTCAATCTTTATAAGACCACAAGTCATGGCATTCATTTCCTTAAAATTATTCTCAAACAACATCTTGTCGGTAACACTAGATGGAGTAGTAGGAACAACATAACCATCCATAACAAATTTCCATACATCAAGCCCTAGAGAAATAATGTAAGTTGTCATCCTTACATTCCAAAAATCATAATTAGATCCATTGAACATCGGTGCTTTCTTAGTAAAGAAACCTCCTTGATGACTACCCATATTGTACCTTTAATCACCTTCAAGCTATCAAGCCTTTACCAAAGGACTTGATCTAATACCAAGTTTTAGAAGTATAATTACTCAGAGGGGGGTGAATCAGTGAGCATATAAAATCCAATTTCAATTTATTAAACAATTACCATAAGTATTCATGAAGCATACACATCATTCATAGTAATGAACAAAAGAGAGAATGAAAGATCAATCACATAACACAATAACATATGTGGGAAAACATATTGGGGGAAAAATCCATTGAAACATGAAATTATACTATTATCTTATAAAAATATGAACTAATTTAGACTAGCTACAACTGATCAAGGAACTATCATCCCTATTTAGTGAGACTACAATCCCACAGGGTGCTACCACACATATCTAGCTGAGATGCAAAAACAACTAGACCTTTAACAATTTTCACCTTGAAATAATGCTAAAACACCCTTAGATGATGAGCTTCCATAATAACACCTATGAACACATCCACCTTTGAACTGATGTCTTCAACACATGATGATAGACCTCTAATTATCACTCTTTACCTTCGCTCGTACTCAAACAATAAGAGCACTCTTATGCCAATAGAATTATGACCTATAAGTTATATAAATATTTCTTAATATGTTATTATATTAAAATCATCCATTGTGTACCCACCATTTCATTCAATTCACAACACTTTACTCTCAAATGCAAATCCCACACACAAATCTCTCCCAAAGTCTAGAAACCATCACATTTGGTTTCACTATATATAGAGCACTCATGATTATCAACATATTTGTTGGCCATTAAGCATCCATTAACCCTTAATTCATATTTCATATGAAGACACAAGTCAATACAATTTTCATAGGTTATCCATAGCATATATGGGCCACCCTTAAGCAGCTACACCTTTGAATTAGGCCCTTGTATCTCTTATAGGTCTCATGGAGACCTATTCACCCATTTAGCACTAAATATAGAGAAAACAAAGAACAAAAAACCACTTAAAAATACATGGACCCATTCCATATGATCTATAGGACCACCTTAAGTTCCAATAATGAACATAGCACCCTTCTACTTAAGCACAATTTTCTAAAACATTCTATGCACATAGTCACCATGATTGAATGTATAGTCAAATTATAAACCTTTTTTCATACTATATATGATTTTTAAAACCTTAATAATGTACACATATCATATTCATGGAGTTTACAACACTCCTTAATATCCAATTCATCATAAGATGTCAAAATAACATCAAAACAAGATCTAACATCCTTCTCAGGTCACTTGCAGAACAAGCATAAACACATAGTCAAATTTTAACCTCAAAATATTTTACTATACACACTTTCATATATTCAAATATATATTTCCATATGTGCCTTGTATTTATATACAAGTTCACTTTTTACACCATGAGAAAATTCTACATAAATTGAAAGATATAGCTAAAATAAAGAGTACTAGTTTTGCCTTTGTAAATTCAAATATTCAAATGCAAACGGTCATAGTTAAACCTTAAACACTATGATTTCACCTCATGTCCTCACTACTTCATATTTATTACTCATCATCAATATTATTTGAGCTTTAATTCATATTTCATGAATGCCCAAATGTTAAACCTTGAACATGTTGACCTTATCTCATGCAAACTAGAAACTGTGAATCAATGTGCATTGTCGATCTTATGTACGTAGCTTAGTATTTAAAATATAAGACAAATATCACTTTAACCTCTTGAATTTAAATCACATCATTGATCTCTATTTTTATGATCACCCACTAACCATTGATCCTTGAAAGAATCTTGATCTTTATCTCTACTCAATGTTAAACATCAAATACTTGACACCATCTTGATGCATCCTGACTCCTTGGAGAAACATGCTCTGTCGATGTTTTTCAAACTTTATATTGTGTAAAAATTACTATGGGAACCTTTTCATTTTGTCTATAAGGTCAAGTTTTCACCTCTATATCTTTTTCTTCACTGAAGCCCATGTTCTAAAATTTGGACCATATCATCTCCTCACATAGGAGAATCCAATCATGTGTCAAGATACTCCTAAAACCTTCATACATGTGAGATATAATGACATTAAAATGCCTCAAATTTATCTATCATAGAGCCAACAATATCAAGAATTTATTGGAAGGCCAACTTTGTACATGCATATCTTTTGACGTGCTTCAGTGCATGATCTAAAATTTAGTGCAAATCAACTAGGAAAAAAACTAAAGAAACCCATATGATCACCTTCTCCTAAAACATCCACACTTTTAATATATTACTACATCAAAATTATTACTTGGATCTTCTTGCCACATTTCAAATTTGGCTAAGTATGGGAGAATAATGTCAAACTACCTGGGAGCCCAACTTTACACTTGCATATATTTTATCAAATTTAGGTGCATGACCTAATATTTAGTGCATAAGAACTAACCACAATAATGAGCAAACCCATTTTACCATTTCCTCCTAGAACTTCTATGTGTGTGAATGCTAACATCATCAACATGCTTACTCAACTCTATTTGAACATAGAAAATAGTGTCAATATGCTTGAGAGGCCAAATTTCCATCCACATATCTTTGGCTACACTTAGGTGCATGACCTGAGATTTAGCACATAAAAACTAGGGAATAATTTTATCAAATCCATATGAATAACTCTCCTTGACTCATCCACACGTGATAATGGTGATGTTAGCAAACTGCCTATTCAGATTTTATGCTATTGGACCCAAAAAATTTAGATGAGAATAATGATGAACCAGGTAAATTACACTCATGCACACAAGTTCTTCAATCATCCTTAAACACTAATAATACCACTAACATATTTTAAATACTTCATACTCATTCCTAATCATCTCAAACCATGTAACACTGAAGATCAACCAAGCCTTCTTCAAACATACTAAGACAAACACATTACACACTTTGTCATTATCACTTAGATTATCAAGCTACTTCATCCACTCATATGGACACATCCATGACATCATCATAACATCATTGATAATGATCCAAAATTTAATCATTAAAAATTTCTCAAGAGTGAGCTCAACTAAGGGGCCCAATAGAAATCTTCCTCATCCAATTGGTCTAGTACCTCAAATTTAGGGTTATTTAGAACTTGAATTATGTTTGGCATGGGAATCACCCTTAATGTTATATTCATGGGTTTAAATGTAAACACATTCACAAAGAGATATCTACCAACATTTCTTTGTTCTTATATTTCATATACTATAGGATCAAACTCCTCATATAGAACCTCATTAGTTCTATTGTATTCAGTGATCATGAGTGCCAACTTGGGCTCTCTTTCAATCTATATTTGATCCAGGAGATAGTTCCATAGGAGTCATATGTGTACAAAATTTAGTGGCCATATATCCATTGAGTTTTATATACCAATCCCTATTCAATAACATACCATAGGCATCTAGGATATCCACCACTTAGATTTCAATAAATAGTTGGATCCTTGGGTCTAATGCCAATCACATGTGTATGTGGTTTAGTTCTCCAACTACTCTCAACTCTATTTTGTCCAATTTAACTACCTTCTTGTTAGACTTGGTGGGATTAAGGCCCAAGTTTTGAAAGATAACATAAGGTATAACATTCTCAAAACACTTGAATAAACCAAGTAATTATGTAATTTCTTGCCAAATATTCGAATAATCAAAAGAAAAGGTGGATTCTCAATTTGATCTTTATATAAAGACACATGTGTGTCATAATATTTAATAGGTACCTTCTATTTTATATTAGAAAACTATTTTAAAAGCAATTATTTTTTATTAGACATCTATAATAATTCAAACATGGTGATATTAGCCTTAATCTTCTTAAATCTTCGACAATTTCATAATTGGGTTTAGGTTACTCTTATGGTTTTCCATGTGCATGTGGAATGAAATAGTTTGGAGGTTGATATGAAGTATAAAGTCCCTTAGGAATTAGAGGATTATTATTCAAATTCACATCAGGGGGGACATGTGTGTTGTTATAGTTGAGGGACTTGATGGCTTACTTCTAAGGTGATAGTTATTACCCCTTTAGAATTATCAAAAAGTATGTATTTCATCTTGGCTAACCTTAGGTTTATTATCATCTTCAAATGGAAATTTGTAAGTTTCAAGCATCAGGACCTTGCATGGGTTTCTTCCTTCCTAATTCTAATTTTCATTGGAATTAGGAACCAATTCTCGATTATCCATCTCCTTTTTGAAGATGTTAGAGACTACCAAAAACTTAGAGTAGTTGGTCTCTACATGATTTGTTGTATTGTGCATCCTAGATTAAGTACCTAAGGCTAAGTCTAATAGGTTCACTACATGAGAATCATTAAGTTATCTTTGGTTACTACTATCTATGGGACTAGGCACATTCTCATTATTAGTCTACTATTCCATTGCCTACTAGATATTTGGAAATTAAAATTTTTGATTGGGGGATCTTCACGCCATGATTTGAGCTCAGAGTTCCCTGAATTATCATAGATAATATTTCAATTATTATTATTTTAGACATCCATGGGAAGTGACAAATCAAATAAATAAGCTCAATTGAGGTACACAATCCATAAGGGTCAAATTAATGTATGTTGGTGACTTAATTACAATATAGATGCAATAAATATCAACATTATATTACACAAGATCATAAATGATATCATGTGAGGGTGGATTCTCTATCCTCAATACATGTGTGCTTCACTTGAAATTAATTATATCTAGGTATCCAAATAAATATTTACAATGGGAACAACACTTGTAATCATTGCATTGTTGATAAAAGTAACACTTAGTTTAGTGTTAATAATAACATGGACCCAAGGATGCATCTTTAAGTTTTATCTATTTTTACTCAAGTAGAGGAAATTATTATTGCTTGGGTCATTATAATATTTCAAGTAGTGCATGTGTATCATGGGAAATACAAATATATTGTATGTATTATTAACTTCCCCCAAAATATATCCTTTATTATCATGCAACTATCACGTTTATCTAAAATTCTTGACATTCTTAGTGTTAAGAAGAATTAGATCAAAAAATAAATCATATGATTACTTTTTAAGTATATCACATATCAATCAAACACCACATTTAAAATTTGAAAATTATCTCTATTATATAGACATCTAGTTTAACCATGAAGCACTTGATGGCTTACCATCTCATCCTATTTATATCTCTTTCCTCCATCACACCACTATGGAGACTACAAATGCATAAATCAATGATGTAGAGTTGGATGACAACACAAATGCACCTCTAGACCTACATTATCATCAAAAATCATTTTCTGTTGTTTCCCTTACAAATACATGAAGAGAAGTCAACAAAATAAGGGACTTTGTAAACAACCCGAATAGTGGAAATCTAACTGTAATCAATTATCCCAATGTTAATATGTAACCCATCAATGAGTACAACATAAAAGAGTTGTTTTATATGGCATTTCCTACTCTTTTCTAATAGGTGTTTACATGTACCAACAACCTCATATTAAAAAATTCCATCTCTATGAAGTGCTTTGCACGTACTTAGATATAAAGATAAATGGTTTGTTAGACATCCACAATTTCAATATTTCTTGTTGAACCTAATGATGTAGCATCAAACTCAAGAAACATCTACAGTATTCATCAAAAAAACCTTGAGGATAACTTCCTAATTATAATTTTAGACCTTCATGGACATCTAACACAATTACTTGATGCAAGTATTATAAATCAACTAATATATTTTGGATCAACCCTTAGAGGTACACTTTCATTTTGGTCCATGTCCATGAATGAACTAATCAATATGATCATAAAGTTGGGATGGGCAACACTATTATTCACCTTGAGTGTGGTAGACACCTAAATAATTATTATTATTGGATAAATCAAAACATAATTGGAAATCCACATTTTTCATCTTCATATATAGATAAAATATTTTAAACTTTTTGTGTAGAAGTTCTATATAATCATCTCCAAAAAAAGATTACTTGTATAGGTAATCATACTAAACATTTTTTTTAACACTTAATATATATTAAAAATGTCTCTAAAACCATGATTAACTAATTTAGTATTGGTATTCATGTACGAATGGTAGCACATAGGCTCAATGGATATCTGTAGTTTTCTATGTTTATAAAATACACCTAACATGAACACATTAGATTGGGAAGATCCACTTCAGTTGATTATATAGGGATATTATTTGACTAACATGTAACGACATGGAATCCATGCAATATTGATATAATCCATGATAGAATACATTGTTTTTATCTTGATGATCCATGCTTACTCACCACCAATAAAATATTTGGTGTCGATCCTAATAAATATTATGAGGAATTTATAAATCATATACATCACCACACAAAATGTAATGGGCTAACATGTCTATGAAATAAAGAATCCACTTTATAATGTAGATATAAAGACCTAAAACCAACCTCTTCCATGTTTATGAACATTTAAGAGAAAAAAACATAGCCCCCAATACTAAATGATAACAGAGTCAACACCCACAATACAAACATGCTCTCAATATAGCTTGCAAATTTAGATTTCCAACCAATTTTTTGTTGTACTCAAATATATAACAAAGTATGTAGCAAAGGTTAAAAATAAATTTGAAACTTACCACCATATACTAACTAGAATATCATCTATAATTATAATAGAGAGCCCAATAATAACTGCATATAGTAATTTCATCTCACAAACTATTATTGACTACATCATAGGTGCATAGGAAACATGCCACATGTTGAAAAAAATACCTTTGATAGCTTGTAGGAAAACATTTGTTACCTTATTTGTTGGAAAATAGGCCTTCTAAAAGGTCATATATATTATATCTATTTAAAATAACCTACCATCTTTCATTCATGCATATCTAAATCACCCATCTTTCTTGGAGACAATACCACTCAGTGAAGCAACACGATCATGATCTTACAATAGTCAAAGAAAAACTAATGAATATAGATAAATAAGTACTGAAGATATTCTTCAAATATTTCCTCATGTATTTTCTAAACCCTCTATTGATTACCCTTCATTTGAGTTATCTTGTTAGGAAGATCTCTTACTTTACAAACCATTCCACAATTTTTTTTGTGGACATTTAATTAAATAGGGAAGACATTATTAAACACTTGGAGCAATTCAAGGACTATTACAATGCATGGCATATTGAGTGAACATGTGTAAAAGATGACAATAATGTTGATTCCACCATTGTTTAATGATGAAAATGAAGAAGATGTACAACTTGATATGGAAATGAATGAGTGGGAAATCCTATCACATATGCACCCATCATGGAATAATGAAATATATGACATTAACATGCATGGATATTGTGACTTCAACAACAATCATAATTGGAATCATTCTAATGTACCACTTAGCCTACCCAAAATCACATAGCAGTTTATAGATTCTCAATGCACATTTACCAAAGATACAAATGATGGTGGCACATGTAAACCAATGATGAATAAATTATTAGGTAACCAACAAAAAACATTCCACATAATTAAGAAGCATGCCTAGAATAAGGCACAAGCTACCCCCAGTTAGAATGATTATATAAGGAACAACATGTACATGTAAATCTTACTTGATAAAAAACATCAAACATTTCATGGATGCACTTATGGCTAAAGGGAAATATCCATTCCTTTGCCTTGGTCCAACTGGTGTTTTAACATTTAACATAAATGCATTGACTATACATTTAACACTCCACATTCCTATCCATTGAATGAAAGAACTTGATGGACATTCATTACAATTTTTCAAGTTTAAATGAGATACATTGAATATGTGCTCATAGATGAAATGAGCTTTATAGGACTAAAGATGTTCAGTAATAAAAATATCTAGTTGCATGAGGCCTTTCCTCATCATTATAACAAAGACTTTTATGGTTGTTCAATAATACTTGTTTGGGACATGGGACAAATTTCACCTTTAAATGACATTCCAATGTATGTATGGAGGTCTTTTAGTCACACACTATGATGAACATTTGATACAATTTTCACATTAAAAAAAAATTTATCAACAGAGATGCATAAAAGACTAGCTACAATTCAGAAGTTTGTTAACAAACATCATAAATGTAAACCTAATAGAGGAATATTATAATATTATCATGTCAAGGATAACATCATTCATGCATATCGAAGAACAACAAAATTTTATAAATTCAACACATTTTAATTTAACTAACATATTGGCATCAATGTGTAATAAGGAAATGTTAAAATCCTTAAGCACTCCAATTGTATTATGTAAAATTGAACAAAACAAACATACATATAAATCTAACTAAAATGACACTCAACTTGAATTGACTATGCTTCTATGTAAAGGACAAAAAATCATGTTAACCTCAAATCTGTGGGTGAAAGTAGGATTAGTTAATAGAGTGGTTGGAGAAATTGTTCACATTATCAACAATGTAAATTTAAAGCCACCTTCATTATCCATGTATCTAGTTGTTGCATTCAAAAACTAATTTGGTCCCTCATGGGATAGTTACAATCCTTCATATATTCCAATTTCTCCTATTACATGAACTAATCACCAATAAATCCCTATCAAAATGTCATGGGTATAACCATACATAAAACACATGGAATGACTCTTGATAAAGTAACAATTGACATTGGTAATATTGATCATCAAGGGTTGACCTTCAATATTATATGAAGAGTATGCTCACTCAATGACATATATATATCTCCTACTTTTACAATTTAGTGTTTTACAAGAATGAAAGATAATCAATATGTAAATGTTTAGAAATCAGAATAAAGAAGACTGACAAAATTTCCTCTTCCACAACATTTACAATAGTTATAAATGTAATATAACGGATTTAAATGTAAATGTCTCATTATGTAAATTTTAATTAATGAGAGGAGTAATCTTTGTTTACTAATCTTATATATTTTTTACATATGTAAATCTTTTTCTCATGATATATTTGTATTTTGTTTATATATGTTCTCATAGATGAAATGAACTTTATAAGCCCAAAGATGTTGAGTAATATAAAAAAATATGTTCTATTAATAAACCCCACCCTAATAGTAATAAATTACAAATTTAGAATGTATTTTAAAAAATGTTGATCAAATACTTGTACACAAATGTATGTGTTGAACATTAGATATCTAATAGTTATGAATATTTTATGTCATAATGTGAATGGGTACTCTACTCTATGGAACAAGTATTGAATACTACATATTCACCATTGGTCTATAAAATCATATTAATAAGCAAGACTTTGGTGGTTATTCAATAATACTTTTTATGTCATTCTCAACAAATAACTCCAAATAAATCATAATAAAAGTGTATAAATTTATAGTGTAAAATTTATATACAAAGATTAAATTAACTATTATGTATATCTATTCATTTTAATCATCACGTTGTAATAATTATGACCATTAATACAAACTATCAAGAATTTATTGTGAAATCTACTACCAAATAAAATAATTCACTATATACAATATGGGATCCCCATATCAAATTTGACAATGGCCACACCCAAGAAAATATACACATATACAACCTCTTCAAGAACCCATCCTAACTCTTTTCAATCATACCCCCATCTCCTTTACATTAGAGAAAACACTTTCAACATAACTTGCACCCTGGAAGAAATTTATAGTATATTGCCACATCTCATATTAAATAAAGTGGAATAATTGTTAATGCTTTCATGTGGTATGTTAGAATTAGTCAGTGTTTCAAGGTTGGAAAAAAAGTTTTGAGATAATAAATTTCCTAGTGTACTGCTAGGGTCATACAAATATCAACATACACAATTAGGAATTAAAATTATGACTTAAACTCCTCTATAAAATTAAATTGATTGGAATTAAAGTTTGGTATGAAAGTTCCAATGTAAGAAGTAAAACTAGCATTGCAGTTATGGGTAATCTTTACTGTTAAGCCTCACTCACTTTTTTATTATTTTCTTGGTTTGTAGTAATTTATCAAATAAATGGTCACCACATAACAAGAATATGTAGGCTAAATTTTTTTGGTTTAAAATACATGTGGGAGATCACTCTACTAGCATTTTCTCCATGCATGCCATTGAGTTGGTCCTTGGTTCCCTGCTTGTCTAGCCTTGGTTCATACCACAGACTTAGGCACCTAAGGGACTTAACATTAATTGACATTTAATGTTTCTCACCTTCAGGCAAGGCCATTCTTTATAATGTCCTCCCCCCATTCTATCCCAATTGTTTTAGCTATGGATAATAATGGCAGAGCACCGAGTAATGACCCCCTACAAGTGCCTCAGGAAATTTATCTTGAAATTTTACCATGAGGTAATGTTCTAGAACCTAATGTTACACCACCTATTCTTGAATTTAATTATGCATGTCAATGGTTATATCAATTTTGTTTAATAGGTTATTTTGTTAGGAGAATCCCCTCTAAATGTATGATACTATCTTGGGTCCAAAATCATTAGGCATCTCATAACATCAAGATAGAGAGCATCTAGAACATGACTAAGGGTTTTTTCCTCATCCACTTCTCTAACCTATCCTATGATGGATGAATCCTCCATAAGTCTACCACTTGGTATGTTAGGAACTCACTTATGGTCCTCTCCCCTTGGACATGAGACTTTGTGGTCTCTAAGCACACTACTCTTAAAGTCCTAATTTGGGTTGAATTTCCTAGCATCCCACTCCCATGTTAGCACTTTATTCAAAAAATAGAATCCTACATAGTCCATGTGGTTTATCATGAACAAAACCAATTCTACTCTGCTAGACTATAAAAAAGGGTCTGTGTAGAAGTAGACCTATCTAGGGACTTCAAAGAGTATGTGTAAATCCAAGTCAGGGATGTGAGGTAATCTCAGTGAGTCCTCTTTATCAACTTGTATAATAATTTTTTTCAATGCCAAGCCACTAACCATAAGATACAGGATTTTCCCCTTTAGTTAGCTCATAATAATATGTCCAACCACTCATCCTCATCACCTAAGTCCTCTCCTGAGACTATAAAAAAGCTATTTGAATATGGATAGACACCAGTAGGGAAGAAGAATTCATGTTCAAAATCAACTAATATGGATGCTACCCCCAAAAGTGTAAATCCATATTCAACCATTGGCCTTCAGGAGTAAGCTCCTTTTGAAAAAAATCCTATGCTAGTAGAAGCCTAAAAAATGGTTGAAAAGCCTAGACTGTTTAACACCCCTATGGTTGCTAACATCTTGTCTCAAGGTATCAAGGATTTTATGCTCAACTCTCCCAAATTTTCACACTCATAGGTCACCAATCTTCCACTCCCTTCTCTATGGGATCCACCCAAATGCTCTTGTATCCCTCTTCAGATGAATGACAAGGAAGAAGAAGGAGATTTTTGGTGGATCCTAATTTGATGAAGCAATATGAATTCTTTAGTGCCAATAGTGGGCACTTTTTATAGAACTATTATAACACCTTGGAAGGGATGGACTCAGAGGACATGTCCCTTGAATCCCATCATCTATGAATTATTTTTCATGGAATGTTCAGGGTCTCATTGACCCAAAATGTAAGTTTGTCATGTGTGATTTTAGAACAAAGTTTCTTAAGATGGATAATCTCCACTTTTAGGAAGTCAAGGTATCATATTTTTAACTGATGGCTATTAGTAATTCTATCTAGCATGATAGTATCATTTTGCATAGTCACCATGTTGTGGGACATGGAAGAGTGATCACATTCATTTCTCCAAGGTGGTAGCCACACATAGCCAAATCTAGTGTGGACCCCACCAACTGGTTAGTATAGGCAATTTTTAACATTGAAAGCCATTCTTTTATATTTTTAAATATTTATGCCTTGAATGATGCTTTGTAGCATACCCATTTATGGTAGTGGATAGCAAATGATCTCCCTAATGCCCATTGGGTATTATGTGGTGAATTTAATATGGTGGTAGCTCTTAAGGACAAAATGGGCCACTTGCCCAAGAGGTGGGTACTTGGTGAATGGGAAGCATTGTTTTACATGTGCACTACAAGGGGTCTTTATGACCCTAATACTTTTCACTACCTACAAATGGAGTTTGGTACACCTAATGTAATTTTAGGGAATGCCCCACTCAAATTTTGAAGCATCTTGATAGGACAATGATGTCCACCCATCCATAATTCTCTTTTGATAATGTGTTCTTCCCTCTAATGTAGGAGCTACCAAGTTTTGGGCTTTTCATCCATTCCCCCATTCAATTTCATGTGACCTAGCAGTTCATGAAGCCCAAGGTTCACAAAACACAATTTTTTTGAACACCTCTCTACTCAAACATGGGCCCATGGTGGTACACATTATGAGAGTTTAGAATTTAGACCCACATCCTTCCCAAGAATCTAGTTGGATTCTCTGGTGAGATGACATAATCTAAAGGACCACTTATTTTTTATAAATCTATGACTGCCAGCTTGCCAAAATTTGAAGACACTCCTACTCTATTACTTCCTCAAAGCTAAACCATGTAACCCTAGCTCTAGAAAAAGATCCCTTTAATGATATATTATAAGTGAGAGTTGCTTCCTTGAGGCACTACATCTAGATTACAGACAATTATAATGCCTAGGGAGCCCAAGTTAAAGCCAAGCTTCATTGGCTAAAGATTGGGGGTAAAGCTTCTAAAGAATTCTTTCAAATGCTATGAGCCAAAAAATTAAAGAAACAAAATCCAAGTTATTGTTGAGGCTGGTAACAGGCTCTCAAAAAATTTGTAGATAGTGCAAGAATTTATTTTCCACTATTAACAAGTGTTAAAATCTCAATCCTTTTCAATTGAATGTGAAATTGCCCTTCAATAGTGTCTTTCAATTATGCCTTTCAAACTCACTCCCACTCAGTGGGTGATTTGTGATAAGCCATTCATTTTAGATTATTTACATGAAGTAGTAACACAAATGGATAATGATAAATCCCCTGACATTGATGGATTTCCTTCAAAATTCTAAAAAACCCTTTGGGATCTTATGGTCAATGATTTACTTAAAGTCTACAAAGAAGCATTTTGCACACACTCATTAGGTAAAATTATAAATAAAGGAAAAATCAAATTCATACCTAAGCAAGGAGACCTAGAGTTGATCTACAACTAGCAGCCTAAGACCATCCTCAATGTCTCCTATAAAATCATATCCAAGGTGCTGGTGATCTAGCTTCACAATATGCTTCCTCTCATTGTGCATCTTGAACAAACATGCTTCATTAGAACCTACTACATTCTAGACATCATAACCTTCTAGGAAGGTATGGGTTGGGCTAGATGGTCCAAGTAGAAAGCCTTGTCATCAAAATTGACTTTAAAAAATCTTATGATCACATTGAATGACCTTTTATCCTAGCCATGATTTACACTCTAGGCTTCAGGCCCATCTTCATTCAAACCATTCAAATGCTTTTTGTAGATGCCTCATCTATTCTCTCTATTAATGGAATCACCTCTAATCAATTTGGCCTATACCATTATATTCACCAAGGGTGTCCTTTAACACTATCTATTTATGTTCTTGTACCTGAGTGTTTTGGATAGCTTCTTATCAAAGCTTAATCTAGTGGCCTTATTAAGGGAATTTATCTCCTGCTTGATGAAACCAACCACCATGAGGACATGAAATTTCTTAATGGCTAATTTGTTGATGACTCATTTCTTACCCTCATTGAAAATGAAGCCAATGTGGACAATGCCCTTCAGTGTCTTGACACCTTCTGCCTGGCCTCTAACTCCAACATGTAATGGTAGAAAACTTGATATTACATATAGTCATACCTCCCTTTGCTTCCATGGGAATATGAATTTGGATAGAAGTAGATCTAACATGATGAAATTTTTAAATTTTGGCATTCCCTTTTATTTTAATGCTTCACCACCTTTGTTGTGGCATTATGTAGTTGATAGAGTTACTAAGAAGCTAGATTAATGGATGACCAAGTCTCTTTCATTAGTAGGGAAATTCCAAATCTACTATAAGATCTTTACATCCACCCATATGTATTATTTGTCATTCTGGGTTCCTTTTAAAAATATTACCAAAATTTGGAGAAATTACTCAGAGATTTCCTTTGGGCTAATTCTCCCCAAAGCAAAGGTTTCTATAGGGTCACCTGAGAATATTAATACCTTTGACATGAATTTGGAGGGATGGGACTTATCAACATATCTAGGCAAGGATCTACCTTATGTGTTAAAGGGGTTATGATGGCCATTGAGGGCCCAGAAGCATGAAACATGTTATTCAAACACTATATCTCCTTAAGCTTGCCTAAGGTTAAAAAATCCTAGAAAGGGCTTGGCTTCCCCAATTTACTCTTCATCTAGTCTCCCATCTAGATGAATGGGTCTTTTATGGCCCAAATCATCTAGAAATCTTGGGAAAATATCAAGCTATGGATCCTCTAGAATGGCTCTAGTTTTCATAATGGGTTCTCTACTAATTCCCACTCTCTTTGGTGGTCCCCTATCTTTTCTCAAAATGGGGTTCCTTTAGCAGAGGTTCCTTAAATCAGTTCCCTCAATCTTTATTGTATAAGAATACACTCTATCTAGGATATCTTTTGGATGCACTCTCACACTTGGCTATCCTAGGAGGATATGAAAGCTAAATATTGACTAGCTAATGCAGACTAGGAATCTTACTAAGAAATCCTCAATGTCAGTCCTACCTCCATGTTTCATAAAATCTTAGCCAATTTTGTTAGACCATTTTGGAAGGGCTAGAAATGGTATGTTGAACCCCCTTTTGCAATTACACTCCTAAGCTTGGCTATAATTCGCTCACCCCACATTTGCCTAGGTTGACAAGATTAACAACCAGTAGGGGTTGCACTCATCTTTGAAAACATGGATCTTTCACTTCAACATTATTTAGGGGGTCTGTGTGGAGCCCAAGCTTGTATACTACACCAAGGCTTACCTATTGGTAGAAGGCTCATTCATTTTATGGGCATCTTGAGGTGCTTCCTCATCTCTTTTGGTACTTTCCCAAAGCTCAAATTGTCTGGTCCTAGATCCATAATCTTTTTAGGCCCTTCCATCCCAACTTGTTTGTTTTCAGCACATCCTCTTAGGTGATAAGCTCATGATGCCCAAAAAATTAGCACAAGTCTAGCATACTTTCAAAGTAGAGATTCTCTTATGGATTTAGAAAGAAATAAATAATTCTATGTTTAATCATGTTTGTTCTGATTGTAATATTTCTACTTTTCACATATCTTCTATCATCTCTAATGTTATTTTTTAGATACAAGTTCAAGCCAACAAAGTGGCCATAGAGCTTGGATATTTCCAAGACCTCTTCTCTCACTATGGAGATACTCCTTGTGTTATGGATTAGGTTTCACCTTCTCTACCCAAGGATCCTAGGATGGATGATAAAGTGATTTGGCCACCTCATGGTGGACTTCATCGCAACCTCTCTAGGTGCCACTCTGATAGCAACACCCCATACTAGCACATTTCCCCTCCTAGACAATAGTGAGGGTGGCAGCCACTACCTCGTTCCCCCATTAGACATGATGGTTGGGGTGTTTCTCCTCTTCTGCCATGCATAGATTCTTGGGGGGTACCACCTAGAGGTCATGCACAGATGTTGGAAAAGGTTTCTAGGCTCTCACTATCTATCTCACCCACTTGGACTTAAGCAAATGATGAAATAGACATGGCTCAGGCTACTAGTTGGGAGCCTATTCTAGATGATAATGACTTGCCAATTTCAAACTGGGTTTTGGATGTTATGGATCCTTCACCTTCAAGCCTTGATCTTACTGGTTGATAGTTTTCTCTATTGAATTTTTTTAAGTGACTAGCTTCTAGACATTACCTAGATATGATACTTTGCTTCTATGCTCTACCTAGTGTCATGGTGTGCTCTCATACCACCATATTGTTTTGTGAATTATTTGTATATTTCTATTTAGTTAATATATGGATATATTTCATTAAAAAAAATACATATGGGAGGATAGGTAAAATTCCCTTATTTTATTGTGACATGGATATTTTGACATCTATGTGCAATTATACTGCCAACAACACCCAACATATTCACACCTTTTGGGAGACATTTGTATGTGGTACTCCTGCTACCATCACTTCTCTCTTCTTCATCTAGCAAGATAAATTTAGCATAAAATTCCATCACATTCAATGAATCCCATCTCCTCTACCCTCTTTATCCATTTCTTTGATGTCACACATTCTACTCCACATGGTTGGACCAACATTATTAGCAACTCCTCCTCACCAATTCCTTTCCTAATTCTTCTTCCTTTTGTTTCTGGATAATCTTTGTTTTTTCCACTGATTCTTGTTAGTAGCTTCCCCATGTTTCATGTAATTAAAATATTATGCTTTCTTTATCTACTTTGGGCTAATTTCTCCCTTCAACTTATCTACTATGATGTGCACAAAGATACTCTCACCCCCTTCTCCTTTGTGTGTCATAAGAGTAGTCTTCTCTAAACTAACATAGGTTGCTTCTACATGTGTAAGCCTTTATGCATCCTCAATGCTTTCTCTTGAGTTTTATCCATGGGCTTGTTTAAAAAGTACTCTTGACCAACTAACATTAATTTATCTTTTTTGTCTTTTCAAAGCCTTTAGGATATTTGAAATTTTCAACTATAAACTGACTCAAAATACTAAATTAAACACTAATTTTATAAACGTAAATGGTGAAAATGAATATTATATATAGGGGAATTGATAATTTTTTATTATTAAATATTAGTTAAGGGTTTGAATCTCTAAAGTTATTATACTCTTGAGTGAGGGAGACCCCACCATCATCATTAAATTGATGCACACACAATGGAGTCAGGTCAATCTACTTTTATTAGCTTAGCATAACTTACTTCCAAGTTTTTTACCCTAAATATCCTCTTGATAAACATCAAGAATTTACCAATCCATCCAACTCTTAAAATTTATAAATAATGAAAATTACTTTCTTATCTTTCATACCAAAAAAATTGACTCGAATAAACTAGAGGACTTTAGACTAATCTCCCTACATAACATGATTTTCAAGATTATTTCTAAAGAAATTATATATAAACTTAATAAAGTGTGCCTTTAATTATTAATGAGGAACATAAAGGGTATACAGAATGGGTGAAAATCATAGATAACATCATCTTTATTAATTATTTTATCCATTCCCTTGACAAAAATATTTTCTATTTCTCGTAAAATGTGTGCTTTCACACATAATTAACTACACAATGATCATGGAAATATATATATATATATATATATATATATATATATATATTAAAATGAAAAGAAAAGCAAAAAAATAATAAAGAAGATCAATAGTTTATGTATATGTTCATCATTTAAAGTTTTTCATAGTTTCATTTTACTTTCACTAATGTCAAAGATACATATTCTTTTTCATAAAGATAAATATGGTATTTTTAAGTAAGAATCGATAGGGTAAAATTACACAGTCCTCTCTTTAAATATAAAAATATTACAGATGTGAGTGGTGTTGATAAGGTTATTCAACAATATTATGTATATGGAAAGGATAATCGTTAAACTTAATATATGCTTATATCTATTAAGTTTTTCATAGTTTTATTTTACTTTCACTAATGTTAAGATACATATTCTTTTTCATAAAGATAAATATGGTCTTTCTCAGTAAGAATCGATAGGGAAAAATTACATATTCCTCTCTTTAAATATAAAAATATTAAATATCTGAGTGGTGTTGATCACATTAATATTTTGGTCATTCAACAATATTATGTATATGGAAAGATTAATCATTAATCTTAATATAAGAAAAATATTTATGTCTTTAAGGAGATTGATTTTGTGTCCTTGATAAAAGGAATTTTTTTTCAAGCATAAACAAAATAAAATATATTTAAATGACATCTGTAAATGTAAGTCATAAATTTCAACTATTCTCCAAATTATTATCCTTCAACTCTATGATTTAGTTATTGTCACAACAAAGCATACTATTATATCATGTCATCATGAACAATAATCATATTTTTTCACAAAAAATGATAGACTCTATACATCTGTCCATTTTATGTAAGTCACAAGATTTAAAGCATTAATTTATTTTCTAATTAAAAGATAAAATTAGATAAATATAATCATCTTAACTTTCCCCAAAGGATATCTATAAGCTTCCATCACATTAACCATTAATTATTTTTAAAAAATATTAAAACAAAATATAATATTAATAAGAAAGTGGTTAAATTATCACGCATTGTATTTTTTGTTTTAAAAACTCAAAAAAGAAAGCCTTGGTAACTCTTATTACAATCTGAACACCATTCTCATTTCACACATTTAATATATTAAGAGATTATGGGAGAATTCAAATTTCATTTACAAATCTTCCAAATTTTTACTAAGATTGGTATATTCCTGGTTTATTACACATATTGCACATTGCTTTGATTTTTACTATTTAGAAATTCAAAATATATATTTATTTCTAGGATGAAAATATATTTGATAATATATAATTTTGTCATACATCTTGTTACAATTTTACTCAATATTGTTTTCAACTCAATCTCCTTTACATTTTGATAGAAAAATAAGATATAAAAGATGAAAAATGGAAAAGGAGGGCATTTATATCTATCCCTCCATTTGTCAAACTGATTTGTATTAATCAACTCATATCTCTTTAACCAAAATGATATTATTATAATAAAAATTATATCTTAAAGCTAAAACAACTTCTTTGGTTTCCTTTTATTGAGCCACAAGAAGTATAGAGTGCCTTAGAATATCAAATATGTCAATTTATATTTATTTATCCAAAAAATATATAAATAGACAAAAAATAATGGCATGAAGCTTAACAGTGCCAAAAATTGATCCAATTGATTAGAGAAGATAGAGTTAATTGATGTCTTGTAGTCTTTCCAAGAAAAATGGTCTTTCTTAACTATGAGATCATATGGGGAAATAATGGTTTTAAGTAACTGATATGAGCCATAATAAAGACTAAAGATATGTTATTAGCATGAAGTGAGAAGAACATAATGGATATGATCTCCACTTAATCACAATATCATTTATGTTGGGGACCTAAGCCATTAGAGGAAAGAGACATCTTGCACACATGGAATGAAATGTAAGCCTTGATCTCTAGTAGTCTAGTGGTTCCATATGCTACTCATGAAAAATTACACTAGAAACATTGAGATGGTTTCAATACCAAATATTAATCATAGATGGAATCATCTCGGACAAAAAAACATAAAAAACAAAATTTTAGAGTTGGATACTTAGTATTAATCTCTCATTATAACAATGCTTAAATATGTTTTTTTATATCCAAGATGATTCCATCTATGATTAATACCCCTTCCACAAACCCTCTGTGTTCATCTAAACTAATGAAGGGGGTCACCTATTTAAACTTATTTCTAATTATTTTAGACATAATCCTATAAACTATGTTATTTAGGGAGATTTATCTAATGTCTTCTACCCTGTGTGATAATGTTTTTTGGTATGAGAGATAAGAATGTAATATTCATTCCATATAAGAGAGGCCATGATTACAAGGATTCCTACACCATTCCTTATGATTCCTCACCAAACAAATCAATTAAATGATGAAATAAGACAATAGATAATCCATCTAGGATATGCACTAAAATACCAACTATGGGAAAGAGAGTCATTTTTACATCTTCCACCAATATTCCTTTATGTAGGTATTCATTTTGATCTATTTTGTGATTATTTTGGATATTTTATCTATTAAGATATCATGAGTAACATTTATGTCTAGAACCTCTTGAGATATAATATTTTTGAAGTGGAAGGTTAGATAATATATTATCTCATGGGTCTCACAAATAGAGTCTAATTAAGGTTGTCTAAAATTTATGTTGGTTGGATGTAGAAAGTTGGGGGACAAAAAAGATGACATTGTTAGAAACACATTTTCTTTTATAAAATGTGTATGCCTTTTCTTTAAAAAAAAACCAAACCTAACAAATTTGGCACTATACCAAATCTAAAAGATGCATGTTATTTTTGACAAAGGGTGTATGCCCTTTTTCATCCATAAAATGCATAGGCCATTTATAACAAAAAAGGTTATGCCATTCCACAAAAACTTTCTTTTGATTTTTCTAGTTTCCTTTAAAACTGTTTTTAATTTAGGCTGGGAAGCAGGGTGGGGTGGAGGTGGGGAAAGGTGTATGAGTCTAGCCCTGAGGATTGGGTAGGGTGGAGTGTCTGAACCTAACCTAAAACCTACTATGGATCTGTCCACAAGTGTTTTTGAAAATTTATGTGTTTTTTCATCTTTGTAGACATATCTAATTAGAAATATTTTGTTTTTTTAAAAATATATATAGATTTGTAGAGGTAAAAATGTGAATTTTGAATGTGTGTGTGTGTGTTCTTGTATGTATTAATGTTAAACTATTATTCTAATTATTACTTAATTTATATGTAATATAATAGAGTATGTTATGTAAAAATTAAGTAATAATTAAAATAATAGTTCAACATCAATATACGAGTGTGTGTGTTGTGTAGAAATTATGTAATAATTAAAAATAATAGTTTAAAATTAAAAATTTACACACACACACACACACACACACACACACACAGAGAGAGAGAGAGAGAGAGAGAGAGAGAGAGAGAGAGAGAGAGAGAGAGAGGAGAGAGAGAGAGAGAGAGAGAGAGAGAGAGAGAGAGAGAGAGAGAGAGAGAGAGAGAGAGAGAGAGAGAGAGAGAGAGAGAGAGAGATACACATATACATACTATTGATTCTTCTAAATGTACCAAAGGTTCCCTTAGTTTTTAGAGAACACTTCTCATTTTAGAATTTATAAAATTCAGAGCATGAGTTGTAGGTTTTGACAATCTAGTTGCCTGTGATGAAATAGCAACAAAGTAAGATAACTATTCCATAATATTTATATAATTTTGTGGTTGGAAGCCACCTTGGCTAGTTCTTTGTGGATCTTTTTTGATACTTAGTGAATTGTGTTCCTTCTTTAAACTATAGACTAATATAAGTGGATATTTATAATATGGCTAAAACTAAAGTGGTCTTGGTATAAAAAGAAGCAAAGAGAAGGGTAGAGAAAAAATAAATGAGTGATTGCCAATTTCAGTCTCAAACATTATGACAAAGCATCAATTGTAATCGAATATGCATTTAACCAATATATAATGCAACATAGCCTAAGCTCAAATCTCACTATATATCAGGAAACTTCAAAGGAAAGTGTTTAAGAATCACAAGTAAGAACCAGGTCTACTTTAAGGATTTACCACTATAATCAAATAACAATTAAATATCTGAATACATAGCAAAATGAAATGAATAAGAATCTAAGATCTTTCATCTAATCTAGCATAAGCACAAATCAGAAATGTGATTAAATAATGCTATTCAAAATTCAAAGACACTCTTCAAAATCAAGACCTCTACTAACAATTGAGAGAAACACTATATTAAAAATTAACATATAAAAAAATGGACAAAACTTGAAGAATTCCTTGATCTTATTAATTGCTTCAACTATATAAAATTTGCTCAAAAACTCTCGCTCTTTATAATGGTGATACATGCCTTTATAGGAAGACCAGTAAGTATATCGGTTAATCACAAAATACATGTGTACAAAGATAGGGACAACTATCCTTACAAGTTCTAAAATACAAGTTCTTTTCCAAATCATACTGATGTAAAGACAAATATGCTAGTAGACTAGCATTTTCCTTTACAATGGAATAATCCCTTTCAAAATGTTACAAAATTATATAAAATAGAATATTGCTTAATTTGATGGTGGAGCCCCTATTTGGTTTTTGAGGAGGTTCATGGCCCTCTCATGTTGCTCATCAACTAGCTTGAGATCTATAATAGGCTTCATGATGCATTCTTCCTCTTGGTATGCTAGCTCATCAAATTCTTTGTCATTTCTGTCCAAGGCCTCCTTGATGCTTCTGGCTTTGTTGATTCTCTCACCTTTATTGAATACCATGTCCAAGATCTTGTTGTTATCTTTTCCATACTATCCTTTGATTTTCCCTTGGATTTCTTTAGCCACCAAAGTAACCCTATGCTTGAACTCTTCATCACTAATGAGGCCAAGGGTAGTGGGTTGCATAGGATTGACAAGCATGATCCCAAGGATTTGTTCAATCCTGCTTATGAGCCCTTTGTAATCTTTTAGAAGCCTCTTCAACTTAGTATGCCAGGTACTCAAGATTTGAGACTTATCAATAAAAATCCACAAGATTATGCCTAAGTGTCCCATACTTATCGTTTTTAAAGTTTGGGATCTTCTTTGCTTAAATGTTGAGGATCTGAGTAATCCTATTGTCTAAGGCCTACTATTGGGTGAACAGGTCTTTGGCTAATGTATCCTAGTCCTCTAATTTAATTTTCCTCATATTTAATGACTTCAATCCCTCAAACATATCATAAAATGATTCATCCATCATTTTGGTCATGGCCTCTGGGACTGATAAGATAGCTTGTGTTTGTAAATTATCCCTTTTTCTTTCTAAATTTTGGATCCTTTATTTTAGACCTTGGACTCTAGCCTTGGCTTGTTGTGACTATGCTTCTAGAAATATTTCCACATATTATTCATGTATTTCAGCCTCACCAAGTTGTTATCCTACAATAGGGGTCAAACCTACAAAAGGTTCACCTTTTGAAAGGTGAATTCTTATGTCCCAATGATGGCTATCTTGGTTATTATTCTCTCTAAGCTTGTTATCTCAGGATTGAAATAAACTATGGTAATTGGTTCCTAAAACTAGGGAGGTTATGGGACCTCCACACCTAAGCTAGTAGATGCTCCTAGAGTATCCATCTTCTTGCTTCATGAGCCTTGGGTGACCATAATTATCCTCTCTTCCTACTCCTTCATTATAGCCTTTATCCAAGGCTTCATATCATCATGCACATTCACACCAACCATTGTCATGGCCCATGAGTGGGAGAGAGATGGGATCTTTTGAAAATTTCCATAGATGAACTAGTTAGGAATGATTGGTTCATGGATTGGAAATTCATCACTGATGTGATTGACCTCACTAGTGGGATTAGTGAAGGTCAATCTAGGTTTCTTCCTTGGTTCCACTGGGATCACGGCCAATTATTCCTTCCTTTTCTATTAAGGTGTTATGGGAATTATCTCCTTTCCTATTATTCCCTCTAAAGGGTCTTCCTCTCCACCTAAGCCATAAGAGTCTACAAGTTCCTTGAGGGCACCCTCAAGTGTCTCTTTTGGTTCCAAGGCTATCATGCCAATGTACTAGATTGGTGGCCTTTGAGCAATGTTGAAGATGAATGGCCTTCCCCAAGTCTCTCTTCTATCTTAACCTCTTCAAATTTATCCTTCCCTCTATCTTGTTCATCCTAAACTTGTTCAACCTATTATTGGAGCTATGGCTGCTCTATCTAAGGTTACACATGGGTTGTTTTAGATGGCTCACATAACAAATGGTATTGAAAGGGGTTCATTTTCCACATTTCCATAGAAGGCTTTTTATCACTGACTAATCTATGCTCTAGCTTGATGTTGTGGCCTTGGATCCTGGCCAACACTTCCTCATAGTTCCTAGCTCTGATGTATATGGTGTCATGGACACCTAGTTGGTGTACATACTCAAGTTTGAGATTTTTGTCTTTTAAATGTTCTCCCACCTTGTTCCTTGGATCCCATATTTTGAGTTCATCTAGCTAAAATCCAAATGATTTATTGTGTGTGATGATAACTTCCACCTACTTCTAGTCTTTAATTATAATTTTCCCAATATCCAATGGGAAGGGGTGAAGTAGACCCTTCCTTTTTTGCTTGCAATCCTTGTCAATGCCAAGGATGAGCTAGGAGGAAATTTCCTACTCAAAAAGCTTATTTAGGACATGCAATGGTAGTCTGTAAGGTTGGGACATGATTCCTTCTATCTTGGTGACTATGCAATCAAGATAATATCATATGTCCCCTATCATTTCAACATATATTTTTATGAAGGGGTGGATTTTAGGCATGGGGACACCTATGATGGCCTCCACTATAACAGGGTAAATATAGTCACAAATAAATTGCATGTGATTCCTTGAAGATGTGATTCCTAGTTCTAGGGAAGGTGACTGAAGTAAGAAGGGCATCAAGTAGGTATGGCATCATGTGGAATTGCTTGGAATTATTTCTCTTGATGGTGATGAATTGTTTCGCAAGGAAAATAGTGATCAAATCTCCAATTGGAGGGGTAAGTTTTTCTTTCAACAAGAAGTGCATGTATGAGACCCAAACCTTATTTAAATAAGTGGTTGAAGGGGCAGCAAAAGATCTATTAAACAAGGTCATTATCACCCTATTTCCCTCTCTAAAGTGAATGAAAGGGATTCTTCCATCAAGGGTTATAAATATGTGAGGTCCTTGGTGGAGCTAGGGTCTCAAGATGGAGTCCAAGTCATGGTTATTGGTCTATTCCCTTATTTTGGGAAGGTTTATATGGGGGAAGAGGGAGCTTATAGTACTTTTTAAAATAAACAAGGGAAATATATGCTACTCCTTTTAAATTACCTTACCTAATGATCCATTCATCGTCTATCGTACAATCAGCAAAAATGGGGGCAAGGACATCAATATAGTGTAATACCTCTAGTTTTGTTGTGGAGTGATGAAGGCAAACCATTTAGAATGCAACCAGGTCATAGTGTCATCTATTTGTGGTGGCATTTCTTTGCTTCTCCATTGATATGGGTTGAAACTCTTCTATTATAAAGAAGATCTCAGACCAATTCTTAATACCCTAGATATTCAACACTATGAGGTTCAATTTTGTATCCTTGAATATCCAACCCTCATTATCTATTTCCAAATAGAGCTTGGCCTCTTCCTTCAATTATTTCTTGCTAGCTACCATGGTCTCTATTTCTTACTAATTATTCATGTTGAATTGTAGATGATCTTTGTGAAATATCTCTCATGCTCAGAAACACATTTAAGTTATCCTTTGATTGAATTATAGAAATTAAATCTATTCAGGTCAATTTTAATCAATGTTTAGGGTTTTGGAGCCTTAATGGTGGAAGATATCTAGGCTTTGGATTATATGTGTTCTATATTTGATTTTGACCTTTATCTTTATACCTTTGTGTTTTCAAGCCCACCAGATCTCAAATTTTATCCTTTTTTTTCTTGCATGGCATTATGTGGCACTGGTATAAACCTTTCGTGCCATTTTTCATAAATGTCATTTGAACATTAGCCATTGGTACTTAAAAATACCTCCTTTATTTTGCATTGTAGGATCAAAATCCAAAATTAGCATGAACCATAGATGATAATTTGGGCCCTTGGATCCTAATTGGGTCCCTCTTTTGTAAACTCTATGGTCATGACACTTGGTATTTTACATGTCTTTTTTTGTGCTCTAAATATTTTGATTAGTTACTCATTGAACAAATATTGGCCACATGGCAAGCTTCACACCGTTGGATCAAATCCAATACTGAAGCACAAACCATTGATCTACAAAATGCTTGAACGTTACGTTAGTACCTTATTAAATTCATGACTTAAAATTACATTCCTTAGGCTAAGGTTTGTTCATGTTTATTAAGCATGGGATAAACCTTATGCTAGACAATTTAAACCTAATTTGTGATTAGTATACAAAGGAGGGGGGGGTCAAAGTATAAATACTTTAGGTTAAATGTATGTGTTGTGCTTAATAAACATAATGAAAACATTAGGTTAAAATATTTATCCCATGTGCCACAAATCATGCTCAAAATAGGTTCAACATAAAATGATATTCTACTTAGGCTAGGTATATTTCTTGCATATATCCTTCTTTTGTAGATCAAAACCTCCCATTTTAAGCACATTTTGAGCATTTTTCTTAGCTTATAGAGCCATTTATGAGTTAAAATAGGATTTTGGAGTGTCATTTGAACACTAAGTAAGATATTTCATTGGGTTAAAATTGATGGTCTCACAGACATCAAATATACCCTCACGAGTGTCAACTGACAGTCACGTGGATATCAAGTTTAAATTAGTGAAAGTTGTATTTTTCTAGACTTAAATTTGATAGTCATGTGGGTATCAAGTTCATCTTTTTGGACATTTAGATGATGGTCCCATGAACATCAATTTTAATCTTGTTAAAGTCTTTAGTGCCAAATACAAAGATGCCACTTGGTAATTCCATAAGGCTTCCCAGGGTGTCAGTGTTAATTTGCCCCATTGGATCAAATGTTGTAATAAAGTGATAACCATAGTATATTGATTTGAGGACTTTCTATTGATTGGTAGTCGTGTCAAGTGGGCCCCTCTTCCTTTTAATCCTCAAATGTGATGGTGATTTGTGTTTACCCTTTGGGATTTTTGCATCCCTTTGAATTTTCAATTATGCTTCATTATATTCGATCGGGTCCTGGTGATTGAGCACAGATCTTTGGATTACTAAAGATGTATGTTATTTAAGCCAAATTTTGGGTTATCCTCAAATCATTGGATCAAATCCTATGATATAATGATAATAATAGGATCCTATAAAGCACAAATAATTTAATGTTAGGATCATGGAAAAAATAAAAACTTAGGCTTAAGGCATTAAGACTAACATTGTGATTGTATTAATAAACACATCATGGCATTAGGATTAAAGTCTTAGGCTCAATTGGGGAATATAAAAGGACCTTGCATAATGGCATTTATTTAAGCCATAAGGAACTTTAGAAAAGGGGGAATTAACAAAGGGGATCAAGTTTCTTAGTCAAGTTGTGTTAAAAAACATGACTAAACCTAAAATATGCATTTTATATTTAAGTCTATAAATGAGTTTTAAAATGGTTCTCACCAATTTGGTTCCCACCATTATTAAAATTTGAATCAATGGTTTGCCAGGGTTTTGGAATATAGAATTATCAAGGGTGTATGCCATGAAACCTGTAACTAACATCCAAACAATCTTCATTAGTAATGTTAGTCTAGAGTAAAGAAAATTAAGACCACATATGCTTATCTCTTAATAAATTGGATGATCTTTAAATTATATAAAAGACCTTGACATGCTGAAATTTCCTTGTTTTATTTTGAGGGTTTCTCAAGGGTCCCAATTCAAAAAAATGGGGTATGTTAGTCCCAACAAATGGTGACTCATGGGGGAAACATAGTAATATGTTAGAACTTAGAGACTCTGATCAAAAAAATAATTAGGTCATCCACTTTATTTTATCAATATCATCATTTAGACCAGGTTGTAGTTGAAACAAACCTTGCATTTATGGTTTTAAGGTCAAATACCAAGACATTTCTAGGCTGTGTGTGCTTTGATTCCAATTATTATTTTCCATGGGGTATAAGAAACAACTTTTAGGTTTCATGTCCTCAACCATTTATACTAACTTATATCATGCTAAAATGTTCATCATGAACCACACTTTTAACTTAGGGAAGGCTTTGGTATTGCTATGTTTCTAGCTAGGAATCCATAGCCCTAATAGAGATGCCTTTGGTTCCACTCATGACTTTGTTCCACTACTAAACAAACATCCATAGCCCTGATGGAGATCACCAGAATCACCTATATCTAAAAACTTCTATTTTTGCATTGAATCCTTATTTTTATATTTTCTCAAATCTTTTATTCTTTTAGTAAGGTTGGGAACTAAGATAGCCAGGTTTTAGGATTTGGTCAAATATTTGATCTTTGAAAAATCACCTATGGTTTTAACTCTTATCCCAAACAAGGATGTTAATTAAGTGTTGATTTTGGGTATACCCTAACAATTTGAGTCTTCATCTCATAAGTGCAAGTCCTCTTAAAACTAGTTTGAGGCAAGATAATTGTTAGGGTCTAATGAAATGATTGGCCTTTCCATTGGTCTTTATCAGTTTCTTTAAGATATAACATCATGCTTTATGTTTCATACCCATGGTCAATCTATGCATGGGGTTCATACCTTCATTTTCAAATTTGGAGGGGGGCATGTTTTTAAAGAAAACATCATAACTTTTGAGCTCAAGATTATCCCTAGCGACTTATTGGAATCAAAGAACCAAGCAATAGGATGAAACATACAACAAAAAATAAGATAGAAAAATCAACCCAAAACAAATGAATATATACATGCTTATGTATAAATAAGGGACAAAAAGGAAAGAACTAAAAGTAAAATAACTATCCTATCTACAATAATCTAAATATCTTACATCTTTACTCCATGAAGAACCTAAGAGGATCAGTAAAAAAATAATGCTTGAGGTATTTCCCATTAATGGGCAATGTAAACTCTATTCCTTGCAGATCTTTAAGATTAAAGGTGTTGTTGCCCAATGTTTTTGGAATCTGATATGGGCCAATCCACAAGGGTGTGAATTTTTCATGTTTTCCCTTAGGCTCAAATTCCTTGTCCCAAAGGAGGACAAGGTCTCCTTATCTAAACACCTTAATTTTGAATCTTTTATCAAACCATCTCTTGACTATGGTTTGATGTCTACTTAATTTAGCAAAGTCTTTCTCCCTTACATCTTTCATTTGAATTATATCCAACAATCTAGAATTGGCTAACTCTTGGCTCTCCTCCATGTATTCTTGCATAAATATGTATGTAGGTAACTTGAGAGTGATGGGAAAGATAGGTTCCTATCCATACACCAAAATAAATGGCGAGGCTCTTCAGGCTTGCTTGATCCTTATCCTATCAATCCAAAGTGAAAATTTAAGTAGCTTGTGCCAAGTCTTGGGCTTATCTTCAAAAAAAATCTTGATTCCTTTCATTAGGTTCTTATTTGTTGACTCAGAGACTCCATTCCTTTGGGGATAATGGTTGGATGCAAACTTGAGAGTGACGCCATTATCATAAGCCTATTTAGTTATTTATATGGATGTGAAGATACATCCATTGTCACATATGAGAGATAATAGAGTCCCAAACTAGGTACAACTATTTTCTTCTAATAATTTGATCACTTCCTCAGTTATACATTATTTGGTGGCTGTAACTTCAGTCCACCTTGTACAATAGTTTGTGGTAGTAAGTACATTTTGTGACCTTCAAATGAGTTGGGGTTGATTACACCAACAAATTCTAACCCCCATTGAGCAAAGGGTTTGTTAATCATGACTGGTTATAGAGGCATTGCTACCTTTCGCTCCTTAGTGCTATAGATTTGGCATGAGTGACATTCCCTCACATGCTTTTAAGAATCCTTGAAAATGGTTGGCCAATAATAGCCAACTTTAAGAATTTTATGTGTCATGGTATTCTTAAGATAGATCCCACTACTAAACTTTTCATGAAAGGTACTCATGATTTGGGTGGCTTCCTTTTGAGAGACATACCTTAAGTAGACACCTTCAAAATTCCTCCTATATAAGACCCCATTATTGATCAAGAAGTGGGATGAATTTAACCTTAAGGCCATATTTTTCTCCCTAGATAGACCTATAGGACAAGTACCACTGATTATTAAATATATAATTGGATCATACCATTCACTAGCTTGAAATTGTTTTTGATATACCTGCATAATACTTAGCCCAGGGTTAGTATTAAAAATTATTCAAATCAAATCTTGGCACCTTACCAACTTTGTATTTTTCATTTCCATGTCATATTCCTACAATATAAACATCCACTTACCTCTACATTCCCCCAATTCATTCTGACTTAACATAATTTTGGTGGTAGGGTTAGGTAAGATGGCATGCACCTTATTTCTAATGCCTTAACTTCTTAACTACTTTGACTAATGAATACTCTTGTTTGTTAATCAATGACTAATTTAACTCAACATTATTGAAATTAATGCTCATAAAAGCTATTGGGTGGTCACACCCTTCATGTTTTTGAGTTAACATTGTAGCCATAGTGTGGTTAGATGCAAATGAATAAAGGTAGAAGCCCTTTGAAAAATTAGGACTTATGAGGATTAGAGCTGGACTAATGGCTTTCTTGATGTCATTGAATAATTTTATGAAATATTAATTCCACTTTGGCATCCTTATTTAGCATGCCATTTAGTGGTTTGTCTATTTTTACAAAACCATAATAAACTTTCATACAAAAATAATTTTACCCAAGATTGACTTTAACTCTTTTTTACTATTTGGAGGATCTATCCTAGATATGGCCTCCACCCTTTTAGGGTCTATAGAGATCCCATATTTGGTTATAACATGACCCAATAACTTTCCTTTAGTCACACAAAAGATAATTTTCTTTGGGTTCAAGGAAATGCCATATCTTCTGCATCTTTCAAAAACTTGTTGCAAATGCATGAAGTGATCTTCGCTATTTTAGAAAAAACTATTAGATCATCCATATAAATAATGATGCATTTACCTATCATGCCTTGGAATGCATGATCCGTATCTCTCTAGAAGGTAGATCCTACATTGATGAGTCTAAAGGTCATTCTCTTGTAGGCGAAGGTTCCACACTTTGTGGTGAGTTTTATCTTCATCCTATCCTCCCTATCAACCAATACTTGGTTGTAACTTGAAAATCCATCAAGAAAGGACATCATAGCTGATCTTGAAATAAATTGAATTACTATGTCTAGGTAAGGAAGGGGGTAGTTTTCTTTCTCTGATGCTTTATTTACATTTATTAAGTCTATACAATGTCTAATATCACCATTAATTTTCTTGAGCACCAAATTAGCCACCCAGGTAGATTACATAATGGAGAAGACTATCCTATCATCTATAAGTCTCTCAACCTCTTCAAATATCATTGGTTATAATATATGATTTACAAACCTTTATTTTTTCCTGAATGGTTTGTAACTCTCTTTAAGGGGTATATTATGTGTGATGACCCTTGGATCAAATATATTTAAGTCATCATAAGCCCATGCCATGACATCCCTATATTGGGCAAGAATTTCCTCAGCTTTCTTATTTTCCATATTTGTACAGGCCTTCCCCATGTTTACTAGTCAGGGCTGATCATGAAGGCCAAGATCAATAACATTATAATCCTTCCCATTTACCTTGGGGACCTTAGGATCTTTAGCAAGTTTTTATTGATCAAAAAGTCTTTCTAAATAAATCATCCCTTTGGTAATTTTGTTTTCATTTAACTAAATGGACTTACCATCAAATTTATCTTCCATAGATTTATTTTCATTAGCTTCATCAACAATGTGAGTATCAAATGCTATAGAATTGGTTATGAAATCCAATATCTATTGATCATCATTTAAGAATTTAATGTGATTAATGTTATTAGGCACTGAAGGACAAGGGATCAACTCAATACTAAAATTAGGGGGATCTTGGTTAGGCATGGGGTTAGTTGTAGAAGATGCCAACTCATTAACAACTTGGTTTTAATCCCTTGGGATGGATTTGATGCTAAATGAATCAAAGGACTTAATTAGGTCCTAAAATATAAACTCATATATTTTTAATTATGAGAGTTTACATTAGTATTTACTTCTAACCTAGTTAATCACTAGTTATGAATCCCCATAAACTAGCAGTTCTTTGACCCTATTTTTTGTGGAAAACTATAAACCTTGGACAAGTGCTTCATACTCAGTAAGATTTTTAGTACAAAGGAATTAGAACCTAGAGGAAGCATGATACCTTTTATAAGTGGGTTTAGTAAAGGAAACCCCCGATCCATCACTACACTTAGCATCAACAAAATGCAATTTACATAATCCAAGAACAACATGGGCATTCTTAGGATTACATACCTTGTCAAATTATAGGTGAAGACCCCTAAGTCTGAGTCAATTGTGTTTACCTTCTCATTTACAACATTTTACTTAGTTATCATATGCTTCTTTCTTGGTTCCCTCTCAACCTTGATTTGATTGGGGACCCCTTTCTAAGGTAGCCATAGATGTGAGCAATATGTGGACATGTAACCATATAAATCCTTGGTCCATTCCATATTTAGTATGATTAAATAAACATTAGTTATTTCAACCACTTTAATATCAATGAATTATTGCATCTTAGGCTTAGAAGATAGTTGCATATGAACATTTAACAATTATTTTACAACTTTGACTCTAAATTTATCCAATTGGGTGACAACCCTATCAGACATTATAGGTGTTAGACCAAGTTACTTGCATATACCTATAGACATGATGTTATTAGATTCCCTTGAATCTAATAATAAATTATGAAAATTCTTACCAAACATCCTAACAGTGAGTAAGAAGGGAGGTGACTCAGCCTTGGCTTTATGAACTATCATATTGGCATGATTAGTCTTGGTAGATTATTGTGCTTCTTTGATAAGGATTACAATAAAAAGTATATTTGATTTGTAATATATGTGACTTCATCCAATGTGATATTATCCTTTATCTTCTTCATGTCCTCAACTATGTTATACCCAATTTTACTAGAAGAACTAGGAATTTCAACATTGGTTTTATAAGTACTCCCTTTTGGTGGCTTTGGATTGTTACTTGAAGAGGTATCAGGAGGAGTTAAAAAATTATTTAGAGGCATTGAAGTAGTTAAATTCTAACTCTACTCTTTATTCCTTAAGGGGTAGCTCTTTTTCAAGAACTACTGAAAGGACTGGACTTCTTTAGGGATCTCATCATGCTCATTTTCCTCTTGAAAGGAGAAGTTAAAGGGTGTCCACTATGAATGCCTATTCAGATGGATTAGATCTAGAGGAACCTTCACCACTTTATTTATTAGGGACCACTTTTAATGTATCCAAATCCTCTTGGAAACCTTCAAAGACTTTGTAAAATTCTATATAATCAATTTCTCCATGCTTGGCTATGCAATGTACCCTACAATAGTTAGGTAATGCAATGTCAATAAGATTAATGTCTATATTCTTGCTAAAAAATGGTTAGTCAACATTTTTATTTTAACAAATATCATTCTAAAATATGTTATTTAGCCTATTAAACCTTTGAAATAAGACATTCCTGCCAGAGTGTTCCCCAGTATGGCCTACTTGTTTTTGGAATTGAAAGAATTTAGTGCTTAGTTTTTGAACCATTTTAAAGATAGACTCATTATCATTTTTTGGAGTTTCAAAATTATGAACTTAATTATTATTAGCACCTATAGCTGTTACTAAAGCTCATTGATCACCTAAATCAAAGCCATTAGTAAGATGATTCAAGAATCTTAGATGTTGATTTAGAGCTACATGACTTAATGGTAATTGGGTTAGATTCAAAAGTTGGTTTAAGGTTGGGAGGTTTTGGTTATTATTGAGCAACAAGTTCATCACAAGCATATGTAGGTTCACATTTAGGACTGAGTAATCCATTTTCCTCTCAGGATACATTTGGTCATTAATGATCATTGATTTAGAGTAGGCTTCGGCCAATGATGCTATAGCTGGGATGGATCTCTTTAGGAACACAGAGGTCATAGGATCCATGACATCTTTATAGAATTTTAGAGCTAGGACATCATTAGGCTTATAGGGGTCCAAGGTCCTGCTATACATCTTTTAAAATCTAGCATTAAATGACCTGATAGGCTCATTGGCATCCCTTCTAATAGTGGTGAGTTGATGGTAAATAACACATGGATTGATAATCTTACTAAATTGTCAATAAAAACATTATTAAAATCATTCCAACTTGTGATATAATTGTCAAGAAAATTCAAGAACCATTCATAAGTGGCATATTTAAAAGTACACCAAAATAACCTACATGCCACATCTTCATGCACAACATTAAGCAATCTTAAAGCAGCCTTAAAATATTTTATATGTTCTTTAGCAGTCACTATACCCAAAGGACTAAATGTAGGTAGATATTTCTTAGGGTTTCTTGAAAGATCATGAACCACCCCCGACATATTGATTGAGGAACTCCCTAACCATGCCTTACCTAGATGATAGTTGAAGACACAAGTACCTTGAATTGGTGAATTTGGAAGAGACTTAGATCTCCTGCATGTACCTTTATCATGTTTGGCCTTTTTATGAACCTCAAGTTCAAGTAAAGGTTCTTTGGTTTCTAAGTGTGATCTTATCCTTATCCTGGGTAATTACATCTTGAAAATCAAAGATATTGCTTGAAATATGATGTGTCAAGTTAAATTTTATGAAGGACAAGAGTTATACCTACACATTGAGCTTATTTTGTAAAGGTGGTATGAAAATTTGTAAAGGAAATTGATCTTTGATTGAATTAGCTAAAATATGCATCCAAATACATAAATATGGTCTATCTTTTCAATTCTAAGAATAAATGAAATTAGTTCTAGGAAAAATATGGCCACCTTTGATCAAAACAAACCATTCTAGCCTTAGATATTATGGATTTTCAAAGTTATAGCTAAATTTACCATTAAAAAGCATCAATTTTTAATGAACTCCAAAGGAAACACAAAGGGGTGCTGGAAAACACAAAGATCAATGATCTTTATAATTTTAAGAAAATAATTCACTCAAAAACATGAAGATATACTGATCTTTCATCAAAATAAGACTAAGATCAATAAGGATCTAAAGAATTTGGCCCTACTTCTAGCGCTAGCGAGAGCCACCCTATTGATGATTCTAAATATACCACATGTGACCTTAGTGTTTAAGAAACACTTCTCATTTTATAATTGATAAAATTTAGAGCATGAGTTGTAGGTTTTGACAATCTAGTTGCATGTGGTGAAATAGCAGTAGAGTAAGATAATTGTTCCATAATATTTATAAAATTTGGTGGTTGGGAGCCACCTTGCCCAGTTCTTTGTGGATATTTTTTGATACTTAGTGAATTACATTCCTTATTTAATCTACAGACTAATCTAAGTGGATATTTATAATATGGATGAAACTAAAGTGGTCTTGGTATAAAAGGAAGCAAAGAGAAGGGTAGAGCACAAAAGAAATAAGTGATTGCCAATTTCAGTCTAAAAAATTATGACAAAGTATCAATTGTAACAGAATATGCATTTAACCAATATATAATTCAAGATATCATAATCTCAAATCTCACTATATATTAGGAAACTTCAAAGGAAAGTGTTTAAGAATCATAAGTAAGAAATAGGTCTACTTTAAGGATTTACAACTATAATCAAATAGAAATTTCACATTTAAATACAGAGCAAAATGAAATGAAGCAGAACCTAAGATATTTTAGCTAAGCTAGCATAAGCATAAATCAAAAACACTATGATTAAATAATGTTATTCAAAATTCAAAGATACTCATCAAATTCAAGACCTCTACTAACAATTAAGAGAAAAACTATATTAATAATTAACACATCAAAAAATGGACAATCCTTACAGAATTCCTTGATCTTATTAATTGGTTCAAGTATATAAAATTTTATCAAAAACTCTCCCTCTTTATAATGGTGATACATGCCTTTATAAGAAGACCAAGCAATATACTAGTCAGTCACAAAATATAGGTGTACAAAGATAGGGACAACTGTCATTACAAGTTATAAAATACAAGCTCTTTTCCAAATCATACTGACCTAGAGGCAAATATGCTAACATACTAGCATATGCCTTTAGAATGGAATATTCACTTTCAAAATGTTAAAAAATTATATGAAACAAAATATTTATTAATTTGATGGTGGATCCCCTATTTGTTGCTAAAGGAGGCTCATGGCCCTCTCATGTTGTTCATCAACTAGATCGAGAGCCATATTAGCCTTCATGATGCATTCCTCCTCTTGGTCTATTAGCTCATCAAATTCTTTGTCATTTTTAGCCAAGGCCTCCTTGATGCTTCTAGCTTCATTGATCCTCTCACCTGCATTGAATATCATAACCAAGATCTTGTTGTTATCCTATTTAGATTGGCCTTTTCTTTTCCATTGGATTTCTTGAGTCATCAAAGTGGCTGTATTCTTGAACTCTTCATCACTGATGAGGCCAAGGGTAATAGGTTTCATATGATTGACAAGCATGGTCCCAAGAAGTTGTTAAATCTTGTTGATGAGCCTTTTGTAATCTTTTTTTATTCATCTTCACCTTAGTATACTAGGTACTCAAGATTTGAACCTTATCAATAACAATTGTGATCTAGGAATTTGACTTAAGAGAGGATGGTTAGTATGGTGTTAGTTCCAAAATGAAAACAAAATGAAATAAACACACTAATAGCATAATATATCTAGGCCTAGACACTAGGGAGATATTAGTTAACAAAAATGAATAAATCACACAACTAGAATGAAAATGAAAGCCTCTTTTACCTTCCTTGGATGCTCTAAAATGCTTGTTGTAGTGTCTTTCTTAGCTTGTGCTCATGAAGTTTTTAGCAATGGCAGCTTGGCTACCTCCATCTCTCCTTGGTATCTTTGGCTTTGGCTTGGCTTGGCTTTGAATCAATTTGCCATGGTAAAAATAGTTTTTTGAATATTTTATAACCATTTTTACATTATAACTTTGCATAATCAAGACTTAGAAATGATGTGGTAAGGCCTCCTATTTATAGATTTTTGGATTTGATCAGAATCAATGTGAACCATTCATCTTGAGATGAAGACGTGTGGTTGAGGATTAATCCAATTTTTGGAATTAAGTTTGTAATTATCCTCAATATGACATTGGAATAAGGGGAAATTAAGAGGCATGAAGAGCATCATGGAAGGCATTGATGAGGCATGGAGGGCATGAATCCTGATATGTGTGGTATTTATGGCCTAGGGATGTCTTCCTAAGAAATGAGATCACCTAATGATGCAGATATTCAATATTCATTTCCAAAAATAAGTATTCAAAAATTTTCCATAATTTTTTTTATTAATCCTTGATTTGGATTAATTAACTCTTAAGCATGATTAAGCACTTTATGCACAAATTACTCAAATTGATCAGAATGCCTTGTTATTGGTCTAAAATTTGACTGGATTGGAATTGGAAGTTAAAATCAGATGCATTGGAATAATATTTCCATTTAGGATGTTACTAACAACAAATAACAAAGGTACACATCTTGTGTAAGAGATTGATAGGAAAGATCAATCTAGAGCACCTAGGTATAAAATTAACATTTTGACTAGAAATGATCTGATCAAAGTTAGCTGGCCCATAAATTGCATTCCCCCATTTAGGGATACCATAGCCAAAATTGGCACTTGAATATGTAAATTTCATAGCATTTTTCATATTTTAGTGTTTTTAGGCCAAATTGTGTGTTTTAGGTATAAATTGGTCAAAATCTTGGTTGGAGGTCATTGGTGGCCAGTTTTAGGTGTCTAAATTTTGCCTCTATTTGGGAAGATGTTGAAAACCATAGGTGAATCAATGCCATCTAAAAGAATGAAAAGGTCCCATGTGCCTAAAAATTCAATGATAATAAACTAACTATATGATTCCCCCTCGAGGGAATGATTAGCACAAGTAGGTCGGTAAACAGTCCCTCAAAAAGAAAGAAGCAAGCGAGGGGACCAAAGAAAAGAAAGATGATGGGGTGAAAACACAATGATACCAAAAAATTAGTCAAAATCATTGATAATTCAAGTGGGATAGTTTATAATGGTTTTCCCAAAGATGGTTATAAGCATTATACCCTGATAGTGGCAACGTGGTATGATAAAACAATGATTTACCCAAACGTAATTATAATCATTGAGAAGATGGAGATGCCCCAGTTAGGATAAAAAAATAAGAGAATAAGATGCCCCTATATAGGTATAAAAATTAAAGTGGTGACAACATAATGATTTACCTAAAGGTAGTTAAGATCATTGAGAAATGTAGGTGGGATGGTGTGCAATGATTTACCCATATGCAGTTATAATCATTGGACCCTAATTATGGAAAACATGATAAATTTAGCTAAGGATGATGATAACTTAACATAGATGGCAATGATGAATTGGAACAACCTACTAGTAGGGAGATGCTCATTTAAACTAATAAAGATTGAAATTCTTTCATGTTTAATTACTCTATTTGGGATATGATTAGGATTGAATCGAGATGTCAGTGCCGAAGAGATGACACCATTGCTAAATAGAATTCTTGAAGCTAAGATTTGTTTTAGCACATGTCGATAGGAATCATGGTATAACATCATGAGAACTTGGCTAAATATGCATGAGGACTGACTCCCATAATCCCTTACTCAATAGATAATAATGCATCAATGATAGAAAACATGATGACAATGTAAACATATGAATATGGATGGATTCAATTATAAGTGTGGGCAAGGAATCACCTAATTAGCACATAAACTAAATCAAGGCAATAATGTTGAAAGTAAATAAATAGATAGACAAACAAATAATAAAGAAACACTCAATAGAAACCCTATAAACATTGCCCCTAGAAAATAGGCAATAACTTAACAAACAAACAAAATGGGGGAATAAAATAAAAGGAAGGGGGTGTTCGAGTTATCTCCATATGTACTAGGCAAGTGGACACTGCCTACATAGTTCCATGGATGTAATATCTAATAAAAAACTTTAGGCCAAATGTAGTTCTCCCAGGGAATAGGAAGAATGTGATAACTAAGGAAAATAAATAGAATGGATGTGATAAAAGAAGAGAAATGGTCTTGAAAAATGGCAAGTGCATGAGAGAAAAGGCTAAAAAGGATGGGGAAACTAAATGAAAAGTGATTTTCTTGTAACTTAGTAAGGGTTCCCATAATCCTTAAGTCAAAGAAGTGGTTAATGTTTTTGTTCTTTTCTAATAATTTTTTAAATGTTTTTGGAATTATTTTAGAGTATCTCAACTCAATCAAGAATGATGAGACACTAAATAGTTCAAGATCATAAAATGATGAGAGTATGGCTTAGGTTTCTAAAAAAATAATGAGAGTGTTCAAACTTAGGTTGCTTGTAAAATGGTAAGAGTGTTTAAACTTAGGTTACTCTCAAAATGGTGAGAGCATTCAAACTTAGGTTGCTCATAAAATGGTGAGAGTATGGCTTAGGTTGTTCATAAAATTGTAAGAATAGTACTTAGGGTGACTGCGCTGACCTCAACAAGTATTGAGTGCTACCTAAATAGTCCCAGAGTAGGACCTTAATTCACTTTAGTTATGCCCTTATACTAAGAAACTTGATAAGTGTAGCGGTCAATTCAAACAAAAATAGGAATAGTTGGCAAAAAGGCATAGTATGACATGGGAAGTGGCAAGTTGGTACATCAAATATTAATGTTTCCCTAGTTTTCCCATAGGTGGTTATAATCAGGACACTATGGGATAGATCAATGGTACTAATTCGCCCAAAGGCAGTTATAATTAGTAGAAAGATCGATGGTAAGAAAGGAATAACAAATGAAGGATGCAACTACCACAACTTCTGTCACACTATCCCAAAATACAATATATGTCTACAGTAATAAAACCAACAAATGAAATTGCTTAGATACCTCAATGCTAAAAATACATAACAAATGAAATAAACCAAGGTCAAATAGGCTAGGCTTTAGAATACACTCGATCGATAGGTCAGAAGTGAAATGTGGATATGTTAAAGAGGATGTATAAGGATGTTATTTATATAAAGAATAATAGTGATAAAATGGCATAACTAAAATTGTACTTAGAAAAAATACACCTTAGTGCTCAATCATAGTACCAGTTGAGATGAATAATATTCATCAACTCAAGAAGTTCATCTCCATCTAGTGTGGCAAGCATGTATGATCTTGATCCATAATCTGTAGTGATGATGAAAGGCCCTATCTATTTTGGTTTGAATTTTACTTTATGCTTCTTCTTAGCCATGGTATTATTTTGGTTTTTTTTAAGAACAAGATCACCAAGTTGAAATGTTATATACTTAACATGTTGATTATAGTGGCCTTTGAGTTAGTTATGATATGCTTGAAGATTATTGAGCGTGGCTATGCATTTTTCATAAATTAGGTCTAGTTCTTGCAAGTGGGTTACTCGATAGTCATGATCATCCAGGACATGCTTGAAAGAGATGTGCAGTGAAGGTAACTCAACGTCAATGGGAAGGATGGCTTTAGTACCATAAACAAGTGAGTATGGAGTGTCACTTTTGGGAGTATGATGATTGGTATAGTATACCTAAAGGGTAAGGAATATCTACAAGTGACAATCATGATCAACATCATTGACACTATTTTTGAGAATATTGACAATGGTTTTGTTGGATGCCTCAGCCTGGCCATTACCTTGAGGGTAATATCTTGTTAAAAAATGTTATGTGATGTTGTATTCAATACATAGCTAGTCTACATCCTTGTTATTGAATGATCCTCCATTATTATATTTAATGTTAGAGGGGATACCGTAGTGACAAATGAGTGGTTAAAAATGAATTTGGAAATTTGCTTTCTAGTCATGTAAGTGAGGGGTATAGATTCAACTGACTTAGTGAAATACTCGATGGTAGTAATGATATGTTTATGGCCATCAAATGAAGTGGAGTTGATCTTCTCAATGAGTTCAAGTCCACATGTATAAAATGGCCATGGTGTCAAAATTGGTTTCAAATTTTTTACTAAGGCATGAATCAGATTAGCACGCAATTGACATTTATAACACTTTTTTACATATTCAGTGTCCATTATGGGCTAATAATAACCAATATGCAAGAGATTTTTGGATAGGAATACCCCACTAGAATGAGCTCCACATACTCCTTCACGAAATTCTCTTAATGCTAGCATAGACTCTACTAAATTTAAACAATGAAGTATAGTTCCATCAAAACTATGATGGCAAAGGGTGGATCCAAGTAGAGTATAATGAGTGGAATGATGAATGAAGGCTTTGGTTTGTTTTTGAGATAGGTTAGGTGGTAAAAATTGGTCATGAAGGTTGTTTTAAAGATATAAATGCTAGATATAAGTAGGACCAACAATATCACAAATCATGGCAATGGTTGAAGGTTCATGAGCTAAATCTAACAAATACTCGATGAGGAATTGATACTCTATAGATTTATTGATTTGTCGAATCAGAGTGCCAATAGTATCCATGGCATCTATAGTTCTCTTACTATCCCTTGGTATGTGCTCAAACTAAATGTTGGAAATTTTTTGCTTAAGAGTGTCGACCATGGTTTTATATGAAACTAGCTTATCGTCTTTGGTCTAAAAATGATCTATGACTTGATTGATGTTTAAATGAGAATCACCATAAATGTGGAAATGAGATATATTCCAATGCATTGCTTATCAAAGTCCTACAAAAAGTGCTTCATACTAGGCCATGTTATTTGTATAAAGAAAATTGATTCTAAATGATCTAGGGATTAGATCCCCCTATGATGTAATAAACAATAGGCCTACCCCCAATCCATGTGTAGTAAATGAACCATCAAAATATAGTTTCTAGGTATACTCCTTAAGGGGTGTGTCAATGATGGTCATGATGGATTCATCAGGAAATTGAAATGTGAGTGGTTGTGTGTCCATGAGAGATGCTTCAACAAGTTGATCTATAAGAACTTATCCCTTAATTGCCTTCTGATTAACATACTCTATGTCAAACTCACTGAGAAACATGATCCATTTAGCCATTCTACCTTGTAAATATTTTTTAGATAGTAGATACTTGAGCAGATCTACCTTTGAAATGACCATGGTCTTATTATTCAACATGTAATGGCACATTTTTTGAGCTCTAAAGACCATGGCCAGACAAGCTTTTTCAATAGGTGCATAGTTATGTTTATATGTAACCAAGGTATGGCTTAGGTAATATATGGCATGCTCCTTTCCATTTTCATCATGTTGAGCTAAGAGTGCCCCTAGAGCATGGTCAGTAATTGATAGGTATAACAAGAATGGTTTTTCTAACATTGGAGGTAATAAAATAGGTGGATTAACAAGATAGTCTTTGAGTTGTTGAAATTTTTTTTGGTAGTGATCATCCCAGTGAAATGCAAATCCCTTTTTCAAAAGGTGTGTAAATGGATGACACTTGTCTACTAACTAAGAGATGAAGTGTCAAATTGACTGGATCTTACCCTACAAACTATAGAGTTGATTCAAATTGGTTAGTGGTGCATCTTAGTTATAGCATGAAATTTAGCTAAATCAACTTCAATACCTCTATGAGACATGATGAAGCCAAGTAATTTCCCTGAATTTACACCAAACATACATTTCTTTTGATTGAATCTCACTTTGTAGTCCTATAATCTTTCAAATATCTTATGCAGCACTACTGGATGGTCGACCTTGGTTTTGGATTTTCCTAATATGTCATCAACATAGTCTTCAACAATATCATGAATCATATCATGGAATATGAAATTCATGTCCCTTTGATATGTAGCTCCAACATTATTAAGGCTGAATGGAATTACTTGATAATATAATGTTCCCTATGGAGTGGTGAATGTTATTTTATGTTGATCTTCTAGTATTATTCTGATCTGGTTGTCTCCTAAAAAGCTATCCATGAGTGAAAGAATTTCATAACCTATCATGGAGTTGATGATCATGTCGATATTAGGCAAGGGAAAATCATATTTAGGAAAAGCTTTGTTGATGTCTCAAAAATTAGTACAAATTCTGATCCCTTCATGATTTTTGCTAATAGGTACCACATTAGAAATACATTCTAAGTAGTCAATGGATCAGATACATTCTTCTTGTAAGAGTTTTTACAACTCTTTCTTTACCAATATAACAATGCAAGGATGCATCTTACATATCTTTTGTTTTACCAATTTAGCATTAAGATTAACCACAATGTGGTGCATAACCAAGGCAGGGTCTAAATCTAGCATGTCAAAATAGGTTGATGCAAAGATATCTACATATTATCTCAACAAAGTTGTAAATACATCAAATTCTTCCTTAGTGAGGGATGCCCCTAATTTTATCCATTTTAGGTCTGATGAAGTCTTGATATTTACCTCTATTGTATCTTTGACTAGAAGGGTCGAACCATCTTCTAGGATAGTAGGCAATGACTTGAAATATTGAATTATGTCAGGGTCCTCCATTAGGACTTGCTCTTCAACTTCTCCTAGGCATGATGAATATAAGTTCCCTAATGGGATATCTAGCCATGTGATGAAAATAGTCAAAAATTCTTGAAGAATTTGATCAAATACTTATTGTTTCTCAAAGCTGAACTTGGATCTACTAGCAAGTTTATCATTGGTGGTCTCTTGGTCTAAATTTGAATAATAATGAACACCCACATATAATGGCATCTAAAGTAGGTTTTCTTCACTACTATATTAGCCTTTGTCTTTACTTTTTCCTTGGTCATAAAGTTCCTCAAAGAGGTTTTCACTTTGGGACCTCAATGTTTTACTTTTTTTTTGTCTAAGGGTGTTTACTTGCTCTCTAAAATAGGTTGCAGGATCTAATGTGATTGAGAATCTTGATTTGTGATCTCCCAATGAAACATTGTCTCTGAGGCCTAAGAAATCATAGAATGTCTCATCATTCTTGAACTCATCAATTAGTAGACTAGACTCTTGTTGGTCTGAATATATTAGTTGTGGATAATATAATGGAAAATGGTTGTGATGAATGACTAAGATAAGGGTATAAATGACATTTTTAACAAACAGTCTGGTTTCAACTAGGTTATCAAAGGTGAGGCTATGATCAGATTCTTCTTCACTTTCAGCATCATCATCACTAGTCACTAGTGATGGAGTTTGAATAAGATATGTGGGGTGACCCCCAGGTGGTTTAAATCCAAGTCCATAAGGTCTTTCATACTTAGTCATGGAAATTAGCTTGATGGTTCCTTGTCAATTCAGTCCAAGACCTTTTCCTTCATAATTGTGACACTTCATGATCCCATTCGGAATAGGATACTTTGCATTTTTATAACAATCAGCTTGGTTGTCATTCTATAACCATGATTCATCACGTTCAAGAGGGTTAGGTCCTAGGCTAGATGTTGGTACAAATGTGACAGGTCCCTTATCTTTATTTTTTTTTTCAATGCATACATGGGATAACTTTAGGTCACCTAAATCTTTTTGGATTCTGAGGAAGATTGGTAATATGAAATGTATCATGGGTCACATACTCTCCCAGTCCATTATCTAAAATGGAAAAATTATTAGAAGCTTTAGGAAGTGGTATGTGGGAAAGGGAATCCAAGGTATTAAGATCTATGTAATTATCTAATGAAGGATCAATAAGTATATTCTTTCCTTTATCTTACTTAGAACTTGGATTCATGTCATACTAATAATTATAGGTTTCAAATTTGGCCTCAAGATGTTTGTAGTATTCAAATGGGTGTAAATCTCTTAGAATATTCAATTCCATCCCTGAGTGGGAAAACTTGATACATTGGTGTAACATTGATAAGACTGCATGAATCTCATATAACCAAGGCCTACCTAGAAGCATGTTGTATGATAACTCATGATCAAATACATTGCAGAGTGTATCATGGGTCAAAGACCCAATGATAACTAGCAAACTAATGGTGCCTTATGACTCTCTTTCATGATTGTCATAGGCTTTGATAGTTATTATTTTTGGATAGAGATCTATCATTATGTACCTAAGAATATTGATGAGCCTTAGAGACACTATGTTGAGATCGGATCCATTGTCTATAAGGACACATTTCACTTTATGCGATCTTATACAAAATTATGTGTATAATGGATTATTATGGAGTGGACCAAGGGAAGACATATCACTTTGGTTGAATGTGACTTATTGGGATGGAGCTAGGTGTCCAACCAAAGCTCAAAACGTATCAGGGGATATGTCACTAGCAATAGTGGATTGGGTCAAAAAGTCATTCAAGATGTTCTTATAGATTATTAACATTTGTAGCAAATCTAAAATAGAAATTTGTGCTGGTGTCTTTTGTAATTGTTCCACAATATCAAATTTCTTGTCCTGGTCAGTAGTGAATGGTTTATTCTAAGGTTGAATGGTTGGTTGGATAACAGGTAAAGTGGTAAATGGTTGTGGGCCTAGGATAGTAATATTTGATCTATGAGTTGTGTTTGCACAGTCAAGATTAAATACTAGACCATTATTACTAACAAATGTTTGAAATGGTATGGGACCAGACAAGACAAGTCTCAGTTTTTGGTACACTTACATGTGGTCACATGGCGAGAATGAGTTATTGATATAAGGTCTAAAATGGGAAGTCTTAGTTTATTGGTTTGTCTGTATGCACTCCCAGGTCAAATAAGGATTATCCATGTAATTTGGTTGAATGGGGTTGTTTAAAAATGGTCTAAGATGATTAGTACTTGGTCTAGGATTAATGGAGATGGTATTAACACTACCCCCTAAAATATAACCTACAACCCTATTGTATTCATGTGCAACTACATGGTAGGTTTGTTGGTTGTTACCATTTTGACCTTAGTTTTGTCCATTATTATATTGTTGTGGGTTTTGTTGCTAATTTTGTTGATTCTACTAGTTCAGCATGTTATGTTGATTTTGCTATTGCATTGGCCATTATTGTTGTTTATTATTTTGATTCTACTTATTGTTATGTTAGGGAAAGGGGTTTTGATAAATCCCAAGTGTTTTATTGGAAGTGGAAGCATTATTATCCAATGTTATCTCCCCATTATCCAACATATTTTCAATTAAATGTTTGATTTGGACACACCTTCGTAGATTATGCTTGTTGACCTAATTATAGTCACATAATTTGTTTTCATGGTACTAATCAGGATAAGGAATGCCTTATAGATAATGATTTGGTATAGGCCAACCAATTAGATTATCAAAAGAAAGCTTGTGAAATATAAAGTTAATAGGTTCTCTTAGGTCACTAAACACATGATGTGTAGGCACAGTTCTCCTAGGAAGAGGGGTTTTTAATGGTAACAATTACTACATTTGTTGTACAAGTCTTGGTTGTTATGATTTTGGTATTGGGTGGAGAGTTTGCTAGGTAGGAGTAAGCTAAAAAGGTGGTGCATATTATGTTTTCACCATTTGAACATGACAAGATTCATTTACTCCATTTCTCACAACATTTTTATTATAGTTGAATTGCTTCAGTCTTTCTTGGTTATTGGCTTGCATCAGTTGTGATGCTTATGCTTGAATAGGATGTTGGTCATTTCCTTAATTAGTGCCTTGATTTTGATTAGTTGAATTAATATTGATGACTCCTTTATTAATGAGCACCTGCTTGATCAACAAACCTTTATTGATGATTTCCTTGAACATATATGCACATTGTAGTTCCAGATGGTAAACTATCTCACTATGCAAAGTTTTAGTAAACATAATGGCTAATTGTTTATCTAGTAAAATATGGGTGAAATAGCTTGTAAGGGCTCTCCATCACTATAAATAACTTGTAAAACTCTCACCATCTTTTTTATTTTCTTGTGTTAAGTCCACTAATGAAATATCATGCTTGAGACTATAATAAAAGTGTTGCACAAACTATCAGAAAGATCATCAAAATCCATTACTAAATTTTTGGGCAACTTCAAAAACCACTACAAGGCTTGTCTAGCCAAGCTCCCTGGAAACAATAGCAAAAGTTATATGTCGATATATGCCACTAGTTGACATGCGATAAAAAAATTGATCAAATGAGCCTTAGGGTCACCTTTCTCTTTGTATTTATTGAATTTTGGTGGTTCGTATCCTAGAGGAAATGGTATCTATAAATACTCCATGTTGAATGGATAGGAACATATGTCATCCAATTTGAACTTTATAGTCTAATTACTAGCTTGAATGGCAGCAATTGTATCCTTCATCTATTGTAATTCTTGGGATAGGAAACTAGAAGGAATATTCATTTGAGGGAGAATTTGGGTTTGAATAGATGTTTAGGAGGTTATAAGTGGGAAAATTTGACCAGGGTATGATGGAGATACTTGTTGGGGTACATTGGTTTGGTTGGGGATGGACCAAGAATACGCATATGTGGATTATGATGTATTTAAAATTTCACACTTGATTGTGTGATATTTTGGTTCAAGTTGGTGATAAAGGTTTAAATTAGAGGATTTTTTGGTTTAGATAGAAGGATATAACTATACTATGCCTATTGTGGTTGAGAAGGGACATGTTGTTGACTAATCAAACCTTACTATTGAGTGGGAACTTGTGGACCAAGACCCTATCTCTAGTTTGTGGCACATTTTGAACCAATGGTTGTCTCGTAGGTACCTAAGAAACATGGGGACCTCCTTATTACATGAATCCCTATGAGGAAGTGAAATTAGGTTGTAGATTCAAAATATATCATTGACCAATATTTGCACATTGTTGACTAGTCATTGCTTGGTTTTGGATTGGCATATTAGTTTGTGACTGAAGAGGTATGTTCATCATTACTTGGTGAGGTGGAACATTAGTTTCCATTGATCAAGGTGGTAATGTATATGTCCTCTATTACATTGATACATTATATTATGCCTGTTATTGTGGAATAATACTCATTACTTATTGAGGAAGAGTAGGGTTCATCACATTCTATCATTGAGGTGTGACATTAGCCATTATTTGATTACCTAATCTCATAGGTTGTACACTTGAGGAAGAAGTCAGTTTAGGTTGGGGTGTATAAACTCCTATTCCCTGGTATGATGACCTCTTCATAGGATTAACTATAGGCACATGTTGTTGGCTAATTGTTTGTGTGTTTGTACCACTTTGATTGGGACTGGAAATTGTTTGCATAGTGTCTACTACATTTGGCTCACTATTCTATGTAGACGCTGAAGACACTTCTTCAATAATGGGCATATGCATCATGTTATCTATCAAATTAGTTTGTATGAATGAGTTAGAACTTAGATTCTCTTTTCTAATTAACTCTATCAATACTTTTATTGAAGGACCTAGGTCAATAAGAGGCTTTCTTACCATGTTTATCTGATTGAAATTATGTGCTAGATTAAAGTAGGTTTGATATGCTATATGTATTTGGTTAAAGTGGTATTCCATGATGTTTTGCCTTGATCAAATATATTAGGATTTTGTTACTTTGTTTAGACTAGAGCCATAGGATTGATAGAAGAAGCCTATTGATCGTATATGATATTGTGGGGTACTCTCACTAGACTTAGTAGATTTTCATGGGGGAAGTATGCTAGAAATTTGGCCCCTACCCTATGGCTCTAACTAAAATCTCATCTTTGTTCTCTAACAAGTGTCTCTCAAATAAAAATGGATCATACATGGAAGCTGTATTAGTAGAATATAATTGTTGAAGTATTGGCTCATCCAGTATAGGTATTATAGTTATTTATTATGTAGTTTGTTTTTGGTCTTGTTTTGAATAAGGTGGTGTGTTAACCAAATATCTAGCTGATGGATCTTGGCTTTGTACCCCTAATTGAGTATTATAAGAGGGATAAGAATCCATATCATAAGGAATATTATCTGTATAAGGGCCTTTCACCATTTCTTCCTAGGTAACTACATTACTAATACCCAGATTGTACATGATTCCACTATGAGTGTAGGATTACATGTTGGGATCCATAGTCAATGCTTTTACGATAAAAGGTCAAAGAGTTTTATAAACTTTTAAAAAAGGACAATGTCTAAAATAGATGATTTTCCAACTTAATCTAGATTCATCAAAAGGATCAAAAGGTTTATGCAAAGTTTTGTAAGGAAACAAGATAGCATGAAGTATATAACGTCTTACTATTCACACAAAGATAAGCAAGTAAATTGACTAAATTCAAAATGCCAAAATCTAAGGTCAAAGTATTTCAAATCAATCTAATCTAAGAATTTAAAAGTTGCTAGTTATTTTAGCCAAACATGACATCAAAAGCCAGGCTCAAATAAGACATGCACTAGGACTCTTGGCCTAATGGCATCAAAAGCTAGACTTTGAAATAGATGAAACTTTTAATCTAACAGATTTGAAACACTTCTAACAAACACTAGGAATTTGATTCTTGGACATGAACTTGATCAACTAGGTATAAGGTATGAAACAAAAGGCACTTTAGAAATAGTTGATTTTCTCACAAAAATGGTATAAAACTTGGTTATTTTCACAAACAAGCTAGACAAAGGTAATCAATATAATGTGCTTTAGACAAAGGATCATAAAAGTACACTTAGGTTAGTTTGAAAATGTAGGAACAAATTTGAAACTCTATGCAAGAGAGTTTATGAAACATATTTGAAATGCTTTGGGTAGTGTAACGAAGCTATACTACTCAAAAGGTGTAACAAAAAGGTTTGTTTCAAAAACTCTCTAAGGAAAAGACATTTAACTATAATTTTGATAGAATAACACTACTTTTATTGATTCAAAATGTCATGGTGTATAGACTCAAAGTGAAAAAATTTAGCACAAAATGGCTTAAGTCTATCAAGTGATGATAATGATTATGAGTCTTAAATGGTCTTCAACCTAAATTAGAAATTGAACCTAAGTTCCCTCATGTTTAGTGAAAATGGTGAACCCACTTAACACATCAACCCTATGAACTTATAAAGGTGCAATTTCAAATTTAGATTATAAGTGAAGGAATTAAAAAACTTTGGTAAAGGTCTAGACTCAATTGGGTAGCATAATTGTGCCAAACTGGATGATATGACTCTCAAGCTTTTGATGAAATTTTGAATAAAACAAATTGATGATCTCACATGGGCAGCATAATGCCTCTTTGTTCAAAGGAAAATTTAGATTATTTTTTTGGTTTGGTTTTTTTGTTTACACCAAGTTTTGACTCCAAACAAGACTTTAATCTAGGACAAGACCAACTAATGAATCACTCTTAGATCTTAAATTTGACAAGGTTACTTGGTATTGTTGGAATCCATCAATGTACATCATTTGAGAGGATTTTAAGTGTTCATAAAAAATTAAATGTGCATTATATAGTAGGGTATTTACACCCCCCCCTCTCTCAAATGACAGTACTGTGACATGGACCTTGAGGTGGACCTTGCACCAACAATACTTCCATGGCAAGTGGGTATTTGTCAAGATCTAACAAGTTTTTGAACAATCTAGGGGAATCAATTACATAATGACTTTTATGCCAAACAATGTGAAAGAAAAGCACAAATTTTAGGTCAGTATCACTTGGCTTGTTGCAAAAAGGTCTAGTCTTTTTTACAACCACTACATCCTGTTATTCACTTAGTGTAGTGTGATGTCCAAAGTGCCACTAAATCCCATGTGCAACTCCAAAGGAGACAAATGAAGTTAATGATGTGAAGTGAAACCCCAAGTTAAAGCTTCCCTAAATAATTCATGGGAGGTGATGAAGTCCCCCTCACAAGCCAAGTTTGCATAAAAATAAAGAAGCATGAAATAGAAAGACTTTAGGGTCATTTTCAAGGTCACCCAAACTTTGATGATTTTTTGATGAGTGCTTTAGATGACTTTATTTCTAAGCCTTGGACTAGGCTACTTGTAATAGAAATGGCATTTTTGGTTCCAAGGGCTCCTTATAGGGGACAAATGGAAGAGCATACATGCAACATCCCTATTTTTTCCAAACAAAAATTTGATTAAATAACTATTGTAAAAAATAATTGACAAGTGTGTTCAATTTTAAGCCCAAAATGAAAGATTTGGTGGTGTTCATTTGACCCCTTGGTCTTAGTTGCAAACTTTGAAAACATTCACCAAAAACATCTAAATTCTTTATTAAATAACCAAAAAAAGGTTCATAATTGATTTTTAAGCATGCAAAGGTGATTTAAACATGTTTTGAGAAAATATCAAGCTTGGTCCTACAACAAAATTTTTAGCATGTCCTTTAGCTTTGAACTTATTTTTGATTTGAAATAATGAACTTTGGAAAAATAGCTCTTGGGTTTATATTTTTGGAAAAACATAGTGACCAACATCGATTATATACAATCGACGATGGTTACCTTGGATAGCTAAAATATAACCAATGTCAATTTTTATAACCGACATCAGTTAAGCTATGTAACCGATGTCATTCTTACTTGTCGATGTCGGTTACTATGTAAAACTGTGGCAAACAAAAATGGAAAAATAAAGTTAAAAAATCAATTTGCACAAGTTTTAAGGGTCCAAATAAATATTAGAGTTGTAAAATGATTTTTTTCATGTATGAGATGTATCTAGTCCATCAGACATGCCATAATGTGATCTAATAATTTCACTCAATAGAGGATGGTTATTATGGTGTTAGTTTCAAAATGAAAACAAAATGAAATAAACACACTAATAGCATAACATCTCTAAGCCTAGACACTAGGGAGAGCTTAGTTTTAAAAAAAATGAATAAAACATACAACTAGAATGCAAAATAAACCCTCTTTTACCTTCGTTAGATGCTCCAAAATGCTTGTTGTAGTGGCTTGTTCAACTTGTGCTCATGAAGTCTTTGACAATGGAAGCTTGGCTACCTCTGTCTCTCCTTAGAGCCTTTAGCTTTGGCTTGGATTGGCTTGGAATCAATTTGGCATGAAAACACTAGTTTATTAAAGCTTTTGGAACCATTTTTGTATTATAACTTTGCATAATCAAGGCTTATAAATGATGTGGTAAGACCTCCTATTTATAGATTTCTGGATTTGATCAGAATCAACCTGAACCATCCATTTTGAGATGAAGATGTGTGGTTGAGGATTAATCTAATTTTTTGAATTAAGTTTTTAATTATCCTCATCATGAAATTTGAATAAGGGGAATTGAAGAGGCATGGAGGGCATCATGGAAAGCAATGAGGAGGCATGGAAGGCATGAATCTTGATATTTATGGCATTTATGTTGTGGGGATGTCTTCCCAAGAAATGAGGTCACCTGATGATGTAGATATTCAATATTTATTTCCAAAAATAAGTATTAAATAATTTTCTATGGAATTTTTATTAGGCCTTGATTTGGATTAATTAGCTCTTAAGCATGATTAAGCACTTTATGCACAAATTACTTAAATTGATCAGAATGCCTTATTATTGGTCTAAAATTTGACTAGATTGGAATTGGAAGTTAACATCAGATGCATTGGAACCATATTCCTATTTAGGATGTTAATAACAACATATAATAAAGGCGTGCATCTTGTGCAAGATATTTGATAGAAAAGAGCAATCCAGAGCACCTAGATGCAAAAGTGGCATTTTGACTCAAAATGATCTAATCAAAGTTAGATGGCCCATAAATTACATTGCCCCATTTAGGGATAACTTGGCCAAAATTGGCACTTGAATATGTCAGTTTCACATAATTTATCATGTTTAGTTTTTTAAGGCCAAATTATGTGTTTGAAGTAGAAATTGGTCAAAATCCTAGTTAGAGGTCATTGGTGGCCAGTTTTAGGTGTCTACAACAATCCCTAAGAATATGCCTAAGGGTCCCATACTTATGATTCTAATGTTTGGGATATACTTCTTTGCTCAATTATTGAGGAGCTAAGCAATCCTATCTTTTGAGGCCTATCATTGGGTGACTAGGACTTTGGCTAATGTATGTTGGTTTTATGTTGCACTTTGCCTCATATTTAATGACTCCAATGCCTCAAACATATCATAAAATGATTCCTCTATCATTTTAGTCATGGCCTCTAGCACTAATAAAATAGCCTATGTTCATAAATTCTCCCTTTCTCTTTCTAAATTTTGGATCCTTTGTTTTAGACCCTAGACTCCAACCTTGACTTGTTGTGATTATTCTTCTAGTAACCTTTCCATATCTTCTTCATGTATTGCAACATTACCAAGTGATTATCCTATAATAGGGGTAAAACCTATAAAAGGTTCCACCTTTTGAAAGGTGAATTACTCTATCCCAATCATGGTTGTCCTAGTTTTTATTCTCTTTAAGACTTCTATCTCAAGATTGAAATGAACTATGGTAATTGGTTCCTTAAGCTAGGGAGGTTATGAGACCTCCACACCTGAGTTAGTAGATGTCATTAGAGCATCCATATTCTTACTTCCTAGGCCTTGGGTGACCATAATTCCCCTTTTCTTCTTGATCCTTCATTATAGCATTTATCTAAGGATTCATATCATCATGCACATTCACACCAACCCTTGTCATGGCACATGAGTGGGAGAGAGATGGGATCTTTTTCAATTTTCTATAGATGAACTAGTCAGGAATGACTAGTATATGGATTGGAAATTCATCACTAAAGATATTGGCCTCACTAGTGGGATGAGTGAAGGTCAATCTAGGTTTCTTCCTTGGTTTCTTTTTTGAGGTGCTACAGGATTTAGATCCTTTCTTATTGTTCCCTATGAAGGGTCCTCCTCTCCACCTGAGCCATAAGATTCTACAAGTTCCTTGAGGGCACCCTCAAGTGTCTCTTTTGGTTCCAAGGCTATCATGTCAATGTACTAAATTAGATAAGGTGGCCTTTGGGGAAATGATGAATATGAAGGCCCTTCCCTAAATCTCTCTTATAGCTTGACTTCTTCAAATTTCTCCTTCTCTCTATCCTATTCATCTTGAACTTGCTCAACCTATTGTTGGGGCTGTGGATACTCTATTTGAGGTTAAACATGGGTTTTTTCAGATGGCCTTGGTAAAAAATGGTATTACAAGGGGTGCATTTGCTACATTTCCCTAGGAGGCTTTTTTTCCTAACTAATCTATGCTCTAGCTTGATGTTCTGGTCTTGGATCCTAGCCAACACTTCCTCATAGTTCTTGGATCTAATGTATATGGTGTCATGGACACCTAATTGGTGTACATACTCAAGTTTGAGATTTTTGTCTTTTAAATGTTCTCCCACCTTGCTCTTCAGATCCCACATTTTGAGTTCATCTAGTTGAAATCCAAATGAATTACTATGTGTGACCATAACTTCCACCTGCTTCCAGTCTTTAATTATGATTTTCCCAATATCCAAGGGAAAGGGGTGAAGTAGACCCTTCTTTTTTTCCTTACAAGCCTTGTCAATGCCAAGGATGAGCTGGGATGTAATTTCTTACTCAGTAGGCATATTCAAGACATACACTAGTAGTCTATAAGGTTGGGACATGATTCTTTATATCCTAATTACTATTAAATTAGGATAATACCATACATCCCCTATCATTTTAACATATATTTTGATGAGTGGGTGAATTCTAGGCATGGGGACACTTGTGATGGCCTCCACTATAGCATGGTAAACATAGTCATCAATAAACTACATCTGATTCCTCTACTTGAAGATGTGCAACTTAGAATAGTGGTGTGAGATGGTTGTCCTACCCTCTGGGGACCAATTCCTAATGTTAGGGATGTTGACTAAAGCAAGAAGGGCATCAAGTAGGTATGACATCATGTAGAATTACTTGGAAGTCTTTTCTTAATGGTGATGAATTATTTAGTAAGGAAGATACTTATGAAATCTCCAATTGGAGGGGTAAGTTTTTATTTCACCAGAAAGTACACGTATGAGACCCAAAACTTATTTAGGTAAGTGGTTCAAGGGGAACCAAAAGCTCTATTCAACAAGGCCATTATCACCCTAATACCCTCTTTGAACTGGATGATAGGGATTTTGCCATCAAGGGTTCTAAAGATGTGAGGTCTTTAGTGGAGCTAGGGTCTCAAGATGGAGTCCAAGTCATGGTTATTGGTCAATTCCCTCATTTTTTGAAGGTCTCTATGGGGAAGATGGATCTTATAGTAAATTTTAAAAGCAACATGGGAAATGTACACTACCCCTTTTGAATTACCTTCCATAATGATCCATTCACTGTCTATCTTACAATCAAAAAAATGGGGGAAAGGACATCAATGTAGTGCAATACCTCTAGTTTTTCCATGACATAATGAAGGCCAACCATTTGGATTGCAACTAGGTCACAATGTCATTTGTTTGTGGTGGAATTTATTTGCTCCTCTCTTGAGATGGGTTGCAACTCTTCTATGATAAATAAAAGCTTGAACCAATTCCTAATTCCTTATATATTCAATGATACGAGGTTCAATTCCATATCCTTGAATATCTAGCCCTCATTATCTATTGCCAAATAAATCTCAGCCTCTTCCTTCAATTACTACTTACTAGCTACCATGGTCTCTATTTCTTGCTAATTATTCATGCTGAATTGTAGATGATCTTTATGAAACCTCTCTCATGTTTAGAAACACATTTAAGTTATCCTTTGATTGAATTGTAGTAAATTGAATCCATTCAGGTTGATTTTATATGAGTTTAGGGTTTTGGAGCCTTAATGGTAGAAGATATCTAGGCTTCATCTTATACATGTTTTGGATTTGATTTAGACCTTGTCTTTATACCTTTGTGTTTTCAAGCCCATCATATCTTGAATTTTTTCCTTTTCTACTTGTGTCATGCTTATGTGGCACTAGTCTAAACCTTTCATGCCATTTTTCATAAATGTCATTTGAACACTATTTGTTGGTATTTAAAAATACCTCCTTTATTTTGAACCATAGGATCAAAATCCCAAATTAGCAGGATCCATAGATGATAATTTAAGCCCTTGAATCCTAATTGGGTCCCTCTATTGTAAAATTTGTGGTCGTGACACTTGGTGTTTTACATGCCTTTTTCATGCTCCAAATATTTTGGTCAGTCACTCATCAACTGAATATTGGCCATGTGGTGAGCTTATAGGCCTTTGAAAAGTCATTGGTGCCTTCACACCATTGGATCAAATCTAATTACGAGGCATGAACCATTGATCTACAAAATTCCAAAATGTTAAGTCAGTACCTTATTAATGTCATGACTTAGACTTATGTTCCTTAGGCTAAGGTTTGTTCATGTTTATTAAGCATAGGATAAACCTTAGGCTAAGGAATTTAAACCTAAGTTATGATTATTATAAAAAATGGTGGGGTCAAGGTATAAATACTTTATGTTAAATGTATGTGTTGTGTTTAATAAACACAATAAAAACATTAGGCTAAAATATTTATGTCATGTGCCACGAACCATGATCAAAATAGGCTCAACATGGAATGATAATTCACTTAGGTTAGGTATTTTTCTTGCATATATCCTTATTTTTTAGATCAAAACCTTCCATTTTAAGCATATTTTGAGCATTTTTCTTGGCTTGCAAGGCCATTTCCAAGTTAAAATAAGATTTTGGAGTATCATTTGAACACTAATTAAGGTATTTCATTGGGTTAAAATTGATGGTCTCATGGATGTCAAATATAACCTTACGAGTGTCAATTGATGGTCACATAGATGTCAAGTTTAAACCAATGAAAGTTGTATTTTGTTGGACTTAAATTTGATGGTCTTACAAGTGTCAAGTTTATATTTTTTGATGTTTGGATGATGATCGTACGAACATCAATTTTAAGTCTGTTAAAGTCCTTAGTGTCAAATATGAGGATGCCACTTGGTAATTCCATGAGGCTTTCCAAGGTCTCAGTGTTAATTCACCCTATTGGATCAAATGTTGCGATAAAGTGATAGCCATAAGATCTTGATCTGGGGACTTACTATTGATTGGTGGTCATATTAGGTGGGTCGCTCTTCCTTTTAATCCTCAAAAGTGATGGTGTTGCATGTCCACCATTTGGGATTCTTTCATCCTTTTAACTTTTCAATTACACTTTGCTCCATTCGATCGGGTCTTGGTGATTGAGTGTGGATCTTTGTATTACCAAAGATGCATGTTATTTAAGCTGGACATCAGGTTATCCTCATATTTTTGGATCAAATCTAATGATACAGTGATAACCATAGGATATTGTAAAGCCTGAAGAAGTTAATTTTATGATCATGGAAACATTAAAAACTTAGGCTTAAGGCACTAAAACTAAGGTCAAAATTGTATTAATGAATATGTCATGGCCTTTGTATTAAAGTCTTAGGCTAAGTTGGGGAATATAAAAGGACCCTACACAATGACATTTAGTTAGGTCATAAAGAACTTTAGAAAATGGGGAAGTAATGAAGGGGATCATGTTTCTTAGTCAATTTTTGGTAAAAAACATGACTAATCCTAGAGTATGTGTTTTATATTTAAGTCTATAAATGAGTTTTATAATGGTTCTCACCAATTTTGTTCCCACTATTATTCAAATTTGAACTGAGGGTTTACCAGGGTTTTGGAATATAGAATTCTCGAGGGTGTATGTCATGGAACCTACAACTAACAACCAAACAAACTTCAATAGTAATGTTAGTCCAGATTAAAGCAGATTAAGACCACATATGCTTGTTTCTTAACAAATTGGATGATCTTCAGATTCTATAATAGACCTTGACATGCTGAAATTTCCATGTTTTATTCTAAGGGTTTCTCAAGGGTTCCAATTCAAAAAATGGGGTATGTTGGTCCCAACACACACACACACACACACACACACACACACACACACACACACACACACACACACACAGATATATATATATATATATATATATATATTTATATATATGTATGTATGTATGTATACATACATATATATATATATATACACACACACACACATACATACATACATACAGATACACACACACACACACACACACACACACACACACACACACACACACACACACACACACACACACACACACACACACACACACACACACACACACACACACACACACACACACACACACACACACACACACATACATAATGTATGTGTGTGTGTGTGTGTGTGTGTGTGTGTGTGTGTGTGTGTGTGTGTGTGTGTGTGTGTGTGTGTGTGTGTGTGTGTGTGTGTGTGTGTGTGTGTGTGTGTGTGTGTGTGTGTGTGTGTGTGTGTGTGTGTGTAGACACACACACACACATTTCCTCAAAAATATTTGACATTTATTTTATCCATATATAAAATTTCATACTAAAATTATTTTAGTTTCTCAAAAATGTATATTTCCACACATATAGTCTCCTTATTTTTTCAGAAAAAAATAATATACCATTGTCATAAATGCATAAATTTTGCACACTTTTTTCATTTGAGTGTCCAAAAAATTATATATTTAGAAACTACATGAAAAATTATGCAATTCATTTTTTTATGTTATTATGTAATTATTCATAAAAGTGTCACTAAAATTATCTCCAAGTTCAACTATTTCTAATTTCATAAATAAAAATGTCTCATTAAACCCTCCCTTTTATCCCCCATTATCTTGCATCTACCATGTCATTAGTCTATCTTTTGAGCTTACACACCATGTGGAAGAATTTATTTTCCCCATCCCCTTCCTTAAACCATTTAGAGAGATATTTTATCCTAAAGTATATTTATTGATTCTTATAGACACCATCTAAATGAGAGGCAAAAATATGTTCATCTTCTACTAGTATTTCAAAGATCGCTTATTCTACAATCCTTTTTTAAATTTGTCCCATGGTTTTTTATTCTCCTTCTACTTAATAATTTTTTTTAATACTTCTATATTATAAAGTACTAAAATTTCCTTTGAGTCATACATTTTGACCCCATACTTGTTATTCTCCATACCCCTATTCTCTGATCATCTCATAAAACTTCAATTGGTCCAACCACATTTTTCAAACTTGAATGAACTTCTATTTTGGTTAATATTCTCATCAACATAGAGATAAATGGTACATATGCAATTCACTTTACATAATCATTTCTAATTCCATACCCATATTTTGATCCAACCAATTCACATAAGGTAATAATTTATCTAGTCTTTACACAATTATGTCCTTTCAATTCCTCCTTTTGTTCTATATGAATTGTCCTTTCTGGACATAACATACGAATGTGGAATTTTTCAATAAACCTATTGAAATTGTTATCTCCAAGAGAGTTGGATCTTCCTCCTTTCATTTATTTGAAATCTATTTTGACATTTGAATTTTCCTCTCCATACCCAATTATTTTGATTATCATTACCAATGATCTAGGACGTTCATATTTATTGTCCTTCTCTTCTCCTTAAGATTTTAGACCATAGTCATTGATCAAAGAAATTTTTAATTTTTTCCATTTACTATTCACTTAGAAAACCATCTAGTTTTGAGAGGATGTCTCACGTTAACCTCCACTTGATTGGGGTTCCACAAAATAATCAAATTAACTATTGTCCCTAACACTCAAATCTTAAACTGATCCACAATATATTGAACCCCTCTCCCACCTTCCATTATTATGTGTCCTCCTTATGGATATTGGTTTGATGTAGTTAAGCACCTATAGTCTATGTTTTAAAATAATGCTTTACTAAATATTCCTTTTATTTTGGTTGTTGATCCCTTTAATATTCTAGGAGATAAGAAACATTAAATATACTTTGGTTTTATTACTTGGTCTTACCCTGCATGAAGTAACTATTTCACATGAAGAGAACAAACAGGTGGAGTAATATCTAAATATATTTTATCTTCTTTTTATATGTATTTTTGGATTCCTATTCAAGTTTTATTTGATTTGAATTATATAAATAACACCCATAGGGTCATTTTAAGATAATTAATACTTTTTTAGAAGATCTTCTTGGTTGGATGTGTTGTTTGATTTAGAGTCTAAAATGAAAGTGTGATTGAGAATGTTGTAGAGCATACATGTGTGTGTATGGATTTTTTAAATTATAATAATATCCATAAAGGAAATGAGAATATAGTAGAATATAATTTAATAATGAGATAGTGGTATGAAGAAGAAATCCCTCACTCTTCTAGAGTTTTTTCATGGTGATTTTCTCTAGGGTAATCTTGTGCATTAAATAGTTCTATTTCTTGTATTTATTTAATGGATAAAATATGGATTTTGTGATTTATTGATCATAATTGATAGGTATAGGATAGTAATGGAAATATCATGTAAATTATTGAGTGAATGGTTGATCTCCTTATTTATTGGTGATTGATGGGGACTGATATATCCTAGGATGATTTGATGCATGATTCATTTTCCCTAAATAATGATATATGCAAGGGAGCAAAAGAATAAAGATTTGATGTGGGAGTGATGTCTCCTAGTTGATTGAGATAAATTAACAGATTATAGATCCAATATTTGATTAGATATAATAATGAATGATGAAATGATGACATATGATTGTATTTTTAGTTAAAATTGATTATGGATGAATAATTATGAATGATTGTGATAGCAGGAAATATGACCACAAACACCCCATGTGATTGAGCACTACCTAAATAGTCCATATAGACCTTAGGATAATATAGTTCTCCAAAAATGGATTATGTGATGATATGATATATTAGTGATGATAATACCCCAAGGATACCTTAAGGATATTGATGAAGAATGATAAGGATGATGAATGTTAGTATAAATGTTTTATTAGTGATGATTGTAATTATGATTCTTTGATGAAGGATGGATGATTTCATTAATATTTGATTGAGACATATGATTAGATTTGGATGTTATATTTGATTAGAGGGATGACATGGTGGATAGTTATTTTGATTAGATGATGATTAATAATATGTTTGGCTTAGATAGATAGTTTGATTTAAATGTTTGATAGAGGATTATAGATGTTTTGATGATGATAGGATGTTGATGGGTGTGGATTTGTGATGTCATGGTGTTGATCAATATGTATAATAAATTAAATTTAATGTATCACTATGTAGTATTCACCATTATATATGAAGCCATGATGATACTTTTCCATACTACATGTAGGACTGACACAAAAGATATAAAGATTATAAAATGTATAATTAACATGTATTTCAATGCACCATTGGAATGAATAACCAAGATGACATATTTGATTTATTTTATTGCATGAGCACAAGATAAGATAAAACTATAGACAATAATTACAAAGATACATAGTTAACTAGATAGAGATATAAACATATAATAAAAGACAATGACTAAGTTCTTAATAAAGGCACTTAATGAAGCAACAAAGATATATACATGACAATCATAGGAACATAGTTTAAAAAATGGACACATAAGTATGTACATGTGGATGATGGGATATATATTTTTTAATGTGATTAGTGTCTTATATGTTTTCCCATTGAAAATATATGGGGTGAGTTGAATGGATCTTGATATGATTGGACTTGTTTGATTTTACCCCCGTGTAATGATATATGCCATTAGGTTGAATTTTATATATGAGTGGATCATATAGTTGTGATGATTTTTTTGATAAGGATGTTTATTTGGATAAGGATATGGACTTGTATAATAATTTGGGTTCTAGATAGTAATATAGATGTTGGATAAGGCTATGTATTTTACTTTGAACATAGGATAAAATGAGTGGGATGTTTTGGATTTTATAATTTTTAGATTTTTATGATTATGTATGTACAAAATAGGGTTTCACTAGAAAAGCGCAACCCCAAACCTAAAAACTAAGATGGAGAATGGTAGTAGATGGAACATTGAAAGGATTGTGGATGATGTAAAAAGGGGATGGGGTTCAATGAGAAATGGATTAGGGATCTCCAAGGACCACATCACATGGGAATCAAATATCTAGTCATCAAAGTGTCATATGGAGTATATCCCAAGATGTTTGTTAGACATGTCTCATTTATTATTCCAGTTCCTTACTAAGGTCAAGATGAGAAGAAAGGACAGACACAATAGGATAGAAAATAGGATGGAATATGATATTTAATATGGGTATGATGGATAAGGATGGTTTTATAATGAGGAGTTTGATTCATATGGAGTTCATCCCAAGTGTTTAGGTACTTGAAGATAACTTATTATTATGCATGATGCCAAAAAATTGGTTTTCATCATGGTACTTACCCAAGACACTTTTGACTATTTTGATCACAATTCAAAAAGGGTCAACCCTTGTATAATAAAAAAATTATATAAGGGTATAATGTATTTCCATAGGGTGTGTTATTTTTTATTTGATGCAATTTAATGTCATTTTAGTCTTGGTCATGGTCCAATTAATTTTTGTGTCATTTGATGTCATCTATGGGTCATTTTAGAGCATTATATGCAAGTGGTATGGTTTTAAAAGTAATAAAAGTGTTATAAACACTTCCTCAATGTATAATATGTCAATCCCTATCAGACCTGTTAGTTTATAACTGAAAACTTGCAGGTGATAACTTAAAACCAATAAAGTAAGTGGAAAAGAAAAAGTTTCAAAGGTTGTATGGCCTATGAGAGAAATTAGCACATGGGAGAAGGTTTTGGTATTTCTCTTAAACTTCTTAAAACTCACTTTCATGCTTGAAATGATTTTGAAGTGCCAAAACTTCATCACCCTTTTAGACATGTAAAACCAATCAACACATTTTTAGTTGGTATAGTTAGTGGAAGAAGTTCAAGGTCAAATGCCTTTGGGGGATGATAGTAAAATAATTTAAATTAAATTTCATGTTTGGATTTCAATTAATGGTGGTCTATACTGTATGAACCATTCTTAACAATTTGACTATACTTTTTTGCTTGTTATTTCTCACACCTTGTAGGTTTTACCTCTATTTGGATAGGTCCATACAATCTAGTTGTAGATATCACTTCCAAAGGATTTTGAATCCATCCTCTAATGTTTCCCATTCTTGGTTATATTTTTTAAGATGATTTCATGACCTAATTAGTTATGACTTTAGGAAGATGTCACACATGGAGGTTGTAATTAGGTTTTACTACTTGCAAAAGGTTTGGTTCTCTACAAGGGTCTCTTATGAATGTGAAATGATGAACTTCATGTTTCTCATGTCATATTATTTAAATTATTCCATGCTTGGTCTTAAAATTTCATGCATTGATCAAACACACAATCATATAGAGTACACAGTCAACCTTTTGATTGTTTCCAACTACAATCATGGCATGTGAAGGTTTTAATAATGATCATAGAGGTGTGATAAAGAGTCTAAGAGGTGTTTTATATATCCCTACATCAGTATCAATCAATTTAATCCACTCTAATTTCCATAAGAAGGATTGTGACAACTAATACCCCGACATACATAACCATACTTCATTAATATGCACCTACAGGTGACATGGAGAGAATGTCATGTTGAAAAAAGGAATTTGATCTTGATTCAAGTATTTTAATGTTGTGTAATCCATTTTAATATGTTGAGATAATATAAGACTTGTTGAATACTCATACACCATGTGCATTCCTCATGTTTCCATTCATTTCCTTGTCTATAACATCCATCAACACTTGCAAGAGGCTAAGGACATTGAAATGAGAGTATTAAAGATTTTAAAAAGTAATTAAGGTTTTAATAATTAATTTAAGTAACTTGGAAAGCTATAGGATTTATTAGAATATAAACACATCATTCATATAGCTCATGACCATACCCATTGCCTGTATACCTACAAATATCCACCTGCATGTGGCATCATAGAGGCATGAAGGATTTGTTATAACATGTTTTGAAACCCCTTGAGGTTTGTGTATTTTGGAAAATATATGATAATCATGTTGAGTCATTATTTTGGTAAAAAAATTGAGAATCATCTTTCAATTGAGAGAACTATGTTGAGGGACAAGTTTCCCTAAAGCTCTAAAATAAAGCACCAAGATATTTTTTGATATCATGACGATCTTTCAAGGATATTTGATGCATAAAAATGTTACCATATTATATCCCTATCCTAGGGAAACAACTTACAAAAGGAAGTGAGTTTTTTGGGTAATTGGTTTCCATTTTAGAAGGCTCTAAAGTTTCATATTTGTTTAGTGCGTTCTTTTAGTGATGTCTACATATTTGAACCTCCAATCAACCTTCAGAATCTGAAGTTATCATATGGAAGTACATATTCATGTTAGGAGTCCTTATTGAGTTTATAGAATACACCAGTGTTTCAAATATCATAAAAAGGGTTAAAGAGTAGGGTAGTGGACCTCATCTACACCTACAAGTGTCCTCTATCAAAGACAATTCACCTACATCTGACTATGAACTCCTATATCATACATGAGGTGAGTCTAGACATGGAAAAACCAACACTTGTTAGTGAAATATACCTTAAAATACCTCAAATGTATTTAATGATGAGAGACATAGGTTTCAAGGTGGATTCTCACCTACAAACCCCCTTTTTACCTCAAAATAGTTAATTGTAGCTGATTGTAGGGAAAAATGAACAAGAGTATGTTGTTATGGTCATTAGAATTGTATTAATATGACCTAAATGATTGTCAAATGAACTTATAAATATTAAATAATGTCTTTTACATTGTTTTCCAAGCCTAAACTATGCAAATGCACCTACAGGTTCCCTTTTCAAGCAAGAAATACAATTTGCAGTTTGGACCAGTCAGGTGGAAAGGTATGCATGAGAAGTGTTATCAAGGGCTGTATAGTATGTAGGTATGGTAACATCTTTATCAAGGTTTTAATGCCCTTGGAATACTCAAAAAACATGTAAACAATGTACAACAATGGCTCTGACAAAGCAACATATTGTCACTTTTAAGACCCTATAGATAGTGAGTTTACCAATGAGTTTGTCTTAGGTTTTGAGGCATTTAGAGGATCTAATGATATTACCAAGAGATAAAAATTTTCACATACCATATCCATAACTTGGATAAGCCCTCCACATATACACCTTGTCTGGGAGAATAGATCCCTTTATTTTATCTCAAACAGAGGGCACTTCCCAAGGGTGCAAACCCTATAGATTCAACATAAAGGAAATGATAAGCTGATTTGAGGGTGGACAAGACCTTGAATAAGGGTGTAACAAGTTTAATAAGATGTGAAAAAACATGAATAACCATGCATAGGTGATTGAAACTCATGAGGGTGTTCAAAACTCGCAAACATGTACATACCTATTAGGTCTCAACTCATTAAACATCGAGCACTTGATCTCATATCATTGCTTCCTGATACTTTGGAACACATATGCACTATCGATATCCTCAAGTTATCTTAGTATTTAGCTCAATATACATAAAAATACTTTAACCTCTTTTAATCCACCATCTCCATTATCTTCATTTCATGATCACACACTCATCTTTATATCCTCTAATAAATTAATATGCTCATTAGATATCTGTCTAACAAGATCCCATGAGTGTGACACATGTCACTAGTGTGTTCAATCTTAGGTACTTGTGACATATTGACTTTATTGCATGTCATTAGATCTACATCATGAAATTAAACATTAAGCATTTATCAATCTTAGGCAAATTTTAAGTTGAGGACTTAGGAAATATTAAAGTCTTTGATCACTACTCCAAGCCAGTAATCACTAGGTTGAAGGTGCTAATTATACCATAATGAAGAAGGTTTAAGTTATAACTTAAGCGACCAGTTCCCACCTATTTTCACTCAACATAAAAATATAAATGCATGTTGATGCCCAAATATATACCATAAGCTCCCAAAGTGTTTAAGAAACACTTATCATTTTAGAATTCTAGGAATTTTGTGCATGAATTGTAGGTTGTGATAATCTTATTATCTATTGGTGGAATAGATGTAGAACAAGTGACTATTTCACAATAATTATATTATTTGGTGGTTGGGAGCCACCATGACCAAATAAAATATCTATGTCAAATATGTAGTATATTATGTTAAGGATATATAATTATAATCAATAACTAATCTAAGATGGATATTTACAATGACCATTAAACTTAGGTGATCTAATTAAAAAAGAAGCAAAAGGAAGGGTGTGGTAGAAAAGAAGGATCTTTCTCATCTTTATTACATACATTATGACAAAGTTAAAATATCATCTAAATATGCATTTAAATAATGTATGAAGTGAAACATATTAATACCAAATCATAACATACAATAGACAAGCTTTAAAGGAAGGTATGAAATGATGCAAATAAGAACCTGACTCACTTTAAAGATTCACTCCTGAAAGAAAACAACATTAGCCCAAATTTAAAATAAGTGAAACAAATGAAATAAGCCTAAGAACATTCAACTAATCTAGCATTGACACAAATTAGAAACTTTTCATTTAAGATACACATCCAAAATCTATAGGAACTATTTAAATATGAAAGTGAAACTAGACAACTAAGAGAGAAACCATATAACACTTTACACAAGAAAATATGGATATAATTTGAAAAATTCCTTGCTTATATTAATTGGTTAAAGTTTACAAAGTAATTTGGTTATAAAAACTCCCCCTCTTTTTGACAATTTAGAATGTTCCTTTTATAAGATATAAGGTAGCATGTTGATCAATCTCACCCAATTACATTTGTGAAAGTTTCTAGGATAGGTGTCCTTTCTATTTCATTCTAGAACAAATGATATTTTCTAGTGAACTAACCTATAGATAATGTGCTCTTAAAAATTGCACATTTTTATACAAAAGAATATCCTAATTCAAAATATTATATAATTCTAGTTGTAAAGGGAATATTCCTAACTTTGGGACCCACCAGCTGATGAAGTGCCTCATTACTACTATAGTGTCCTCATTTCTCTCTAATGCTACCTAAGCCCCTGTTTGGTCTTTATCCATTCTATCTATTGATTCTGACTACATTGATGTTTTTGACCTTGTCTATTAATAACCCTGCTCAACTTTGGTCAAGATTCTAGATTGGAATGTTCTTGCATAGGAAACAATCCAACTCTCTTTGGTTTGGTCCTTCACATCCTTAGTCCATAAAATATATTTTTTGTTGCTTTTACTTATATGGCACCTTCATCACACTTTATGCCATCTTGATCAAATTTTATTAGTTTTGAGCCTCTTTGAAAATTCTCTCTTTGCTTTGTACCATCCGATCAACTTATATGGATCAATGTGGACCATAGATATTCAGATTATTTGGATCCATATATCTATCTTATATTTGACATCCACACCACCATAATTTAATGTCCATGTGGATGTCATTGATGGGTGCACAATCTTCAAGTTTAAAATCATCCATAGATATCTTTATTATCTTAAATTTGATATCTGTGCGACTTTCATTTGACATCTACATGGTCATCATTAATGGGTACATGACCATAAATTTTAAGATCATTGTCAAGGCTCTTCACTATTTTAAATTTGACATCTGCATGGACATAATCGATGGGTGCGCAAACCTCAATTTTAAGCTCATCTTTGGGATTATTTACTATCTTAAATTTCATGTTTGTGTGACTGTCATTTGATATCCATATGGACGTCATCGATGGGCACGTGATCTTGATATTTAATCTCATCTTCAAAACTACCTACCAAGCTTACTACTTTTCATTTTCTAATTTTCTATGTTCCTGTAAATATAAAGACAAAATGACTTTATCATATATAAGTATAAGGTACTTGAATTGATTTTAGCAATTTGTTTCATGATTTTGACATTAGGGGAAATGCATTAGACAAAATGTCTGAAACATTCCTCCTAAAGAGTCACTTGGTAAGGCATTTACCCAGGATAAAATTCTAGAAGGGAACTTCTCATAGGGGAAAGGCACTTTCAAAAAGCTCGAAGGGAAAGTCTAAAGATAAGGTGCCCTTTATAAAAATCTTGAAGGGTATATTCAAAAATCTGAAGGATCATTTCAAAGAAGCCAAAGGGTATGTCTAGAAGAAAACCAAAGGGTATGTGCCCTTCATAAAAATCCTAAAAGGTAATTTATTAAGGCAAAGGTAACTTTAAAAAGAGTGCGGATAATTTGATATGGGAAAGATGTTTTGGGATTTTTACATTAGATAAATTATTGAAAACAAAAATCCCAAAGGGTCACTTCAAAAAATAATAAGTCTAAAACAAATATGCTAAAGCGTAAGTTTAAAGAGGTCAAAGGGAAATTCTATCAAGCAACACGCTCAAAAAAAATAAGTCTATAGGGAAATTGTTCTGGATAAAATGTCTAAAATAATTATCTCAACATAGATAGACCAATTGTATAACTCTCAAAATAATTCCTAAATAAAAACTTGAAAGTACTTGGACAAAGTATCTGAAATATAAACCCTGAAGGGTAATTCATTCAAGACAAAGCTTTGAAGGAAAATACTGAAAAGACATGTTTGAAACATAACAAAATGATTTTACATACATAAAAAATGGAAAGGTCCAAAAGGGGGTATTGAGAATAATAATAACTTAGCATGGATGTTTAGACTAAGGTTTGGTCATGTTGAAAAACATGACTAAGCCTTAGGAAATAAAAATAAACTAAGCCCACAACACTATTTTAAATTTTCTCATGTAAAAGATTCCTATCAGATTTAAATCAAGTACTTAAATTAATTTAGATTAAGGGTTTGGCTATTCAAGCATGAATCTAACAAGCCAAAGGTTAGTAAAGAATCAAGCTAACATTAAAATCTTGAAACCCTAAGCATTGTTTATTCCAAGTAGACCTTATTGGAATTGAAACACAGAGATCCAATGTTAGCACTTTAGATAAAGGAAAACCAAGAATCAAATACAAATATGCTAACCAAACTAGGTGTGGATGATCTTCAAATAAAAATAATGTGCAATCATACTAATGACAATTTGATCAAGTGAATCTTCAATTTCAAGGCATAAATTTTCATAATTTGACACATGGGTCCCCATTTTTTAGAAATGGGGGTATGTTGACCTCAAAAAATGGTGACTTCTATGGGAAACATAGTCATATGTTAGAATTTAGAGACTCTAGTTTAGAGTAATAATTAAGATACTTATTCTATTTGATTAGGAACCATTATTAAGATCATTTCATGGTTAAAACAAGACATTCATATGTAGAATTAAGATCAAACATCAAAACTCAATCATGTTATGTGTGTGATTTGATTCCACTTAGCTATTTCCAAAGGATTTAGAGAACAACTTCTAGGTTCATGGATTTAATCTTTAACATTGACTTTTAGCATGTTTGGATATTTATTAAGAACCATGTTTTAACTTAAATAAGGCTTGGGCATTACTTTGATACCAACTAGGCATCCATATCCCTAATAGAGTTGCCTTTGTCTCCACTCAAGGCCGTGCTCTACTACCATCTAGGCATCCATAACCCTAGTGGAGATTACAAGAATCATCTTTGCTTTGAAAGTTTTTGATTTTGCAATAAGCTTTTATTTTTGTATTTTTTTCAAGTCATTTTGACTTTCTAACAAAGGTTGGGAACTAGGTTAGACAATATTAGGGATTTTGGTCAAGTGTTTGATTTTTATGCAATCATCCTTGGCTGTATACTTTGTCCCAGACAATTAATATTTTTTAATTGTAAGCATGACTATGTCCTAGTGGTATAAGTTTTCATCCTACATGTGCAATCCTTCTTAAAACCAAGCTTAAATCAGAATAAGGTTTAAAATCATAAGGAATAATTAACATATCCATCAGTCTTTTCTGCCTTCTATAAACTATAACATCAAGCTCATATTTCAACAATCCATGATCAACTAATGTTGAGAAGTCATACCGGCTATTTTTAACCTAAAGCTCTTGAGTAGCTAGATAAAGATTGAGTTGAGAATTATCCAAAAGGAATTATTTAAGATCAAGGAACAAAGAAAGAGATTAAAAAAATATATAAATATGCACTACATATAAATAAGGGATAAGAAGGAAAAAAGTAATAAAATAATAATAAGAAAGAAACTAATCTAAACCCTACACTAACTGTATAAAGTACTACATCCCGAATCAAATGGAAAATTATTTAGTCTACTACAAAACCTTAAATCATGATTACTTTCATTCAATGGCATCTTCTTGTGGATATGATCACTTGTATGCTTGTGTCTTATAGGTGATGTATCTTAGTTTACTATCAATATTATCAGATGCATAATCAAATATATGAGTCTAAGATGCAATCATCATCTTCCCAAATTCTTTTACTTTATAGCAGGAGTGCTAGTTCTACTTCATCCATAGACAGATAGTGGATTACATCATCTTAACTTAATAATGGTAGCTTAGATAGTACCTTAGACTAAGGTTTTTATTATGTTATTTTTGAGGTGGACATGTACTACCAATATTTGTACAAAAATATTCTAAGTCATCCTAAAATGCTTCTTCATCCTGATCAACTAAATGATGTTCATCTAGACTCCCATCAGAAACATGTTGGTCCTATACTCCTAACCTCTTTTTGAAGTCATATTACCATTCCTAATCTATTTCACCTTCTTCATCTTCATCTTTGGTGGAAAAAGGTAGCCATTCTATCTAATCAGGCTCTAACTTATCTTGATTTAAAACCTTCAAAATAATATAGTCTTTTAGGAACTCTATATCATTAGTGAAATCCCCAAATGAAGCATCCATGTGTCATTATATCCCATTATCTACCATATTTGATTCTTTATTTCCATTTAAGAAAGTATGGTATGACTTCTACCAGTGACCATCTTCTTCAGGAGTATTCTCCATCTCAAAAATAAATCTATGTGGGTTACCCTTCTAACTACCTTATGAAGAAAGATCATATTGTATCTAATCTTATTCATGGGGCTGCTCATCTTGAAGAGTTTTTCCTTCCTCCAAGATGTCTTCAGGTTCTCTTTCCTCCTTGAATGTAGAATCAAAATCCTCTATCATGAAACCTTGAGATGTCCTTATAAAGCTATATGTCCCTGCAATATTATCTTGGTTCAACATAATTTCATAGGTTTCAAAAATATTGTAATGGTTAGCCAAATAAATATCATATAAATTCATTTGTATGCTTTAATATGATCCATTATTATTGTTATTATGAGACCTATTTGGAGGCTTATTGAATCTTTGAGAAGCATAATTTCTGTGAGAGCCTTCCCTTGTATTTCCTACTTGTTTTTACAACTAAAGAAATCCAGTGCTCAATTTTTGGACCATTCCTAATTTCAAGTCATTTGAATTTTTTGGTGTCTCAAGCTCATGAAATGGAGCATTACTACTAGATGTGGGTACTACAGTTCTATGGTCTTGTGGATGGGATCCACTTGTAGTTCCATTCAATAACTCTAGGTTTTAGCTAGGATATGTATGACTCAAGGGAAAATGGTTCTAAATTGGTGTTAAAGTAGGTATACTAGGAATGACATTCTAGATGGGCCAATTTGAATTGACATTAGGAATGGAATACACCATTTAACCCTGAGGCTATATTTGGTCATTAAGGATCACAGCTTTAGAGTAGGCCCAAGTCAGTGTGTTTATGACTAGAAAGGACCTTTTTAAGATCACAAAGGTCATGGGAGATATGGCATCCTTATAAATTTCTAAGGCTAAAGACTCATTGGGTCTATAAGGGGCTATGGTTCTATTGAATATTTTTTAGAATCAAGCATTAAATACTCTGATGGTTTCAATAACATCCCTTTTAATTGTGGTAAATTACTGATATAGGACACAATGACTAATAATTTTTCCAAATTGATCAATGAATACATTGTTAAATTTATCCCAACTGGTAATGTAATCTTCTATAAGGTTAAGGAACCATTTATATGCAGCATATTTGAAATTAAATGAGAAAAATATACATTTTACATCTTCATGAACTACATTTAACAATCTCAAAGCAGTCTTGAATGACTTGATATGTTCTTGAATAGTGACAACATTATTAGGACTAAAAAAAGGCAAATACCTTTTAGGATTTTGAGCAAGATCATATACTAAACCTAGCATGTTGATTTAAGAACCACCTATCCAAGCCATACGTTGAACACATGAGTATATTAAACTAGTGAAGTGTTTGTGAATTTGAGAATTTTTCTCACTTAAGCCTACCTTGGGAAATCCCAGATTATGACTTTGAAACCTATTTAAAATATGATGCATCAAACTAATCTTTACAAAGTAAAATGATTAAGTTTGCACATTAAGCTAATTTTGCATAAATATATGTAAAAAATGACTATATTTTAAATAAATTTCACTTATTTTATTGAAATAAAGAGAAAAAAAAATTGATAAGGGTATAGTAGAAAAACCTGATATGTTGTGCATGCATTGATCCAGATGGTTTTAGATACTCCTCTTTGGCTTGGGAGGAATGACCTGTAGATAAGAAAGCATGCAAATAAATGGTTGATTAGTTAGATATTAGGGTGCATTTCCTAGAAATATAGATCCAAGAATCATGAGATTCTTTGGGGGCTATCAATACACACTTTTAAATAGTCAAGTTCTAAAAAAGAAAGTGAAATTTCTTGTATATATCACAGAAGATAGTGAAATCAAATACAGTAAGTGCTTGATAAAAGAATAGGTGAAATTGACTAATTATAGTAATAAATAGATTGATATTATACTAAATAGGTTGGATATGGTTTTAAAAATATGTTAGGTCTCTATGGGAGTCTAAAAGTGAGATTTGGTTGAAGTCTAGTGGGTGAAAATAGGTTATTGTTATTTTATCACATAGTGACCATCGACAATTGGGGTGATCATCAGTGGTTAGGGTAATTATTAACAGTTGAGGTAACCATTAATGGTTAGGATAGACCATCAATTTTCAAGGTGACAATCAGTGGTTACTATGGGTTGAGTTTGGTCAAGAAAAGGTTGTTTTGATGAGGTCACAAAATAGAATTTTTTGAGATGGGTTTGGGCTAGGTTGATTGAGAAATAGAAATAAAGTAATTGAATGATTGAAAATAGATATTTAACTTGTTAATTATTGATTTTATGAATGATTGAGGCAATTGGTTGATAAACTCATTGATGGAGTCTAGGGAAATTTAGATAGAGTAATGGTACTTGGATGTTGGATGATGGATGATAGCACTTCAGATCTATGTCATACTTTTTGGTTCTCTTGTAGAATACCTATAAAAGGAAGTGTTGATATAAGAGGCTATGGTTATAGATGATTGATAAATTTTGGATTTGGATTCACCCTCTCCTTCTCTCTTTTTGTAGGAAGGAAGGAGAAGTGAAACAATATGTTAATAAGATGTTTAGCAAGTGGTTCAAATTTAAATTTTGCATGCATTAGTTTACACATAATTTACATGAGCTAAATATAAAATTAAGTTGGAGTTGACTTGATTTTGAATATTTAGGTGGTGGAAACCCAATTATTAATGGTCAGACCAAATGATCAATGGTCGAGCATCAAAGGCTAAGTTGGGTCAAAAGGTGGGTTATTCAATGGGTCATTCTAACTTGGGTTTATGACCACAAGACGTACAGATGGGCCTTAGTGGGTCTCGAGATAGGCTAGGGGTACTTTGTCATCTATAACCATTATGTGTAGTTTTTTAGTGTTTATATTTTTCCTCTATTTGTTATGCAATTTATGTTAGCAAGTGATAAAACAAAAACAAAGTGTAGGTTGAAGGTTTGGTTACCCTAATCATAGGAAGAGGTGTTTTCCCTCGAATCAAGAGTTGATGAGGTGAAACATAATTAGATGTAGGTTTAATAAGTAATTAATTTGATTTTTATTTGGTGGTTGATGGGTTGGGTACTGAAGCACAAACATACACGCAAAGTATAATTAAGTATGATAGCCAAGATTACACATTGTCTAGGTTACCATTATTGGTAAAACTTAAGGTCAGTACTAGAAAGACAAGTGATAAGTGGACCATGTGACTATATGTGATGGTTGAATTACACTCATAAATACAATTATCCTAGATAAATTTAGTGTATTCATGGGTATCCAAGGTAGGAAGTGCTTTTATGAAGACATAAATTGCTCAGGTGTGCTCAAGGTAGTACAAGTTTAAAATGTTCAACTTGGTAATTTAGTTGGTATGATCAATAGGACCAAGGTAAATCCATAAAAAAACATGCAAAAACTATGGGTCAAAATGGACAGTGGTGAGGTTGATGATGGGTTAGCTATGTTTGTTAGAGAAGGCAATCTCCTATGGTGGGTATTGGATTGGGTTTTGGTTTTAAAATGTTGTATAGAAAGTTGTTTTTCAAGTGAGAAAACCCAAAAGGCTAATTATCGATGGTTAGGGTTGACCCTCAAGGTTGACCATCAATAATCACCCTAATCATTAGTGATCAGGCATTAGCCCTAAAAGGGTGGAGACAAAAAATGGCACTATGGGTATTATTTGCTTAGTTGATAAAATTGACTTTGGTGATTTTACTTCTTGGTATTTAGTGAGAGAATTATGATGGTACTTACAAGTGGTTGATTGGGTAAATTTGATTGCATGGGTTAGAGATTGGATTGATGAGGATGTAGGGTGGGTGAGGTAGGGTATGTGGCCAGACCATAGGTCCCAAAGTTCTTCCTCGATGATAGTCAAGGAATGAGGTAAGTACCATGTTGAATTGGTAGATTAATTTTAAATATGGATAAATGCATTTAAATTTGAATTTGTTGGTTGTGGTAGATTTGGTTTATGGTACAGTTGACCTAGGTTTAGGTTATGGGATTTTTATGGTTAAATTGAGGTCAATTTTGAAATTGGTAATGGCAAGGTTGTTAGGGTAGGGTAGAATAGGGAGAGGTAAAAGGTTTTTTATTTGATCATGGTCATTGGGTGGGTGTTTAGGGTGGGTAGGGTTTGGAGTTCAATAAAAGATCATGCATAGTAGGTACATGATTAGTGTTAGATTTGCTATACATTACTAGGATTATGAGCACATCTAAGTGCTGAGATTGATGGGGTTGTCATGGGAGGGGTATGCTTAGATGGGTTTTCAATTTGGATTTATGAGGTGGAGATTTTATTTTGCCCTCTCATGAATAGGTAGAGGAGTTCATGATATTGATTAGTTAAGAGGTTTACTAGATGCTTTGGTCATCAAATATGTTATTTGGAGACCATATGTCAAGTTTCCAAAGTGGGTAGATTACAAGAGACAAACTTTGTCATTATAGAGCTATTAATGGATCTTCAGTAGGAGGGATGGTGAGATAGATCTCATTCATTTTGTCAGAGTGCAATGACAGCTTGGCCTTGCTCAGGGTATTTTGGGTCCATCCTCAAGATATAGGTGGGAAGATGCAAAGATACTACTACCAAAGACACACCTAGTTCACATTTTTATTGATCATGAAGATTTGACCACAAAGATATATAAAGATGATACATGTGCTACACAATCCTACCCTACATGGCACTAGGCACTTTATGTGGTAGTTGATTTTGTGGGTGACGATGGTGGTTAACAAGTGATGGATGTTTACCCAACTAGTGGAGGTGGTTAGTAGGCACTAGCAGAAGGGGTTTCCCTAGATATATAGGTAGTGATTGGGTAGAGGCACCAAGCATGAGAAAAAATAGTTATGGCACATGCATCCATAAAATCATTACAAGCATCACTAACAACAATGTAGGGTCAATTGGATACTATCATTGGTGAGAGATATTAGGCTATAACTACACTAGCTCTAGTGACATAGGAGAGAGATTCTCTCTGATAGGTAGGAGATGGAGTACCAATAGCAAGGGGACTAATAAGGACTATCTCAATGTAAATATATGTAGCAACTGTGGAGGAACTATGGTATTATGAGGCCATAGTCTCTAGGCATTATCTAGATGATCTCCAATGAGGTGAGTACAAGGTTGAGATTATAGGTTTTGTAGTTACAATGACACTAGGTTAGTGGGTCACATCTACAAGTGGCCATATAGGTATAGGAGGATAGGCTCTAGGGGGTAATGGTACACCAGGAGGTAGTGGTACCTCAATTTTTTATTTTGTTTAGTAGACATTATACTTACTATGTATATGAGTTTTGATACTAGCATGTGAGCTGGTGTAGTGAGATGTATATTTATTTTTAGAGATACATGTACATTATTTTACACATGATGATGATTATGATTATAGGCTTATGATTTATAGATATGATCCTCATTTATGGTTTGTGGCTCTTATTTGTTTGTAACTGCTATTTATGATTTGATGTCATATTGATTATTGTTATGCGCATGATGGTGTTGATGTGGACCTACCTAGCTAGGCATGTAATGATATGTCCTTTTAATTTGTATTTATGATAATGTTGGTTATGAATTTGATGATAGCTCATGTGATTATGAGGATAATTTGATGCTTATTCATGACTAGGATGATTTTTATGGCATTTATGATTATGGTTCTTGATGATGTCATGTATAGATGTGATGATTTTAATTTCATGTTTTGAGATGATCATGTCTATGATATTGATATGATTATGGGTGCATGTTGAAATTTAATGAGTATATTCTTCCTCATTTAGATTTAGATTTAGACATGTGGTGAAAAATGGTCTATTGTTATTTGATCATGGATATTATGATGATAATATGATGTTGATGGTTATGATTATGTTCATGGATATGTTTTATGCTAACAATGATTGTTTTTTTCATGATATGATGCTGATGTTATGTGACATGGTTATGATTATGATCATGTTGTTTAAAGTGAAACACATAAATCAAGTTAAATAGCAAAACTAGATGTGCAAAAGAGAAGATAATCAAGAGACAAACGTCTATGTGAATATATCAACTAGTGTGAGAGGATAAGAAGAGGGTGTGATGCTTCTTTTTTGGCAAGGAATAAAATAAACCAAAGTTAGAATGGCTTAAGGAACATAAGCCCTTTAGATGATTTTCATGAGAATTCATTAGTTGGTTAAAAAGGTGTCTTGATCACATTATGTCAAGTGAGCTAAAAAATCCTTTGCTTATGATGGATAAAGGGAAGATGGATGAAAATGGAACTTCTTGTGAGACTATAATGCCTCTTATAGAGGTTACCAAAGATCTAGAATAAATAATTCCATGTCAAAAAAGGTGTAGACTAATTGATGTGGGAATTCAACTCATGAGAGCTGATTATAGATTTAAAAATTTATTTTACTTTTTTTGATGTTTGATAATCGGTCTTTTTCTATTTTATTATTATTGGTGAGGGTTTGGGAATTTGATCAATGTGGGAAGCTTCCAAAAAATATCTATGCTTTGACAAATGATTTACTCATCCATCCTTCAAGGGAGTGGTCTAAGTTTGTGTGCTTTGTTTAATAGTTTTGGTAGCTATCCTTCAACGGAGCAATCTACCTTACTTTGAGCAATTTTGATATGTTTTTGGTAGTTTTCCTTCAAGGTAGTAGTTTATGAATGGTAGGAATGACCCATGATTATTTTAGGTTATGACTTTACTTTTGATTTTTCGTAACATAGACTTGCTTATATAGGCTTAAAGGTTCTCCTTTTATGAAGGCAAAAATAAAAGCACAAGAAGGTTGAGTGGGTGTGAAAGAGGTTTAGGTGACAATGACCATGGGAATCTATCCTAAGAAAGGGGTGGAAAGTACCATGAGAATCATGCCATAGGTAGAGCCATGGTACCCATTGTTCAATATTAGGCTATGATTATGATAGATAATCACATGATTTAGTGTTAATCAGTTGCCCCTAAAATAGGGAGATGAATGTGGTTCAGGGATGAGCTTCAGTTAGACAAAAGGTGAGTTTGATCCTTTAAAAAAAATAAAGTACATATATATGAAACATTGAGGGAATTAGGCTCTATGTTTTCCTCAAGTAAGGATAACTGATAAGCTCCTGATCTATACTTGTACATTATGATATAAAATCCAAGCCAATTGAAAGCAAATTTGCCTTACTTTCTTTTTTCCATATTGGTGACATGTTGATTTTCCTTTAGGATGAGGTCTTTGATATTGAATTCTCATACTTTAAGGTGTTTATTATACGTGTGCTTGATTCACTCTTGATATACATGAAAGTGAGTAAGGGATGCTAAACAACACTCATCAAGTAACTCAATTTGGGTTAAATGTTCTTAACAATAATCACTCTCAGAGATGAGATATTAAAAGGATATGTGAAGAGAGGGAATTTGGACTTTGAGAGATAAGAAAACCTCTAATCTAAAAACTAGAGAGAAAGGTGTAGCACCCGTAGGGGTTTGAATGCTAGTATTATATGTCCATAAGGTAAAGGGGATATGTAAATGCCAATCCCTACCAGATGCATTAACCATTTTAGTTAGCATGTTATTGAGATTTTTTTTAGAATCTTCCTCCCGTCCATTTACTTGAGGATGATAGGGTGCAGGGAAACTCAATCTGATACCAAATGCATCATAAAGACCTTATACTTGTTTGTTTTTTGAAAGATTTTCCATTTTTAGTGATAATTTTGTGAGGGATACGAAAATGATAGATGATGTGATGGTTGATAAAGTCAATAATATTTTTGGCTTTGGTTAATACAAGAGGGATAACCTCTACCCATTTGGTTAAATATTTTATCAAAATGATGATGGAATGATGTCGCTATGAAGAATGGGGGTTAATTTCACCAATAAGGTCCAAACCCCATTGTGATAAGGGATAGAAATCTGTGGATATGAAAATACTATGGCTAGGTGCATGACGTAAATTAGCATGTTATTGACACTAACCACACTTTTTTTCATAATCAAAACAACCTTGGTTAAGGGTAGGCTAGTAATAGCCAATGCAAAGGATGCATTTAGCAATGGCTAGGTTACTAAAGAGTCCCCCACATATCCCATCATGTGTTTCCATGATAACATGAGAGGCCTCATGATGACATAGGAAGTGAAAAAAGAGACCATCAGATCTATGTTTATAAATAATTCTCCCTAGAATGGTATAACATGAGGTACTCTAGATAATTTTTTTTTGAGAATTACTATAAAGACTAGAAGGAATGATGGTAAGGTTTAGATAGTTGAAGGTCTGATGATACCAAAGGTCAAGTTAGGCCTCCACATTAAATATGGTGGGAAAGTTTGATTTGACATAAGAGGGCTAGGTAAGTTTGTGGATAATGATAGATAGCTTAGAGTTAGAGGGTGAATATGGGATTTGAGAAGCAAGGTAAGCCATCGTATTGACAAAATTATTCATGGATCACAAAGTGGTTTGGATATAGTAGTGTTCAAATAATGCTAAGAGTACATCAGCTAATTATTTATACTATTGTAAAACATTGTTCTTACACTAGTAAGATCCATGGATTTGATTGACCATGAGTTGAGAGTCTCCAAATATGTTGATCATTTTGACTCCCAAGGTTAACATAGTCTAAAGGCCTATTACTAGGGCTTCATACCATCCATGTTATTGGTGCATTCAAAATCTAGATTAAACGATAAAGGAAAAAGTTCACTATGAAGGGGGATAAGGATGATGTCAGCTCCCCCACCAAATCGACACTTTGATTCATCAAATAACATGGTCAAATAATAGGTGAAGTCTACCTAAGAGAGGGTCACAATGGACTCATTAGGAAACTTAAGAGGAGGAGGTTGATAATTTGTTAAGTTTGTGTCAGCCAATTGGTCAATAATGACTTGTCTTGTAATTGACTTTTACTAAAGACACTCAAGGTCAAACATAGATAATACCATGAGTCACTTAGATATACACTAGTTTTGGTGTGGCTTAGAGTGCATATATTTGAGTGGGTTAGTATTGGCTATGACATAGGTCTTATGGTTGAGAAGGTAGTGGCAGAGATTGGTGGCCATGAAGACCAAAGCTAGGAAAATCTTCTCAATATGGGTGTATTGATTTTCATATTATATAAACATGTGGTTGATGTAGTAGATAAATTTCTCTTTGTGTTATTGATCTTGATGAGTGAGCATGGCCCCTAAGGAGTGGTTGGTAGTATAGATATAAAATTATAAATGTTGATTATCATCATGAGTAGTGAGGATAGGTGGAGACAAAAGGTACTATTTAAGCAAATTAAAGGCCATTTGATAGTCATTGTTCCACTTAAAAGATACATCCTTCTTTAGAAGGTGGTAGAAGGGTTGACATCAATCCAAGAGCTAAGAGATAAAGTGATGATTGGATTGGAGCTTCCCATATAAGCTATGGAGTTGCTTGAGGTGGGTAAGAGGAAGCATGTTTAGGATTACTTTGATTTTGGTTGGATCAACTTTGATTCCTCAAAGGGATATGATGAAATCAAGGATATTTCTTGACAAGACCCCAAAAATTCACTTTTTGGGGTTAAGGTAGACATGGTAATGGATGAGTCACTCAAAGATAATCTTGAGAATGGTTAAATGATCCTTATTATATTTGGATTTCCGAAGAAGGTAATCAACATAGTCTTTTATGATTTTGTGGATAAGGTCATGGAAGATGTAGGTCATAACACATTGGTAGGTTACACCAACGTTCTTTAATCCAATAGGAATGAACCTATAGCAAAAATTTCTCCATGGGATGATAAAAGTGGTTTTGTGTTGATCTTAGGGGGTAATTAGGATCTGATTGTAACTCAAAAATCTATCCATAAGAGATAACATCTCATGGCTAGTTATAAGATCAACTAGTTGGTCAATGCTTGGTAAAGTTAACCTTTGGGTAAGTAAGGTTGAGGTCAAAAAATTCCACACAAATTCAATGTCCTATGGATTTGGTGATAGGTATGATGTTGGTGACCCATTGGGGATAGTTAATGGGTTGAATAAAATTGATGGATAGGAGACACTGATGGTATTATTTGATGAGAAGGGCTATGTAAGGGTGATTTCACCAAATTTTTTACCTAATGAGATTAGCATCATGGTTGGTGACTATGTTATGGGTAGTGATAGAGTGGTTGATTCTTGGCATGTCCTTATAAGACCAAGCAGATGTTATGTTACAGTCCTATAGGGAGGAGGGGAAGTCTTGAAGCTCCTCATAATTTAGTGATTCACCAATTTTGATAATGCATGGGTTTTATAGAGTGCCCAGGTTGATATCCATGGTAGATTTATTCAACATGGTCTAAGTATCAAGAAGAAGGGATTTGTGGATAGAAATTTTCTAGTGCATAAAGATAGGTAAGAATGGATTCATCATCTTGACACTGAACATTATTAATGGTAGGAGAGTCATCTCCTATCATGTCAGGATGGGTCAGAGAGATGTTTATAGTTTCCCCATCCTTTTGATAATTTAGGGGTCTGAGGCTGATCATGTTGATAAAAATATGAGGGGGGATGATATCAAAATCCTCAATTATTAATGGTGGTGTAGATGGTGAGGATGGAATTTACTCATTAATGATAATAATGGGAGGTGGGTTGGTTTGTTGTTTAGGTGGTATGAGATTGAGACCATGATTTTTGTGAGGATTTCAAATTTTGATTGGAAGTAACTCGTGCAGCTTGTGTTCATACAAACCTAGGCCAAATCCCTTCCAAGCACACCTATAGAGGTATTTTTTTGGTAAACTCTAGTTTATCTAGGTAGGATAAGCAGGAGGTGAATGGTTGAGGTGAAAAAGAGGTGGTAGAAATGCCAAGGGGCTTGTTGAGTCCCCCATAGATGAAATTAGTTTGACAAGTTAAGGGTCTGAAAGGAATAATGGTTCCAATATTAGGGTCATAACTAGGTTTTTGATCAACTTTCCCATACTCTTTGGGAGTAGTGAAAGTGTTAAGGGTCAAAAGGTGATACTCCCCTAATGAAAGATGTTGGAAGGTTGATTTTAAAGGGTCCATTATGGGGATTTGGGTAGAAGGGATGGAAGAACTGGTGGATGTTTCATTGGTAGTAGAAGATGGGGTTTCATTGTTGACTGGTAAAGGCTTATTGGATGGAGGGAGGAGAACATCATTAGGTTGGTATGTCATGTTGTATGATGTGAAAGGGCTCAAGTCAGCTTGTATGGTAATAACTTGAATTTCATGTTCAAATTTGATGCACTGATGTAGGGTGGATAACACATGGGTGGATAACACACAACCCATAGAATGAATCTAAGGGCATCACAATAAGGAGTTGTACTAGAAATCACCCTCCACTACATATAAGAGCTTAGGAATGGTGTAGGATCTTAAGCGAATACGAAGGACAAGAGTTCCTAGAGTTGTGGCCATGGTATCATTGAATGATAAAAGCACCATAGAGGTTACTGACATGATGTTCTCAGTTAATTTGAGCTAGTTGTAGGCATGAGAGGAGACGATGTTGATACTATCCTCTTTATCAATCATAACCCTCTTGATGTGGGTCTAGTTGATATAGGTGGTAATGAAGAGGGGAGGATCTAGGTCATCTAGATGGATGGAAGGTATTTATGAATTATTGAAGGTGATAAGGTTGGAAAGGGAGAGAGCTCTGACAAAGGCTGCTAAAGGTTGAGGGTCATATGGCCTCACCTCTATAGATTACAATGATTTTATAAATTCTTATCAATGGTGGGGTGAGGTATTGATTAGTTCATACAAACTCATCTTTACTGACATCTGGTGAAGTTGTTTCAAAACTATTCATTAGATTGATTCAGATGGATTAGAGTGAGAGGGTCCCAAGATGGACACTTTAGGTTTGGTTAAAGGTAAAGGTCCTTGATTTTGGTTAGGTGGTTGGGTGGAGGAAGATGGATATGTTCATGGAATAAACACCTTTGTTTTCCCTTTAGCCTTTATTTGATCCTATGATCGAGTGACCACATGGATGGTATGGATCGAGGGAGGAGTCAAGCTAGGTGATTGCTTTAGTTACTCCTCACTCTGAGGTGAGAGTGGAGGGGTAGGTAGGTATTGGTTGATGAATATTAGTTCTTATAGAAACGTGGGAATTATTAGAGACTCCTCTGATAATAATTCATCTTCACGATACAGTTGATGGGCTAATGCTTGGAGAACCTTACAGTTATACATGTCATGCCTAGGTGTCTTATAGTATGAACATATTAGTTTTTCATTGTACTAAGATGGTCTAGGACTCTATGGGTTAAATGGTTTGATAGGTGGTAAAGTTAAGTAGGATTATTATAATAACCTCTAAAGGATGGTTGAGTAGGACTCTAGTAAAGGTGGTAAGGGCATGGGAATCTTAGGTTTGGTGGTTGGGATAGGATCCCTTTTAGGAGGAAGCTTGATGGTGGAAGTCTTGGGTGAAGGAAATGTCTTAGTGGATGATTTAGGCATGGAAGGCTTAGAGGTGGATGACTTGGAGGTAGATGACTTGGAGGTAGAAGATGTTGGGGTAGAGATCTGAGGGATAGGTATTTTGGTTATAAGAGGTGTGGCAAAGATGGGTGAGGATGAAATTAAGAGTGATGGTGTGACTAAAAGTGGTGGTTAGTTTATAGATTTGTTTGGGATGGATGGTTTCATTGCTAAGGTAGAGAGGTGAGGTCATAAAATAGAAGTAAAAGTGGAGAGGGGAGGTAAAGTTTTAGTTCATGGGATTTTGGGTGGTTTTTCTCTCTTGGTTGATTTGGTTAGAGGTTTATTTTGTGGGTTTGGTGGGTTTAAATTGACCTTTACTAATCGATGAGTAAGGTTTTGAGTAGGAAACATGCTAAGACTCATGGTAGGCTTGGTTGAAATGATAAGAGGTGACTTAATTACTTGATGTAGGTTAGGTTGAGTTGTTTTAGCAATGGTTTAGTCAGTAGAGATGTCTAACAATTTAGGTGTGATAGTGATGGGTTTTCCAGTAAAGGTGATAGGTTAGGTTGGTAATGGTGTGGTTAGGGGGTCTTTTCTAGTCACATAAGGAATTTTTAGTTGGTGCCAAAATGTGGTATGATCCATGTTAGGTTGGGTTAGGTATCCTAAGTTTTGGACCAGTCAATAAAAAGGGTTGTAGATAGGTTTGGTCCCCTTAATGTTTGTCTTAAAAGATAAGTCCATAAGTGGAGAAATGGGAGTGGGTAGCTCATCCTTTGCCTCAATCAAAATTTCTAAGGCTTGAGAAGGTAGTTTCTTGATGGGAGGAGTAGGTAGAATGATTTTTCCCTTAGGGATACCTTCCAAAGGGAGAGTGGATTGTTGTATGATGGAAGAAAAAGGTGTGGTGGGAATGGTTGTCTCTTTTGGTATGTTCACTATAGGGGTTAATTGCTCCACTATCTCGACAAGTGGGGGAAGGTAAAAAGTTAACTCCTTTATTTAAGTTTTCAAAGTAGATATTGGTGACTCAAAGACTTCAATAAGTGGAGGGGATGGTAGGGTAGGTTGGATAGTGATCTCCTTAGTAACTAGTTCACTAAGCACCATGTTAATAGTATGTACCTTGTGAGAGGATTATACTTTGTTTTCATTATTGTTAGATGGAGCATGGTTGGGAAATGGTTGTACAAAGATGTCAAGTGATTAATTTTGGGGTGTGTTTGGGTTGTCAAACATAATATATCCCTTATTGATTAGGGTTTGGATAATGTTCTTGAAGTTATTACAACTTCTAACATCATGCCCAATAACTTTGTAAAAGGCATATAATTTGTTTTCTTTGTACCAAGTAGGTACATGATGAGAAGAATCAAAATATTGTAAAGGTTTGATTAGGGATTTTGTATGATATTGGCCTTTAATAATTTCTCTAAGACAAAAGTGTATGACTCCCTAAGTAGAGTAAATTATTTCTAGGTGTTGAGATTTAGGTTCTTAGTATTTTGATTGGAGGAATTAGAATAGTTGGATTGGTTGACAATGAGCAAAGGGGTGGTCTTAAGGAAAACCACATTCTCAGTTCCCTTAATCTTGGAATTAGTATTGGTTTGGTCTTTGGGTTTAGATGAGGAAGTCTTATTTGATTTAAAGGTGAAGTTATTATTTCTCAGTTTTAACTTCCCCTCATCAATAGCCATGTTCTCTAGTTTTCATGCCATTATGAAAGATTCATCAAAGGTCCTGAAGATTTGTATGTTTAAAGTAGAGGAGATGTGTTTGGTGTAGGCCTGAGAAAAGAGTTCTAAAAGCTCAGGTTAGGGTAGAGATAAGAAGAGTTAGTTATTAAACTTATCCAATAGGCCAAAAAGTCAGCAATGGACTCATCGTCAAATTGTTGAGTGGACTACAAATTAGTGATGGAGACTTTCTTAGAGATGTTTATGGAAAATTAATCTAAGAAAATTTGAGCTAGTTGGTAAAAATAAAAGATGGAGTGCTTTGTAATAACACTATACCAATCTAGTGCTAGACCTGATAGAGACATGGGGAAGGTACAAAGAAGGAGAGCATCATCATAGGCAATCATATAAAAAAAATGCCTAAATGATCTTAGGTGTTGTTGAGGGTCCTCCTTACTCAAAAAATTTGAAAAATTTGGAAGCTGTCATTGAGGAAAGTATGACCAAATGGGGATGGATGGGTGAATTGGTTAATTACAGATTTGGTCGTATGACAAAATATTATAATCCCTAGAAATGGTTGACTTTAAAGTAGTCATCTTGTTCATTAAAATTATGACAAGGTTGATTTGGGATTATGCACTCCCATAGTCATAAAGTAGGATATGTTAGGTCTAGGTAGGTGCAACATATGGGTAGATCTTGGGGGGTTAAGAAGCTGCCACACATTGGTATGTGGTCATGGGTGGTTGGGATGATGACACATATAAATATATGGAGATAGGAAGTTGGGTGGAAGGTATAGGTACATACCTTTATGTATTAGGGACTTAGCTTAGGTTATATATAATGGGATCTTGTTGAGACATTAACATAGGTTGGGTAGGAGGTATGGTGGGGTTAGTAGATAGAAGGTAGGTGGTTACTTTGGTACTGATGGGTGGAAGGTATGGGAGCCACCAAGATCTAAAATGGAGTGGATGTAGGTAGGTTATAAATGGGAGGAATGGTGGTGGAACTATTAGATGTTACTCCTATAGTAAGGAAAGTTTTGGTACCCAAAGTTTGGGTTGCTCCTATTTCTATCTAAAAATTTTTCTTCTTTTTTTCTTAATTTTGGAAGAAAGAAACTAGTAAAGAAGGGTGTGTAGAAAAACTTGTTCCAATGTGCATGCATTAAATCCAAGTGATTTTGGATATATCCTATTTGTATTGGGAGGATGACCTATAAATAATAAAACATTTAAACACACTTGTTTGTTAGACAAGTAGATGGGTGGATTGCCTAGCGTGAGCTAGATCTTAGAAGCGAAAGCTTTCTAGGAGGCTTTCAATCCACCTACTTTAAACACTTAAATTTGATAAATAAAAATGATATAATTTACATACAATTACATCAAAATAAAAATAAAAAAATCAAATGATAACAAGTAAATAAAATTAAAACAAATAAGTAAAATTCTTTGCTAAAACAATGACTAGGTGAAAACAACTAATACTGAACTTTAGTCAAAGAACAAGGTTGTGGTTTTAGTTTAGGGTTGATAAATGGAAAAGTTGGCTAAGGGGTAAAAGGGTAAATTATGGTAAGAAATAAAAAGGATTAAGGTAAATATGGTGGGAAGCCAAAGAGATAAGGAAGGTAAAGATGACAAAGGTATGAGTTGGTCAAAAGGGTGAAAATGGCAAAGGGGAAAAAGAGAAAACGGATAAGTGGATAAGAATAGTAAATGAGAAAAATGGTTAAGGGAGAAAGGAGGTGGAGGAATAAGGAAAAAGGACAAAGGAAAAGAAAGGAGTAAATGCAAGAGATAAAATAACAAACAAAGTTACCTTATTCTCATTGAATATTGAAGATGGTTGATGAAGGTGTTGTTGTTGATGAAGATGGATTGGAATTTTGACAGAGCTTCATTACTTTATAATTTTTTCCTCCAAGATGATGAGTGGCCTCCTTGAAGAATGATTCCAAAATTTCAAGATGAAAATGTTCATAACCAAAAACCAACTTGACCATGGGTGAAGGAGAAGGGGGATTTATAGCATTTGTTGTTAAGAAACATCCCAAAGAAGTGGAATAGTGAAGTATGGCACCATTTTTCAAGTGGGATAATAAATGACAAAGGGGATAAGGGTGGTGGGATTATCACCTTATTGGTTTGTCTCCCACCTTGAACATGAGTCAAATTTGGAGTGGGAATCATTCACATGGGCTCAAATGAGACCAACTAACTTTTCACCAAGCTAATTTATCTATTGGCTAAGTGCCCCATGAATTTTAGCACCATTATCCATGTGGGTGCATGAGTGGTCATGAAAGACAAGGGGGTGAGATTCCCACTTAACCAATAGGTATCCAAATTGGCTGGTTTGTCTCCCAACTTGATAAAGAGTCCAAAATGGAGTAGGAATCATGCACATAGGCTCACTTAGGTCCAAAATACTTTCCACCACTCACTTTCATCTTTTGGATAAGTGTACCATGAATTTTGGCACCATTATCTATGCATGAGGACAAAAAAACATGTTTAATGATGGTCCCATAGTAAAAAAATATGCCATAATCTAAAGGATGGGCCCTTTGGTGCTCAATGATGTCATGAGGTACCTTCAAGGAGGGTCCTGGGTGGGGTATGATGTCCCACTTCAAGACACCTCACTTTTAAACCATGTCACTTACAAAATCACCTTCATGTCACTTCCCATATCATTTTCCATGTCACTTCCCATATGACTTTCCATGTCACTTCCCATATTACTTTCCATATCACATGCCATGTCACTTATCATGTCATCATGAATAGTGATAGTGGGTCTCATAGTGAATAGCGATGGTGAATAGTACTTTTGAATAGTATTATGTAAGTAGGAGAATAATGGTTTGGTTAGGTTAGGAGGTGTTGGTTAAGGGTTAAGAAGGTTTTAGGGGGTCTTTATGGGGTCTTAAGGTATTCATTCATTAGAAACTACAAGTGTGCAGTTTTTTAGTGTCTATATTTTGCCCCTTTTTATTATGTAGCTTTGAATTAATAAGATACAAAACAAAAATGGATCATTTGGGCAAAGTTCAAGATGCCCCAAGTATGGTAAGAGGTGTTACCCCTCAAACTAGGAGTCAATGAGGTAAATCAAAATCAGGTGTGGGTTTGATAAGTTTTTGGTGGAGAGGCAAGTGATGGTGTCACAAGGTAGTTTGGTATTTGAGATGCAAACATGTGCATAAAATGTGACTAAGTGTGGTATCTGAGATCACACATGAAATAAAATTTCCAATGTTGGTTAATTTAATTTTTGGTTTAGAAAGATAAATTTTAGGGATAATCGGTCCATAACATTAGTCATAGCTGATCAGGTCATGCCTCTCAAGTGATCTAGATAGGGCCAAGGTTGGTTGTAGGTATCCAAGTTAGGAAGTTTCCTATGAAACAACCTAAATGGTCAGGTTGTGCAAAAATTCAACATGGAAAGGTTGGTTTGTGTGGTCAAAATGGCCTAGGTAAGGTCATCATAAAGATATGCAGTAGTTTGGATCCAAATGACCAATGTCAAGGTGGGTGTGGTCAAATGGTTAGTTGGTCAAAGAGAGTGGCTGGAAAAGTTTTAGGTGGGGGTGGCCAAGCTAACTCTATATGCACTAGGTAAGTGGACATTGCCTACATAGTTCCATGGATGTGATATCCAACAAAAATTCAAGCCAAATGTAATTTTTAGTGGAATTCAGATAGGTTTCCCCAATGTGATATACCACATGACTAGGTTTAGGTTGATATTTTGGTAATGATGAGGTATCATGGTGTATATTGGTGAATAGTCACCATAATAATCCCACATGCATTATGAGGAAACATGAATGGGTAAGGTAGGATAAATAAGTAGGTAACAAAAGGATAAGCATCATAAATGTCTTGTGATGGATATAAGCCAAAGAAGAGGTAAATTTGTAAGGAAGTTATGCCTTATAAAATTATGTGAAGGTATAAACACAGTGTTAGCATATATCACTACAAGCTAAGTTTTAGGAGATGGGCATCTATCAAGATCTGCATAATCTCTTTGGCAAAGGTTCATCACTGCTATGAGCTAAATTTTATGGGTAGCAGTGAAGTGACTATTTGTAAATAATTTATTTGATGGCTAAGTAGATTTTATGAGTTAAAAAATTGGTAATGTGGTTAGTGATAGATGATGGACCGTGCCTGACCCAAGAGTTGCATGGGTAGGCTAGATAAAAGGTAGCCATATCTACATCCTATATCCCAATTCCTTGGAACCAATGACCTTGGGTTCCACTTAGAAGAGGCCCTATTAATAGGGAGCTACATGGTCTAGGATATTGGTTATACAGTTGGATAAGATGGGGGATCTTCTCTAGTGGCAAATATTTGGGAACTACCACCACTAGAAACATCAGTAGTTTTGAAGGCATGATCATTACGATGGCCCATAGATGGAAGCCAATTTATGTAAACTAGGTTAAAGGTGATAATGATTCAAATGACCACTAGTCCCATAAGGATTACAAGATGATAAAGTAAGTAGAGATATCAAATGCAAATTGGATGATGAGGTAAATAAATAGACATCATGATAGCACATAATGACTATATCGAGATCACTAGTTATATTGAGGGATCCATGTCCACATGAAAAGGTAAGTAGACATGACCATTTTAAGTGGGAAGACTATTCAAGAGAATGAATGACATCATAAGACCCTCCCCATCAGTGAAATGGATAATCATGTTAATGAGGAATAATAGTTGGGTAGCTTATTTAAATAATCATGGTAAGAATGAATACCTATAATGAAGTCATTTTGTTTTACAAGTTATTTAGGATGCAAATAACTACCAGAGGTTGAATGTGGTGTAAAATGGGAGTAATGGCAGAGATAATCAATAACCCCCAAGACTTGAAATAATCTACAGGATGAATGTGTGTATCTATCAAATACTATGTGTAATGGTGATAATGGAAGTGTTATTAAACCAACATCAAGAGGAAAGGCACTCACAATCTGAGCTTGAGCCTAACTCTTACCTCCTCAACAATGAAGAAGGTGATAATTTCATTGTGTAAAGTGTAGGGTTGGAGAACATGACCTTCAGCCTATCCATAGAGGGAACCCTCACTATCCAAGTGGATGCATGCTAAGTAAAAAACCAATGGTACCTATGTGAGAAGAACAAATGGAGCAAAGGGATGTAATGGTTGTGATAAGAAAGCAAGGTGAGAGACCTAGAGTGGAATATGATTCTTGCCCTATGGGGATGAATGTGGAAGAGGAGAACAGAGTACACCCTTTAGCGGATACTGATACAAAGAATGTTATGGATGTTAGTTTAGGGAGTAATCAAGTTGAAGAATGGTTAAATACAAATCTAGATTCACCATATAATCATCCTAATGCTTAGGTAGGAAAATAATGTATGTAGAGGCCTTAAGTGAGGTGTGTATAGTCTACTAATTTTGTATGTGTTTTGTGACTCCTCGTACCCTATATAAAATATTGCACAGTTTATTGTAAATATGTACAAAATGTGTTAGATGTCATTGTTTGAATGATTTTATGCTCTGGGTTATGAGGATACTCATGAATTCTATGGTTATGGTTGTTGTAATCTCACTTAAGGTAAAGCAGATGGGGTAAGGCAACAAACAAGCTAGTGGTAAAGTGAAGAATATAATCAATAGACAAATGTCATAATGAAAATATCAACTAATCACATTAGGATGAGAAGATGGCATGATGTTCCCTCTATGAAAAGGATTAAAAATATACCTTAAGTGGGCTTGTCTTAATGAACATAAACCCTATGAATGCATCACATGAGTATACTTTGAAGGATAGGGCAAAGGGATTAGTTGGAGAGGGACAAAAAGATTACGCATGCTTAACCAATAAAGATAGTGAAAGAAGAAAGAGATGTCTTGAAGAAGTGGTCTTGACAAGATTTCATGCATTAAATAAAGAGAGTAGAGGACACAAGGAAGAAAACATGTATACGCATGTATAAGAAATGTGACTAGTGACCACACTCTAATGAATGAGAAGTTGGAGTGTTAATGGGAAAAAATAAAGGAGATCCAACTAGGGATGAGGTGAAGGTGGACTAGAGATGGATGAATAAATAGGTAGAGAAAACAATGAGGTCATAGATAAAGATGAAGGTGGAGAAGGATGGAAGGAACTAAGCATGAATATGGAGGAGGAAAAAATAAGGTTGGGAAGAACAAGGAGTGTCATCAAAGGAGAAAAAAATTGAAATGAAATGGAGAAAAGAGAATAAAAATAAAAGGTAGAAGATGGGGGTTTGAGGAATGCACTAAAGAATGACATATTGGAGAATTGAAAAGGATGGGGAAATAAGTGTAGCAATCATGAAGTGTAAGGGGAGGATGAGAAATATGGGAGGCTATGAAAGGTTTGAAAATAAGTTTAGAAACTACTAAGGAGAAAATAGTTTGGTGATGAAAATGAAAAACAAAGAAATACATGGAAGAAAAGGAAACATGAGGAAAAAGAAGTGAAATGAGGACACAAAAAGGATGACAGGAGAGTGAAGAAGTAGGTGAAGATGTGACCAAGTAAGAATTGATGATGATAGGAAAGAAGAGGAATAACAAATCAAATTAGAGGGTGGTGTTAGAGATGAGAATGGGATGGAAAATGGGAATGGGTTAAGAAAAATGATGGGAAGTAAAGGATGGGTAGATAAGAAGTTGAAGAGATAAGGTATGTGGTAATTACCTTGTTGGAAGAGATTGATAGGTTGAATGGGTGATTAAGAGAGATTGACAAGATGAAAAGTGGTGAGGTGGTAAAGAAATAGGGGAACACAATGAAATAGAATGAGACAAAAAAAAGGGATGAAGATGAGGGACAATAAAAAGGAAAAGGAAGAATTGAAGTAGGGATATAAAGAATGGACACTCACACAAATGAAAAATACGAGTGATTATTGAGAAAAAAGAGGAAAAGGGTAATGCAAAGTGTAAAAGCCTAGGACTGATAAGAAAAAGGAAATTATGGAAGGCTTCTCAAAGGATAAAGACCTAGTTAGAAGCTAGTTGTAGAGGAAAAATGGAAAAGATGGGGAGAGTGGAGAATCAATAGAGAGTGGTGGCACATGTAAGAAAAAAAGGGATGCTAGAATAAACATAATAAATAGAAAACATGCCAGAATGAAAAGGTGGGAAAGAGAAAAACAAGAACTAAGAATTGGAATGAAGGTGGTTTAGAAGCACTATAAGGGAAGTAAGAAGGTGGTAGAAAATAATATAAGGAGGTAAAAGTGTCCATCGGTGTGCAAGGGAATAGGATGATGTGTAATTAGTGATGAAAAGAGAGTAAGGAAGAGGGTATGACAGGTTGCAAAGGGCAAGGGGAAAGAATGAGAATGGTAGAAGAGGATAAAGGGGATAAAGGGCATGGTTGGTAAGAAGTGGAGAGAGGGACAAGAAACATGAAAAGTGGGTGGGTGAGTGGACCATGAATAATTCACAAGGAAAGGTGATGTGGAGACCAATAAAGTAAAGTAGGTGGTGGCTTTATGGGAGATAAGAGGGGCCATTGAGGAAGGCTATCAATCCTTATGTTAAAAGAGATTGACAAGGTATAAAAGTGGTCAAAAGATATTGATAAGTTGAAGGGAGGGAGGTGGTAAAGAGATAGGTAGAGAAGTGGAGGAAAGATATTAGGTGAGAATGGAAAATAAATGATGTGGTCAAACTAAACTCAGTAACTGCATGCTACCTACACAGTCTAAAAGACCTCAAGCTAATGTAGTTCTCCCAGTAATAGAGAAAAATAAAGAGGAATTATTAGATGATGTTAAAATACAAGGATGTTAGGAAGAATCCAAATATTCCTTTATATAGGATTCCCTAAGCAAGAGGGAATTGTTAGCAATTGAAATTAATGAGAAGAAAAGGGGGAGGGTAATTAGTCATTAGTGGTCGAATTATCCTTAGAAGTCAAGAAACACCTATATAATATATGAACATCTAGCCAATGTAGTTTAACTAGGGTTGGATAATGGTTCTGAAATGGGTTACCCCAATTTTATGGACCACATGGTGTAGTTTATTTGAAGGTTTGAAAATAACGTGTGTGCGTTGAAGGAAAGTTGGGGTTGTGGAGAAAGGTATCCCCATAAGGTGGGTTGATTGACGCTAATGCTATTATGATTTTGTTTATGGTTGGGATGGATGATAGTGGTGTCACATAAGTAGGTTAGATGACCATACTATTTGTCAAAAAAGACATGAAAAATACTTGACTCAATGAGGAGAGAATAATAAATGAGGTGTAATGCATGTTTGTTGACAAGGACAAAGTACAACAAAACCCAAATTTGGATTGACTTAAGGAACATAAGCCTTTTTAATGCTTCCCATTAGTGTGTGTTAGTTGGTAAAACAAGTTTATTGATCATAGTGTGCCAAGTAAGATCAAAATCCCTTAATTTATAGATAATATAAAGGGACGATGGCTGATAGGTGGTGTGCAGGATAAAGGGTAATATGTATGGTAACATTATGTGGGTATGTTTTCCCCTTTTATAGGTGACCTTATAATGATAATAAATAAGTCCATGTCATATGCTAGATGTAGACTGATCAATGTGAGAAGTCTACATGTGAAAACCAATTTCATCTTCCCTCTTATTATGCTATTTGAGAGCTAATTGTAACTTTCAATATTGTTTAAAATTTGCTTTGATTGTGATAATGGGTCTTTTGCTTTATTGATGTATATGGGAAGTTGATCGATGCAAGAAGATTCCAATAAATTGCTCTATTTTGACAAAGTTGACTTATCCATCCTTTAAGGGAGTGGTCTAAGTTTAGATGCTTTGTTTAATGTCTTTTAATAGTTTTCCTTAAGGAAATATTCTACCTTTAGTGCAATCAATTTTTATTTTGTTTTTGGGTAACTATCTTTCAAGGGAGTAGTTTGCAATGCTTAAGATATTGACCTAAGTAATATTTTGGCTTCAAAATTATTTTTGGATGTGATTTTTTTATACATGGACAAGTCTAATTAGGTTCATAGGTTTTTTTTTATGAGGGAAAAACTTTGACACAAGAAGGTTAATGATATGTGAAGAGGTGTGGTTTTGAGAGACAATGATCATGGATTAACTCTTGTTAGAGATGAAAAGTATCCATGAGAACCATGCCATGGGAAGAGCTGTGGTACCCATATTTAGGATTAGGCTATGAATATTATGGTTAATTACATGGTTTTATGTTGTAGTCAATTGTCAACAAAAGGAGAGGAGGAAGATGGGTGAAGGTTAAAATCTCATAATCAAGGGATGAGCTTAAGTTAGACAAAACCAATGAGCTTGATCCTTATTTAATAGAAAAACAAACATAGATGCAAATAATTGAGAGGATCAAGTTCTAGTTTTCCTTCAAGAGAGGAAAAATTATAAGATCATGATCCATACTTATGGGTAATGATGTAAGGTGCAAGCCAATTGAAAGCAAACTTACCTCATTTACTTTTCTCCAAGTTGGTCACATGTTGGTTTTATTTTAGGAAGAGGTCTCTAATATTGATGTCTCATTATTTAAGGTGATTTTTATAAGCACATTTTATATGCTTTTGATAGATATGGAGGTGGGTGAGGGTTTCTAAATGATGATCGTCAAGTAACTCAAGCTGATCTAAATAGTGTTGATAATAATATTCTTTAGAAATAAGATCTTACAAAGATATGTGAAGAGAAAGGTTTTTTACTTCAAGAGGCAAGACTACCTCTATTCTAAAGATTAGAGAGAAAGGGGTAACACTCATAGAGGTTTGAATGCTAGTGTGATAGGCCCATAAAGTGAATGGGATGTGCAAGTGCCAATCTTGACCTTAAGCACTAACAACTTTGGTTAGTATTTTGTTAAGGATTTTGTTAGAGGTTTCTATCTATCCATTTGATTGTGTATGGTAAGGCAAGGAAAAGCTTATATTGATGACAAATACATCACATAAACCTTGGACTTAATTATTTTTGAAAGATTTGCCATTATCAGTGATGATCTTATGAGGAACATCAAAGCAACAGATGATATGATGGTTGATAAAATTGATAATATTCTCTAAATTGGTTGAGATAAGAAAGATATCTTCCACCCACTTGGTGAAATATTTAGTGGTTTTGATGATGGAGCTATGCCATTCCAAATAATGGGGGTTGATTTCCCCAATGAGATCAAGCCCTCATTATGAGAAAGGATAAAATTCCTTAGATATTTGGAGGCTATTGGCTAACACATGATGTAAATTAGCATGTTGTTGACATTTAACACACTTTTTAACATAATCACAATAGTCTTGGTTGAGGTTAGGCCAATATTAGCCAAGGCAAAAGATACATTTAGAGATTATTAGACCACTAAAGTGTCCCCCACAAATCCCATCATGTGTTTCCCTGATGGCATGGGAAGCTTCATGGTTGCATAGGAAATGAAGAAGGAGACCATTAAAACCATGTTTTTAAAGGATTCACCCTAGTATGGTGTAATGAGAGGTGCTTTGAATAAAGGTTATTTAGGCATTCCTAGACAGGTTGGGAGGAATGATGCCTAGGTTAAGGTAGTTGAAATTTTGGTCATACCAAATGTTGAATGGGGATTTATCCACATTACAAATGGTAGGAGGGTCAAATTGGTTATAAGAGGGTGTGGTAAAATGATGAATGGTGATAAATATTTTGGAATTGGAAGGATGAGAAGGGATCTGAGAAGCAAGGCAAGCCATTGCATCCATGAATTTATTAGTAGATTGGGGAACATATTAGACCAGGTAATGTTAAATGATGCTTAATAGTTTATCAACTAAAAGTTTATATTTATATAATACATCATTCTTACATTGATAGGATCCATTAACTTGGTTGATCACAAGCTAGGAATCACCAAAGACATTGATGGTCTTAATTCTCAAGGCTATAGTGATTTAGAGACCTATGACTAGGGTTTCATTCTCAATCATATTATTGGTGCATTCGATGTCAAGTTTGAAGGAAAGAGGAAGGGGTTCACCATTGATAGGATTGATAATAACTCCAACGCCCCACTTTGTTAGCACTTCAAACCATTGAAGAACATAGTCATTTGGTAGGTTATGTCCTATTGGGAAAAAGTAGTGATGGATTCATCTAGGAATTCTAGAGGAAGTGGTTGTTGATCTATCAAATGTGTTTCAACCAATTGGTTGGTAATGACTTGTCCTTCAATTGATTTTTACCGAAGGAATTCAAGATCAAATTATACTAACAACATAAGCCACTTGACCATACATTGGTTTTGGTATGGCTTAGAATGCATGTACTTGAGTGGGTAGGTGTTGGTTATGACATAGGTTTTATGGTTAAGAAGGTAGTGGTGGAGTTTGGTGGCCACAAAAGTTAGGGTTAAAAAATATTTCTTGGTATGGGTATACTGAGTCTCATATTCTACAAGCATTGAACTAATATATTATATAAATTTCTCTCTATGTTGTTCATCTTGGTGAGCCAACATTGCCCCTAGGGAATGGTCAGTGGTAGAGATATATAGGTTAAAGGGGTTGTCATTATTAGGATGGATGAGGATAGGTGGTGATAAAAGGTATTATTTGAGTGATTCAAAGGCTTTTTGATAATTTTTATTCTGTTTGAAAGAGACATACTTCTTTAAAAGGTGTTGAAAGAGTTGACACCTATCTAAAAGCTGAGAAATGAAATGGTGAATATATTAAATATTTCCCTATAGGTGAAAAAATTTCTTGAGGTTGGTAGGATGGGGCATATCCAAGATTGCTTTGACCTTGATAGAATCTACTTCTATTCCTCGAAGAGAGACGATAAAGCCAAGAAGCTTTCCTTAAAGGACCCAAAAAATAAATTTATTGGGGTTGAGTCTAATATGTAAATGGATTAGGCATTTGAAAATAATGTTGAGAACTTATAGATGATCTTAGTGAGATTTGGATTTCCCAAGAGATCATCAACATAGTCCTCTACGATGGTGTGGATGAGGTCATGGAAGATGTAGGTCATGTCTCATTGGTAGGTTGCACTAGTGTTATTTAACTAGAAAGGCATGACTTTGTAGCAAAAAATTCCCCAAATGGTAGTAAAGGTGGTTTTATGTTGATCTTTAGGAGTAATAAAGATCTGATTGTAACCTGAAAACCCGTCCATGAGAGATAACATCTCATGGTTGATTTTAATATCAACAAGTTGGTCAATAATACGTAGAGGAAATTTAGCCTTGGGGTAGGCAAGGTTAAGGTCATGAAAATCCACACAAATACATAGACCACTAGTGGATTTTCTGATAGGTATGATATTCAAGACCCATTGGGGGTAGTTAATGGGTTTAATGAAGTTTTTAGATAGGAGATGTTGAAGTTCTTCTTTGATGAGAAGGGCTATGTGAGGATGCATGCATCAAAGTATCTATTTAACAGGCTTGGCATCATGATGAGTGACTATGTTATGGGTAGAAATGGTGGGGTCAATCTTGGGCTTATCATTGTAAGACCAATTAAATGTTATGCTATGGTCTTAAAGGAAAGAGGAGAAGTCTTGAAGTTATTTAGAATTTAGTGATTGGCCTAATTTAACAACATGGAGTTTGTCCTTAGTTCCTAATTTGATATGCATGGTGGATTCATTCAACATGATCAAGGATTTAGGATGAAGAGATTTATGGATTGAAGAATCTAGGCCACTAGGGTATGTGAGAAATGAATCATTGTCTTGATGTTGGATGATACTAATGGTAGGATAATCTTCCTCTATCATTTTAGGATGGATGAGAGGAAGTGTTTGAATTTGTCCATCCTTATGATAGGTCAAGGGGCATAAAATAATGGTGTTGATAAAAAAAAGTTAGGAGGAATGATATCAAAATCCTTAGACTTCAAAGGAGGTTGGGTTGGTGAGAAGGGGATGTATTCCTTGATGGTGTCAATAGGTTTGGGAAAATTTGTGGGTTCTTCAGGTGGTACAAAGCCAAGGCCAAATGACTCATGAGGTTTTTGGGTTTTGATCCAAGGTAACTCATGAGGTCCTTTTTCATATCAGTCTAAACCAAATCACTTCTAGGGATACCTATGAAGGTATAATCTAGAGAATGCTAGTTTGTCAAGGTAGGAAAAGTTAGAGGTGAATGGTTAGATGGAAGAGGTAATGGTGGGAGAAAGAAGTGGCTGATCAAGTCCCCCATAAATGAAGTTTATTTGATGGTTGAGGGGATCAAAAGGGATGATGGTTCTAATGTTAGGGTCCTAGGAAGCGTAATGTTTGAGGTTTCCATATTCTTTAGGAGTAGGGAAAGCATCTAATTCTAGAAGTTGATACCCCCTAGCAAGAATCATTGGAATATAGATCCTAAGGGCTCCTCTAGGGGGATCTATGAAGAAGGGATGGATGAGCTAGTTGGCATTTCATTGATGGTTTGTAGTTGGGGTGTAACTACTAAGGGTGCATCGGATTGGTGTACAAGGACATCATTGGGGTGATAGGTCATGTTTCATGTTGAGAAAGGATTTATGTCTTATTGGATATTGATGATCTGACCCTCATGCTCAAACTTAATGCATCGATGGAGGGTTGAGGGAACACATTCCCTGGAGTGAATCTAAGGTCATCCCAATAATATTTTGTATTGGAATTCTCCTTCCACCACATAGAAGAGTTCAAGGAGTGTGTGGGGTCCTACATGGATATGAAAGATAATAGTTCCAAGGTAGTGGCCATAGTGTCATTAAAGGATCAGAGGACTATTATGGATTCTAACATGATATTATCTAGTTAGTTGAGTTAGTCATAATCATAGGAGGATATGATGTTAATGCTATCTCCCCCATCAATCATCACCCTTTTGACATGGTTTTGGTTGATGTAAGTGGTAATAAAGTGTGGGGGATTTGGGTCCTTTTGGTGGACAAAAGGTATTTTTGAATTATTAAAGGTGACAAGGTTGGAAGTTTAGAGGGAACCAACAAATATAGCTAGAGGTTGAGGGTCATTGGGTTGGACCTCGATGGATTGTAAGGCCTCTATGAGTTCTTAGCGATGATGGGGAGAAGTAGAAATCAATTCATACAAGCTAATTTTTTATGAGGTCTATTGAAGTTGTTTAAGGATAAATTTCTAGATGGATATTGCATATGGGTTGGGTTATGAAGGTTTAGATTTAGGGGCACCTAATATAGACACCTTGGTTTTTCCTGAAGATAGAGATGGTTGGGTGTGGTTTTGTTGGGAGTTTTAAGAGGGGTAAGTCCAAGGAATGGAAACCTTAGCTTTCCTTTTATCCTTTTTTGTGATCTAGTGACCACATTGATAGTATGGATATAAGAAGAGGGTGAGGTAGTAGAGTGGTCATAGTCATCTTCATTCTTAAGTGAGAGTGGAGGAGTAGGTAATCATTGGGTAGGTATGACTATTTTATGGGGTGGTATGGGTGACATATGAGGTTTGTCTATTAATAGATCATCCTCATTGTAAAGCCAGTGGATGAGAGTTTAGAGAGCTTTGAAATTCTCTATATCATGGTCAGGTGTCTTGTGGTATAAACAAATCAAATTGTTATTAAACCATAATGGTTTGGGATGTGAAGGGTAAAAGGGTTTGATGGGTAATAAGCTCAAGGAAGAGGTTTGAAATAATCATTAGAGAATGGTTAGGTAAGATTTAGTTAAGTTTGGTAAAGGTTTAGTGGTTTTTGTTTTAGGTGTTGAGGTAGAAGGTTATTTGGAAGTAGGTTTGGTGATAGGTGTCTTAGGTAAGGTGGTATGCTTGATTGATGGTTTTGGTTTAGGTAAGATGGTTGATGAGCTAGAGGTGGAGGATGACAAGGTGGGTGACTTAGGTATTGTTGGTGTAGTAAAGAGAGGTGAATTAGGAAGTAAGTGTGAAGGTGTAACCAATAGAGGTGGTGGGGTTTTGGTAAAAATAATGGGCTTTATAGTCAAGGCAGAGGTATGAGGATCCAAAATGGAGGGCAAGGTTGCGGGAGGTAAACCTCAAGGATTTAGGCTTTTGGGTGGTTTTACCTCTTTAGTTTCTTTAGTTATTAGTTTTGGAGGGGGTTTGGTTACTTTAGTCATCTTAGTGGGTTTAGGTGTTTGAGGTTCAGTTAATTTAGAGTAGGTTTTGGTTGGTTTAGAAGGGCTAGGTTGATCCACCAAAAAAGGGCTTAGAGGTTTTGGTTTGTTTCCCTTACCTTTGTCTTGGTTTTTGATGGAAGGTTAAAAAATCAAAGGTTTGGTAGGTGGAGTTATCTTTTCTTGTGAGATAGTTTCCAAAGGTGGAATGAATGGCTCTATAATATGGGAGATAGGTGTGGTAACCTCTATCGAAGGTGTGGATATGGTTACTTCCTATGTTTGGATGTCCACAAGGGTAAAAGGTAACTCTACTATTTCAATAAGTGGAAAGGGGTTGATATATTGGTGAGCAGGTTCTTTATTAGTGGGTGTGTCAAGAACCATGTTGATGGTATGGGTGTTAGGAGATAATTCAACATTGTTACTCTTAGTTTCAGTGGAAGTGTGGTTTGGAAGAGGTTGCCTAAATATGTTAAGGTCTTGGTTGGGTGGTGCATTGGGGTTGTTTAATATAAGATCAGCTTGTCAATGAGATATTGGACAAGGTATTTGAAGGTATTTCACCTATTGATATCATGTCATATGACTCGGTGAAAGGCACAATGGTCATTTTCATTATACCAGCCCAAATGGGGTGAGAAGCATAAAACTATTGGGGTGGTTTAATTGGTGGAAGTTGGATGATATTACCTTTTAGTAACTTTTCCAAAATAGAAGCATAGGGTTCCCTAAGTGGAGTTAATTGTGAATATAGGAATTTGACTCAAGAGAGGATGATTAGTATGGTGTTAGTTCCAAAATGAAAACAAAATAAAAGAAACACACTAATAACATAACATCTCAAGGCCTAAACACTAGGGAGATCTTGGTAACAAAAACAAATGACAAACACAATTAAAAATTAAAGAATAAAACGAATTCCTTCACCTTCTTTGGATGCTCCAAATGCCTTTTTAGTAGTGAATTGCTCAATTTTGTGCTCGTGAAGTCCTTGGCAATGGAATCTTGGCTACCTCCATCTCTCCTTGGCACCTTTGGCTTGTAGATTGGCTTGGATTGGAATCAATTTGGCATGGTAACAATAGTTGAAATGGTTTCTTGAAGATATTTATGCATTATAAATTTTTGCCAAAATATCTTAGAAATGATGTTCATGGCCCCTCTATTTATAGATTTTTGAGAATGTCTAGATTCAACCTAAATCATCCGTCTTAAGATTGAGATGTGTGGTTGAGGATTAATTAAATTTTTGGAATTAAGTTTATAATTATCCTCATCATGACATTGGAAAAATATGGAATTAAGAGACATGGAGGGCATCATAAAAGGCATTGATGAGGTATGGAGGGCATGAATCATGATATTTGTAGCATTTATGGCCTAGGGATGTCTTCCCAAGAAATGAGGTCACCTGATGATGTAGATATTCAATATTCATTTATAAAACAAATTATTCAATAAGTTTCCATGGAATTATTGATTATGCCTTGATTTGGATTAACTCGCTCTTAAGAATGATTAAGCACTTTATGCACAAATTACTCAAATTGATCAGAATGCCTTGCTATTGGTCTAAGATTTGACTATATTAGAATTAGAATGCAATGTTAGATGTGTTGGATCCGTTATCCCATTCAGGATGTTATTATCAATAAATAACAAAGGCATATGCTTCTTGTGCAATATATTTGATAGGAAAGATCAATCCAGAGCACCTAGGTGTAAAATTGGCATTTTGACTCAAAATGGTCTGATCAAATTTAGCTAGCCCATAAATTGCATTGCCCCCTTTAGGGATAACCTAGCCAAAATTGGCACTTGAATATGTCAGTTTCACATTATTTAGCATGTTTTAGTATTTTTAGGCTAAATTTTGCATTTTAAGTGGAAATTGGCCAAAAGCTTAGTTGGAGGTTATTGGTGGCTAGTTTTAGGTGTCTACATTAATTGCTTTTTGTTTCTCTAAGTTTGGTTCCTTGAGTTTTGGTTTAAAGAGTTGGAGGTTTGGTTCCTCGAGTTTTGTTAGTTGGTAGATGGTATAGGTACAACTTTGAGGACAATATCATTTGTGGTTCTTATATTTTTGGTATTGGTATTAGGTTGGTTGCTTGATTTGGAGGAAGAATCCTCATTGGTTTTGTAGGTTGAGTTCTTATTTTTGAGTTTAATTTTTCCTTTATCAATAGCTCTATTCTCTAGTTTATGAGCCATGGTAAAATATTCATCAAAGGTCTAGAAGCTTTTGACATGTAATGTGGATAAGATATGCTTAGCACATGCCTGAGCAAAGATATATATAAGTTTAAGTTGAGGCAGGGAAAAGGAAAGTTGGCTGATTAGGTTCCTCCAATGAGCCACAAAATTAACAATGGACTCATCCTCAAATTACTAGACAGAGTAGAGGTTGGTAATGAAAACTTTCTTGGATATATTGATCAAAAAATAATCCAATAAGTTTTAGGCTATTTGGTTGAAGGAGAAGATGGAATGTTTGGCTATGGCACTTTACCAATCTAATGCTGGTCTGGATAATGACATAGGAAAGGTATGGAGGAGAAGAGCATCATCATCGGTAATAAAGTAGCATGAATTCTTAAATGATCTTAAATGTTGTTGAGGGTCTTCCTTACTATTAAACTTGGTAAATTTTAGAAGTTCCCACTAAGATGGATAAGGTCTGATAGGGACTAAAGGGTGAATAGGTTCATTGAAAATTTGATCATAGGAAAAGAGATTATGGGCTTGGAAGATGGATGACTCAAGGTTAATAATCTTATCCATGCTCATCTTCATGAAATTTTCTTGGGGTTGAGTACCCAGAAGGTTTTAGGATGCATATTACGGTGGTGGTGGTTAAGAAACATGTTGATAATGGGTAGAAGGTTGAGAGGTTGCCACATATTGGTATGTAGATACCAATGATTGGGTAGAAGATACATGTTGGTATGTGGATGTCAATGGTTGGGTAGAGGTAGGTGGTTGGGTAATGGGCATATGACCTTGTGGGTTATGGAGATAACCAACCGTCACTTATTGGGTAGGAGTGGTATTTGAGTTAGTGGCTGATGGAAGGGTAGTGACTTTTGTACTAATTAGTGGTAATATGGAGGGTATGGACACCAAAATGATTTGAAGTGGAGTAGTGTTTGATGGGTTGGAGGTAACTAGAGGGAGATGCATAGTTATATAGGTAAGCACTCCTATTGTAGAGGAGTGATTATTAGGTGGTATAAGGGTATTGGTATTTTGGGTTGGTTGATTTTGAGTGGTAGCCTCAAGGGGGTTGTTGGTTAATGATAGGGATTGGGTAGCTAAAGTTTGAGTAGTTCCTATGCTAGTTGAGGTACTCCTGATGAGGTGAAGGGTCATTATATAAAATATATCAATAGATGGAGTCAAAACCAAGATTTGGTAAGATGTAGTTCTAAGGTAATGTTGTAAGGTTGCGTGATTGTTATTTAGGAAAGCGATGAAATTTGTATCTCCTGGGACTACTCGAATATGACTTCCCAGAGAGTGAGGAGAGTTTGTGGGTTCAGAAACATGTTCCATAGATGTAGAGGTGGAAGAGGTTGGTTGATTTGGTGGTGAGTTTTGTCCTTCAAGGTCCCTTCATTGTTGGTGTGTAAGAACCATACAAAAAAATAGGCAAGGAATGATAAATTCTCACACCTCAAAAGAAAGAGTAATCAAATAAGATTCAAGGCAAACAATTCATTCACTAAGAGTGCATTAAGTCATAATATTCCTTTTAATCTCTATTTTGGCTTATCCCTTAATAAAGTGTCAAGGGGAAATTGGATTGAATAGGTCCTAGAAATCAATCTATGTTTGGTTTCAGGTTATGTTTAGGTGCTAAAAAATAAGTCTATATTAGATCAGGTACATGGCTTGATACTTGGGGCTTGATCCTCTCACTTCATGATTTCATAGTCAATACAGGTGATTAGCCTTTATACCATTTATCTATATTTCATACTCAACCAAAGAGCTAAGTTGGTTATCCCCTTGATGATTGAATCCAAGTATGATAACTGAGAAAGGGTAAGGTGATTCATTAGGTGATGAAATCCTAGTTAGACCTTGTCTCAAATTTGTTTGATGTTTGTTTTAGTGCAATTGGTTTGGTTTGTGTAATATCTGTGCACTATGGTTAATTTGCTTTGCTTAAATTAAACTATATAAGATAATTAAACAAGCAAACAAACTATGTATGCAAGTTAATTTTAATCCCAAAGGAATTTTTTTGATTTATTTTAATGAATATAAACTAAATTAAACCTAAGTGCAAGTTGATAATGTAAGTCCTAATACTAGGATGATTGCCTTTTGATTTTTTGAGAAAATGCAATGAAAATAACAATTTTACTTTTTCTAAGAAAGCAAAAGAGACTATAATTTGCATTTTGGAAAATAATAAAGAAAATTTAAATTTTTAAAAAAAGAATTAAACTAAATGTCTTAAAACAAATATGAACCCAATAAAACTCTAAGGTCCCACTGGGCATGCCAAAATGTTTCTATCTAAAAATTTTGCTTAATTTTGGAAGAAAATAGTGAAGAAGGGTGTGTAGAATTTTTTTTTAACAATGTGCATGCATTGAATCCAATATATTTTGGAGATCTCTTCTTTTGATTGGGAGGATGACTTCAAAATAAGAAAACACTTAAACACACTTTTTTGTTAGACAAGTAGATGGGTGGATTGCCTAGCATGAGCTAGATCCTAAAAGCAAAAGCTTTCTAGGAGGTTGTCAATCCACTTACTTTAAACACTTAAGTTTGATAAATAAAAATGATAAAATTTGAATAAAATTAAATAAAACTAAAACTAAAAATATCAAATGATATAAAGTAACTAAAATTAAAACAAAGAAGTCAAATGTTTTTCTAAAACAATGACTAGGTGAAAGTAACTAATGTTGAATTAGTCAAAGAATAAGGTTGTGGTTTTGGTTTGGGGTTGATAAATGGAGAAGTTTGATAAGGGGTTAAAGGGTAAATTATGGTAATAAATAAAAGGTATGAAGGTCAAGATGGTATCAATCCAAATAAATAAGGTAATGATGGCAAAGTAATGAGTTGGCCAAAAGGGTGAAGATGGCAAAGGGGCAAAAGGGCAAATGGATAAGTGGATAAGAATGGTAAATGGGAAAAAGGGGTAGGGGAGAAAGGAGGTGGAGGAAGAAGGCCAAAGGAAAATAAATGAGGAAATACAAGAAATAAAATAACAAACAAAGTTACCTCATGCTCATTGAAGATTGAAGATGGTTAATGACGGTGGTGTTGTTGATGAAGATGGCTTGCAATTTTAGTAGAGATTCATTGATTTTTACTTTTTTCCTCCAAGATGATGAGTGGCCTCCTTGAAGAATGCTTTCAAACTTTCAAGATGAAAATGTTCCTAACTAAAAACCAACTTTTCCATAAGTGAAGGATAAGGGAGTATTTATAGCATTCGTTGTTAAGAAACATGCCAAAGAAGTGGAATAGTGAAGTATGGCACCATTTTTCAAGTGGGATCATAAATGACAAAGGGGATAAGGGTGGTGGGACTATAACCTTGTTAGTTTGTCTTCAACCTTGAACATGAGTCCAATTTGGAGTGGGAATCATACACATGGGCTCAAATAAGGTCAAAGGACTTTTCACTAAGCTATTTTTTCTTTTGGCTAAGTGTCCCATGAATTTTGGCACCATTATCCATGTGGGTACATGAGTGGTCATTAAAGACAAGGGGATGAGATTCCCACTTAGGCAATAGGTCTCCCACTTAGTTTTTTTGTCTCCAAACTTGTTAAAGAGTCTAGAATAGAGTGATAATCATGCACATGGGCTCATATGGGTCCAAAATACTTTCCACCACTCACTTCCATATTTTAGCTAAGTGCCCCATTAATTTTGGCACCATTCTCCATGCATGAGTATAAAAAAAAAATGAATTATGGTCCCATAGGAAAAAATGTGACATACTCCAAAAGAGGGGCCCTTTGGTGCTTAATGATGTCATGAGGTACCTTGGAGGAGGGTCCCAAGTGGGGTATGATGTCTCACTTCAAGCCACTTCACTTCTAAGCCATGTCACTTGCCATATCACCTTCCACATCACTTCCCATGTCACTTTCTATGTAACATGATATGTCACATATCATGTCACTTACCATGTCATCATGAATAGTGATAGTGGGTCCCATAATGAATAGTGATAGTGAATAGTACTTTTGAATAGTATGTTCAAATAGTAATTTTGAATAGTACTATGTGAATAAGAGAATAATGATTTGGTTAGGTTATGAGGGGTTGGTTAAAGGTTATGAAGTTTTTATGGGGTATTTAGGGGGTCTTGAGTCATTCAGTCATCAAAAATTGCAAGTGTATAATTTTCTAGTGTCTACAGCTCATATACTAGGAGGGTTATTAGTTTGTGAAGAAGGTGCTTGGGTATTTCTTGGTTGAGTGGGTTGGTTATGAATGGTATTATCAGTGGATCTATTATTAGAGGATTATTCCTAGGTAACTAAAGGTTGTGTGGAGATTGTGGTAGAAAAAGTGTCACCCATAAGGTGGGATGGCATGCCATAGGGTTGGTCAATAGGTAGATTTGAAGCAAAGGTACGATGGGATATGGTGTTAAGGTAATGTTGGAAGGCTAGTGGGTTATTATCTAGAAAGATGGAAAAATATGCATCACCTTGGGAAATTGTCCATGGGATGGTAAGACTCATAGAAGGATGAGGAAAACTCTCTACATTTGATATGTATTACATGGATGAGTGGGAAGAGCAAAAATGATGATTAGGAGGTGGGTCCTAATTTACTTGGTTTCTTAGTTGTTACCTAGTTAGAACCATGAAAATAAGGGAAAGAATAAGATACAAGAAATCTCACAACTCAAATAAAGAGAAGATAATAAAAAGTCAAGGGAAAGAAACACACACTAAATCACATTAATCCTAACATTTCTTTTAGTCTCTCTTATGGCTTATGCCTTAAGTTTTAAGAACTATGTGACTCATCTGAGATTTTAGAATAGGTATTAGAAAAATAGTTTATGGTTGGTTTTAGGTTGTGTTTAGGCTCTCAAATGGATAAGTATTGGAAATTAGTACATGGATTGATAGTGGGGCCTAACCCCTCACTTCAAACATTATAACGATAAGGGTGTTGGGTGCTTAACCAAGATATACTAATTGCTAGATTTTATACTCAACTAGAGAACTGAGTTGGTTCTCCCCTTGGTGATGAAATCTAGTTAGGATAGCTTGGAAAGGTGACCACTAGGTGATGAAATCCTAGTTGGGCCTTATGTCAATGTTTGATGATTGATTAGATGTAATTGGTTTGGTCTTGTGTGTGTGAAAAGAGTGAAGCTATGATTGAATTACTTTGCTTCAATTTAAACTATGTGAGATAAACTTGTAAGAAACTAATGTATGCAATTAATTTTAAGCCTAAAATGAAATTTTGATTTAATTGTATGAGAAAAAAAGAAAAAGAAGCACCTAGATGCAATAATGAAACCAATAAAAAAAATTCAATGGTCCCACTAGACATGCCAAAATATTTCAAAAAAACTTCACTTATGTTCTTGAAAGAAAGAGAAAAGAAATTCAAGAAGGGTATGGTCAAAAAACTTGATATGTTGTGCATGTGTTAATCCAGATGGTTGTAGATACTTCTCATTAGATTGGGAGGATGACCTGTAAATAAGAAAGCACTCAAAGAAATGGTTGATTAGCTAGATATTATGGTGTATTGCCTAACAAGCTAGATCCAAGAAGCACGAACTTCCTTAGGGGTAGTCAATGCACACTTTTAAACAATCAAGTTCTAAAAGGAAAGATAAAGTACTTGCATATATCATAAAAGATACTAAAATCAAATACAAGAAGTGATTGATAAAAGAATAGACAAAATTAACTAATTATAATAATAAACATATTGATATTAATTCTAAATAGGTCAGGAATGGTTCATAAAATAGGTTAGGGATCTATTATTAGGCAAGCAGTCTAAAAGTGAGATTTGGTTGAGGTCTAGTGGGTGAAAATAGATTGTTGTTATTTTGTGACACAGTGACCATTGGTGGTTGGGGTGACAATTTATAGTTAGTGTAACCATTAATGGTTAAGGTAACCATCAGTGGTTGGGACAGACCATTGGTGGTCAGTGTGACCATCGATAGTTACTATGGGTTGAGTCTGGTCAAGAAAAGGTTATTTTTACAAGGTTAAAAAATATAATTATGAGAAATGGGTTTGGGTTGGGTTGATTTCAAAATAGAAACAAATAAACTAAATGATTGAAAATAGATACTTAACTTGATAATCATTGATCTGATAAATGGTTGAGGCAGTTGATTGATAAACTCATTGATGGATTCTGGGGTAATTTTATTAGAGTAATAGTACTTGGCTATTGGCTGATGGATGGAAACACTTCAGACCTTTATTACACTTTATATTTTGCTATAAAAATACCTACAGAAGGAAGTGTTGATGCAAGAGGCTCTAGTTATAGATGATTAATCAATTTTAGATTTGGATTCACCCTCTCTTCCTCTCTTTTTATAGGAAAGGAGAGGTGTAACAATATGTTAACAAAATGTTCAACAAATAGTTCAAATTTAAATTTTGCATGAATTAGTTTGCACAATATTTAGACAAGCTAAATATAAAAAACAAGTTGGATTTGATTAGAGTTTGACTATTCAAGTAGTGGAAACCCAACCATCGATGATCAAACCTAACCATCTATAGTTAAGGTAACCATCAGTGATTGAAGATCAAAGGCTAAGTTGGATCAAAAGGTGGGTTAGGCAGTTGGTCATTCTAACTTGGGTTTGTGGATGTAAGAGGTGTGGATGGGCCTTAGGGGGTCCTGAGGTAGTCTAAGGGTATTTCATCATCTAGAATCATTGTGTGTAGTTTTCTAGTGTCTACACTATCTTTAACTAAGTAATCTCAAAGATACGTCTAGATTGATTAATGAGAGGGATATTTACACCTTTGAGGTTGAATGAACTCAAATTTGCAAAGAATTAGTCAATATTTATACAAAATTTCTATTACTAACCTCAAATGTAGGGAATACATAAAGCATGAACTAAATTTACATGAATATCTATGGATCTTCAAAAACTATCTATCTTTGGCTAAAATAAGCCCAAAGACTAGTTTAAAACCATAAATATCGATGATATTTACACAATTATGCTTAAAAAATCACAAATATGTAAATAAGACATCAATATTTAGACACAAGTCACCAAAATGAGCAAAGATTTTACAAATTCACAAAGATCTAACTAGGCCCTCCTTCTAGAACCAGTGAAGCTCCTTCTATTGATGCCTAAATGTGTACCACAAGTGCTTATAATGTTTAAGAAACACTTCTCATTTTAGAATTCTATGAATTTAGTGCATGAGTTGAGAGCTGTGATAAACATGTTATCTATTAGTTGAATAGAGGTAAAACAAGTGACTATTTCATAATATTTTTATTATTTGGTGGTTGGGAGCCACCATGGCCAAATAGTAGATATATGTCAAATATGCAATATACTATGCTAAGGATGGTGAAATATTATCAATAACTAATCTAAGAACTAATCTAAGATGAATATTTATAATGACCATTAAACTACGGTGATATGGTTTAAAAAGAAGCAAAAGGAAGGGTGGGGAAAGAAGGATGTTGTTGGTCTTTATTACAGACATTATGACAAAGTTAAAATATCATCTAAAAATTCATTTAACCAATGTATGAAGTTAAATAACTTAAGCCCAAATCACAACATACATTAGGAAAACTTTTAAGGAAGGTATGAAATGATGCAAATAGGAACCAGGCTTACTTTAAAGATTTACTCTTGCAAGTAAACAACATTAGCCCAAATGCAAAAGAAGTGCAACAAATGAAATAAGCCTCAAAAATTTCAACTAATCTAGAATTGACACAAATTAGCAATTCTACATTTTAAAAACACATCAAGAATCCATAAGAACCATTCAAATCTGAAAGTGAAACCAGACAACTAAGATAGAAACCATATAACACTTCACACAAGTAAATATTGATAGACATTGTAGAATTCCATGCTTATATTAATTTCTCAAAGTTTAAAAAGTAATTTGGTTCTAATAAATCCCCCCTTTGGACAATTGACAATGCTCCTTTTATAATATACAAGGTAGCATGTTGGTTAGTCTCACCCAATTACATTTGTACAAGTGTATAGGACAGGTGTCCTTTCTATTGCATTCTATAATAAATGATCTTTTCTAAAGAAATGACCTGTATACAATGTGTTATTACAAATTACACATGTTTATACAAAAGAATATCCTAATTAAAAATATTATACAATGTTGATTACAAGGAGAATATTCCTAACTTTAAGACCAACTGGCTGATGAAATGCCCCATTATTCTTATAGAGTCATCATTTATTATGATGTTGCTTAAGCCCCTGTATGGTCTTTATCCATTCTATCTAATTTTTTTGACTACACTGATGTTTTAAACCTTATCTATTAATAACCTAGCTATAATTTGGTTAACTATTCTTACATAGGTGATAATCTAGTTCTCTTTGGATCAATCCTTTGTATCCTCAGTCCATAAAATAATTTTTTTGTCACTTTTGCTTATCTGGCACATTCATTTCACTTTCATGACATCTTTCTCAAATTTCATTAGATTCGAGCCTCTTTGAAAAGTCCCTCTTTGCTTTGTACCATCAGATGAGCCTATGAAAATTGATATGGACCATAGATCTTTAGATTATTTAGATCCATCCATCTATGTTAAATTTGGCATTTATGAAGCTATCATTTGACGTTTGTATGGACATCATTAATGGGCATACAACCATCAAATTTAAGCTCATCCATAGAGATATTTGCTAGCTTAAATTTGATTTCCACACAACCATCATTTGACATTCGCATAGATGTCATTGACAGGTACATGACCATTAATTTTAAGATCATGGTTGAGTCTCTTCACTATCTTAAATTTGACATTGACGTGACCATCATTTGATGTCCATGTGGACATCATCGATAGGTGTGAAACCATCAATTTTAAGCTCATCTTTGGGACTATTTACTATCTTAAATTTGGCATCCACATGACTGTCATTTGACATCTGTGTGGACATCATCGATGACCATACGACCATCAAATTTAAGCTCATCTTCAAGACTACCTACCAAGCTTACCACTTATCATTTTTTGGTTCACTTTGTTCCTACAAATATAAAGACAAAATGACTTTAGTATATCTAAGGAATTTTAATTGATTTGGGTATTTTATTTTGTGATTTTGGCATTAAAGAAAATGTTTTAGATGAAATGTCCAAAACAATCCTCTCGAAGTATCCCTTGTAAGGCCTTTTCTTGGGACAAAAGTCCTGAAGGGCACTTCTCATGGGAGAAAGGGTACTTTAAAAAGTTTGAAGGATAATTGAGGAAGGCAAAGGACCATTTCAAAAAGCACAAAGGGCAAGTCTAAAGATACGGTGCCCTTTACAAAAATCCTAAAGGGTATATTTAAAAATCCAAAGGATCACTTCAAATACACTGAAGGGTATGTCTGGAAGAAAACCAAAGGGTATGTGCCCTTCATAAAAATCATGAAAGGTAATTTTATTAAAGCAAAGGTCACTTTCAAAAGAGTTACAGATAATTTATTGTGAAAAATATGTTTTTGGATTTTTATGTCAAACAAAATGTCCAAAACAAAAATCCTAAAGGGTCAATTCAAAAAATAATAAGTCCAAAACAAATATGTTGAAGGGTAAGTGCAAAGAAAACAAAGGGAAATTCTATCAGGTAACATGCCTGATAAAATAAGTCCTTGGGGAAATTGTTTTAGATAAAATGTCTGAAACAATTATCTTGATAAAGATAGACCAATTGCATAATTATTGAATAAAAGCCTAAAAGTACTTGGACAAAGTATTTGAAATATGAACCCTAGAGGGTAATTCATTTAGGACAAAGCTCTAAAGTAAACTCACAAAAAGACATGTCCAAAACATAACAAAAGGACTTTGTGTACATGAAAAATAGAATGGTCTAAAAGGGGGGCTCGAGAATAATAAGAACTTAGCATAGATGTTTAGACTAAGGTTTGGTCATGTTGAAAAACATGACTAAACCTTAGGAAATCAAAATAAACTAAGCACATAACATTATTTAAAATGTTCCCACATAAAAGTTTCTTACCAAAATTAAATCATGTACTTAGATTAAAACTAGATCAAGGGTTGGCTATTCAAACATGAATCTAAAAAACCAAAGGTTAGTAAAGAATCAAGTTAATACTTTAGATAAGGGCAAACTAGAATCAAATGAATAAATGCTAACCAAATCAGGTGTGGATGATCTTCAAATAAAAATAATGTGCAATCATGATAATGACACTTTGATCAAGTGAATATTCAATTTTGAGGCACAAATTTGCATAATTTGACACATGGGTCCCCATTTTTCATAAATGGAGGTATGTTGACCTCAACAACACCATGAGTAAAACCCATAGGGTTTTATTGAGAAACCCTAGTAATGGCTGAGAGCTAAAATAAATCATTTATGGCCTCATTTCTCTTCATTTGAACCTGTGGACCATATTTATCAGATGTACTTGAAAAATCCATAATGGATATTCTATCAATTTCTCTAAAAACATATGAAAATAGTCTCTGTAAAAGTGTGACAACTTTATATGACAATATTGCACCTTTTGAGGACCTTGCACTATGCAATCATAAAACATGCTCTTCTCTCCATTATTATTATATGTGACTAATTTTCTTGACATCAATGACATCCATAGTGATAACTATATCCATTTTGACATTAATGAAAATCATATTTCCAATAATCTCCCCCTTTATCATTGTTGGCAAAATAAATTCTTTGATTTATTAATACATGCTTTACTCCTCATCTAACATTGATTGTACTTGTGTTGGATTCTAATGAATGTGAACTAAAGTTGTTTATACCAAAATTTCTCCCCTTTAGGAAATGGAATATTTTCATAAACACACCTTAGACACATGCTTTACTCTTTCTTTAATAAACATAAATCTTTTACAGAGAATATTTGCACTTTTTCTCCCCCTTTGACATCAATGACAAAGGGACTCCAACTTTGTCATTGTTTATCTAAATTTTTATCCCCCTTTATTAGATAAATGAGTTTTTCCAAGAATCTATAGCCATTAACTCATTATAAATTTGTAAAAATATGCATACATGTCTTGTATTTTCTCTCTTCTTCTAGGGATTAACAAATTTTTAGTGATCCCCCCCTAGACTCATGCCCTATTACTAAGACTAGTGGTGTGATGTAGCTCCAAATTTCTACCTCAAATACTCAAATTGTTCCTTGGGAATAGGTTTGATGAATATGTCTACAACTTGATCCTGTGTTGGCACATATTTCATTGTGACCTCTTGATATGCAACCTTTTCTCTTAAGAAGTGATACTTGATTGATATATTATTAGTTCTAGAATGATTCACTAGATTCTTTAATATATTAATAACACTTGAGGTGTCATAAAGAATAGAGATAGGTGATTTATATTCTACCTTGATGTATTTAAGTGTTTTCTTCATCCACAAGACTTGAGTGTAACATACTCTGATTTTGCTATAGAAAGAGTAACTGACTCTTGTTTTTTGCTTAGCCATGAAACAAGTTTATTTCTAAAGAAAAATGCACCACCACTAGTACTTCTTATATCATCCACAATTCCTACCCAATCAACATTTGTATATGTTTTAAAAGTTAAATCTTCATCAATAATATACCATAGGCCATTGTCAATTGTAATCTTGATATATCTAAATATTCCTTTCACTGCATTGACATGTGATTCTTTAGGAGCATCTTAAAATCTTATAACCATGCACACTGCTTGCATGATATCTGGTCTTGACATAGTTAGGTATAATGAACTACCTATAATTTATCTATACAAAGTCTAATTTACATCAAGGGATTCATATTTTTTGTTTAACTTACAACTAGTTATCATGGGAGTACCTACTGGTTTATTGTCTTCCATTCCAAACTTCTTGATCATTTATTTAACATACTTGGTTTGAGATATAAATATCCCTTCATCAATTTATGCTATCTATAGACAAAGGAAGAAAGAAATTTCTCCAAGCATAGACATCTCAAACTCATTTTACATTTGAGTAACAATTTCTTTGCACATTTTGTTGTTGCTACCACCAAAAATGATATCATCTACATATACAATAACAATTAGCATATGCTCACCTTCTGATTTAAAGTACAAATTGATATTTGCACAACCTTTATTGAATCATTATTATTACAAGTACTAGTCTAATCTTGAATACCATGCTCTAGATGAATGTTTTAGACCATACAAAGACTTCTTCATTCTACAAACATAATCTTCTTCTTATGATAGATGAAAACCTCCAGGTTTTTCTATATAGAATTCCTCTTCTAGGTTCCCATTCAAGAAAGCAATCTTAACATCCATTTGATAGATTCTAAATTTCTTATAAAAAAATAATTCTAGAAACATTATTATGGATTCCAATCTAGCAACTAAAGCAATTTTTTCCTCAAAATATATGCCTTCAACTTGTGCATATCCTTTGCACACTAATCTGGGCTTATTTGTTATGATAGTTCCATCTTCATTGAGCTTGTTTCTAAAGACTCACTTTTTACCTATTAAATTCTTATTTGAAGGTCTTGGAACTAATTCCCATGTTTTATTCTTTTCAATTTGGTTTATTTCTTCTTCCATGGCTTTTAGACAATTCTCAGCCTTTATAAATTCAACATAATTCTTAGGCTCAACTTCAGATATTAGATCAAAACTTACTTGTTCCTTGTTCATTGCAAATCTTCTCCTTGTCTGAACTCTTTCACTTTTATTTCCAATGATCTTCTCTATAGGATGATCCTTTTAAAAAAATATTTCAGGTGGATTTTCATTTACTTCCTTAGGCTCTTCATTAGCTACTTCATTTTCAAACTATGATTATTCTTCACATATGTATTTATTAGGTTTAACATGTTTCAAGCCTTCATCAACCTTGACATTAATACTCTCTAAAATATTATGTAGCCTTTGGTTTTAACATATGTAGGCTTTGATTTGGGTGGAATAACTAAGAAATATCCCTTCATAACATCTTGATTCAAAGATTCCCAGCTTATTTTCTTTTCTCCTAATGTACATTTTCTACCAAACACTCTAAAATACGTAATAGAGGTAGGTTTTCCATACCATAGTTCATAGGGGGTTTTATCAGTGTTTACCCTTAGTTGAACTCTATCCAAGATATATATTGTTGTTTGTACTGATTCTTTCTAGTATCCATCAAGTAACTTCTTTTAGCTTTGTTCTGGCCATTTCCTTGAATTTTCTATTCTTTCTTTCAACAACTCCATTCTACTTTAGATTCATTCTTTTAGATTAATGCCTTTTGATTCCATGCTTCTCACATTACTCTATGAAACCATTTGAGGTGAATTATCCACCTCTATAAGATCTTAAGCATTTTAGTTTTCATCTAATCTCATTTTCTACCATGGCCCTAAAGATCTTGAATCTTTCAAATGCCTGAGACTTATCCTTTAAAAAGGTTACACATGTCATTCTTAAGTAATCATCTACTTTCTCCTTTGGATCAAGTTTTCTTAGTAGGACCAAAAATATCAGTATGAACTAATTCTAAATGATTTATAGTTTCATACTCTTTTGTTTGAAATATGACCCTTGGTTGCTTATCTTGCTGACATTCATTGTAAGTAGTGTATGTAGGTTTGGTTATTTTAGGCATATGTCTAACACACTTATTTGAGCTCACTTTTACTAGGTTATCAAAGTTGACATGACCCATTCTTCTATGCCATAACCAACTCTAATAAATCTTTCCTATTAGGAAACTATTACCATTCACTTCACTTAGATTATAAATAGTACTTTTTATTTTCCTTTATGAAACTAATCTTCCATATCTCATTATCTTACAACCTTTCTACATCAAATGTGACCTTATATCCATTGTCACACATTTGGTTAACACTTAGGAGATTGTGTTTCAATCCATCAACATAAAGGACATAGTTTTCCATTTATATTTAAGGTTCCTTTACCATAGATATTTACAGTAGTATTATCTCCCAAGCTAACATATCCTTAATTTCATTCACTCAATTTGATGAACTTAATCTTGTCACGAGTCATGTTTTGAGAAACCATTTTTATTACCCAAAAATTATATTCCTTGATATAGAGTGCAATTTGAGAAATCATAGATTGTGCAACTTTCTGATCTTCCATGTTCAACACATCCTTAGGTTTCTTATTTGGCTTATTTTTCCCTTTTAAAGAGACTTGTGAACCTTTGTTCACACTGGGAGATATGCCTTTCTTTTCACTTTGTATTTTTTATGTTACAAAGTTTGTTCTACATTGTTTAGATATGTGACCAAAACTATTATAATTATAACATATTACATTTGTATCTAACAAGGGTGCAAATGAATTTTTTCGCACAAAGTTTGTTCTCTTTTTAGGTATAACTATATAATCACTAGTCCTATGACCAAACACATTATAGGTATAACAATAACCATATAAAAATGAGAAATACCTGGTCATATAATTTATTTGTATAGGATGAGGAGGTCTTCTTAACTCTAGTTGCTTCAAGTCTCTCACCCTTATCTAACAATCTACATCAGCTACCTTTGTGTTCTACATCTTTCTTGAGTTTGTAGATATTGACTATTTGTTCTTATTTTCTTCTTCAACTTTCTTCATATCAACAGTGCTTCTCTTTATATTTGTATCTCTAGAGGCATTCATGCAATATTTTTCTTTATTTATTCTTGATTCTCCTTCTAATTTGAAGTTATAATGTAAATTTATAGATGTACTAGTTATGGGACCTTTCCCTTTTTCAAAACCAAGAATAGATTTATCTTTTGATGGATTTTGAGAGTTGGTCAATTCATCAAGATTATGAACCTCCTTTCAGCTTTAGACCTTCATCTATTTGTTCTTTAACATTTTTAAGTTATTTTCTCAAAGCCACTATTTTTTCTTCTAGTTTCATGCATTTACTAGATTTAGACTATAGTTTAAATTTGACTACATATTCTATTATTTTAGCCTCTTCAACTTGTGTCTTTAGGCTAACTACCATCTGATCATATTTTTTAAGACTTTTGGATAGTTTTTCAATCTTTTTTTGTGCCTACTTCTACTTTGAGTTCTCTATTCTCATCTTTTCAATTTCATCTAGAGCATAGATGAGTTCACCTTCTAGATCCACATCTCCTTCATATTATTCATATGAGTCTTCAATTTCTTCTTTCTATTGATCCATAGAAGTTGATTCTAATATCATGAATAGGGATTCATTTCTTGCAGCCATAAAGGCACAATCATGGTCATCATCTGAGCTATCATACTCATCCAATGAATCACTATCTTCTTTTATGTACAATCCCTTCTTATTTTTGAAGAAGTTATTATTTTTAGAGTAGTGGGGTTTCATATTTTTATTATGCTCTTATTTTTCAGAGTGATATTTTTTATTGTAAGGGCATTTAGTATCAAAATGTTCTACATTAACATAGTTAAAGAATTTAAAGTGTAACTTACCTTTATATTTTCTATATCCTATTCTTAATTTTCTAAAAAATTTGGCTTCTTATTCATCAGTCTCTTCAGATTTGGATGTAGGTGCTTTTGATTTGAGTTATTTGGATGCTTTGAATGCAACTTCTCTCTTGAAAGTATCTGGTTCTCCCATTCTCATCTCATAGGCTATGAAGGTTCCATGAAACTCATCAATAGTGAGTTTATCTAGATCTATTACTTCCTTTATTATAGAGATTTTAGAGTCATACCTTGATAGCAGAGATCTTAGGACCTTTTTGATAATGATCAAATCTTTCATCTCTTCTTCAAGGCCTCTGATTACATTGATTATTTCATCTACTTTGAGGAGGTGGTATATAATTTTCTCTTCTTCATTTATTTTAAGACTTTTAAACTTGCCTTTGTATGTTTTTAGATTGGCTTACTTTACCTTATAATCACCTTCATAGATACTATTCAACTTGTTCTAGATATCTTATGCATTTTAAAATTAAATTACTTTGACAAACTCTAAGTTAGAAAATCCATAAAGAATAGCATTTTTTGCCTTGACATTGGTTTCATATGCCTTTTTTGCATCCTGATCAGTAGGAGTTGTAGCAAGAATTGTATATCCATTTATAATAGACATCCATACATCGAAACCTAATGAAGATAAATATGATTCCATTTCAACACTCCAAAATTCATAGTTTGATCCATCAAAGAGATGTGCTTTGTTTTAATAAGATATTTATTGACTTGTCATTTGTGTTCACCATCCAAGACCTACTTGAGCTGATTAAGCTTCTTATAGGGAACCAGAACTCTGATATCAATTGTTAGAACATAACTATCTACTGAGAGGGGGGGTGCTAAATTAGTATATTGATTAAAATTAGTCATTTAATACTTTTAATACAAATTAAAAAGTATATGTAGAGATCACATACACAAATAGACACAACACTAAGTGTATGTGAAAAACCTAGTGTGAGAAAAACCATGGTGAGAATAGTTGCTAGAATTTACTATTCTAATCTAGCTCATAATCAAAACCTCACTGGTTACAATGTTTAAGGGCACTAACCCTAAGGAGACACCAATCCCCTAATATAAGATTACCTACTCTAAGCAAGCACCTACTCCCTAACTGAGCGCCAACTTGGCTCTTTTGATGGAACCTACCAATTAGATCTATTATGGAGCTATAACTCCATATTTTAAAATTAATTAAAAATGAATCTAGATCTATTTTACAAGCTTGTCCTATAACTGCTCATGTTCTACTCTACATCTCTCTTCCTCTTTTTCTCTCTGCCACTCTCTCTCTCTCAAATAAACACTATATCATCACTTAAGTGTATATCCTAGATGATGTATATATACATTGGATCTAGGTCTCACATCTTCTATATATTCACTTTGATCATTAACACATCATGCTCTATTTTTTGGAACTTAGTTCATATTTATTTAATGATAGGTTTCCCACCTCTTTAATTCACATACCACTACCATAATTCTCTATATTTTACTATATTTAGTATATATCAGGCTCTGATTTTGATCAATCATAATGATCTATATCATTCTTTATGTTGTATAATGCATCTTTATTGAGTGTTCTATTGCTTGACCATTGAGATGAACAAATCTTTAAATACTGACCATTTATCTTTAAGTTTCATGCCATGATCTAATGATCACCATTCAATTAACTCAAATTTAAAATGCAATCATTAGATCAAACTTTGATAGGCTCATGTACTTTGTTAGGTCTTTGAAAGATTCCAAACTTTAACATTTCAACTTTAAAATGCAATCATTGATCTTTGATTTGAGCTCCTACATACCATTTGATGTTCAAAATTAACATGGCCTTTACCTTTATTTATCATTAAACATTGAGAAATTTATCTCATCTCACTGCTTCTTGATATTTTAGAACACATACACACCATCGATCTACTTAAGGTAGCTCGATATTTAACTCACTTTACATTAAAAAAATTGACCTCTTCAACTCCATGCACTCCATTAATATTCATTGCATGATTACACACTAAAAATTATATCCTCTAATATATTAATACACTCATTGGATCTCTATCTGACAAGCTCCCCTAAATGTGATGCATTTCACTAGTGCATTCACTCTCAGGTACCTTTGACATATTGATTTTGCTACACATTGTTATATCTAAATCATTTGATTAAGTGATAACCATTAATCAAGCTGAGACAAATCTTAAGACAAGGACTTAATAAATAGTAAAGTCTTTGATCACTGCTCCAAGTTGGTAATCACTAGGTTGAAGGGGTTGATTGCACAATGATGAGGAGGGCTTAAGTTATAACTTAAGAGATCAATTCTTGCCTATATCCAGTCAACATAAAAATAAAAATTCCTGTGAATACCATGACTAAAATACATAGGGTTTTATAGAGAAACCCTAGTAATGGTTGAGACTAAAATGAATCATTTTTGGGCTCACTTATCTTCATTTGAACTTGTGGACCATACATATGAGATGTACTAGAAAAACCCATAATGGATCTTCTATCAATTTCTCTACATACATCTAGAAATAGTCTTTATAAAATCATGATAACTTTATATGACAATATTACACCTTTTTAAGACCTTATATTGTGAAATTATAAAACATTCTCTTTTTTTCATCAATATTGTCTATGACTGATTATCTTGACATCAAAGACATCCATAGTGCTAACTATTTCCATTCTAAAATCAATGACAATCATGTTTCCAACAAGTTGGAGAATGAGCTCATTGGTTTGAGCCTAGGAGAATTTGATATGACAAAATACTTATTTAAAAAATTTAAATAACTCAAGTTATAGTTGAAACTATGTGGCATTAACAAAAAATATGATCAATTGATTCTTTTCATCCTTGCTAAATTGGGATCTAACTATTCTATTTTCATTTCTACCTTATATTATTGCCAAATAAAGACCTAGAGCAATCAAAGGGTGAGAAATATGATGATAATCCAAAATAATAAAAAGAGTCCTCCTCTTCAAATGGGAAACCCAAGAAAGAGATGTGGTTATTGAAATAAATCTCAACATGATCACTCCAAATTCATGAATAAACAAATTGACCAATTGACAAGACACTCAAGAAGAAAAATATTTGTATCCCTAATTCTTCCACTCATATTTCATTAGCATAGACATATTATAATTCCAAATACACTAAATAAAGTAAATATAAAGGAAAAACACTTGTTTTAGTTTCATCCCATCCTTTCACTTGGGTTATTGATTATGGTGCCTCGAACCACATGGATTCATCACATCACATGTTCTCATCCTTAGATCTTTGTTCTATGACTTACATCCTATTGGGTGATGATATTTACAAAAAAATTAGTGGGAGAGGATATATTAATGTTAAGGATGAGGTATTTCATGATGTTCTATGTTCTCTCTTTATCCACCAATCTTCTTTTTGTCTACTAGATCACTCACATCATCTCAGGAAAGAGAGTTGAGTTCACACCCAATTCTATGGTTATTTGGGAAGCTAAAATTGAATCCATTGTTGCATTTGTGAATGTAGATTATGAATCCAAGTTGTATAATTTATGACATTTTTCTCCTGATCAACCATATACTACATTGCTCAATCATTCATATCAAGTGAGTTAATTATGACATGAGTAATTCAGTTTTCTCAACTATCTTTACTTGGAGAAACTCAATCATCAAGACATAGTTTTTAGGGTTTCCATAAGTTAAGTTTTCTGATTTATTTTTCTATGGCTGCATTTTTGGTAAACATCTAAAGGAAAAGTATGACAAGGGAAAATAATACAGAGATACATGTATATTGGAGGTTGTTCATAGTGACATTGCCGATCCATTTCAAAAACATTCATTCAACCAGACTAAACACATCAATAATTTCATTGATGACTATTCAAGATACACTTGGGTGTATTTTATCAAGTATAAATTTGAGGTCTTTAACCATTTCTAGGACTTCAAGGCACTTTTGAAAAAATAGTCAAGTAAAGCCATCAAGATTTTATGCACCAACAATGGTGGTGAGTATGTTAGAAACCATTCTGAATAATTATATACTTCAAAAGGGATTGAACTATAGCATATTATTCCATATAAACCTTAGTATAATGGTGTTGTAGAGTGCATGAACAAGTCCCTGAATAAAATGGACAACTATATGCTACACTCTAAGTCTCTTGTACCTCAGTATTGGGTTGAAGCTATCAAATATGGTTATTACATCTAGAATTGAGTTCCTCATAAAGCAATGAAGGGAGTCACTCCTTATGAATTTTGGAGTGATTAGGACCCTGTAGTTGATAAATTTTGAGTGTTTGGTTCACCTACTATGGATCACATTATAAAGAAGAAACATAAGGCATCAGAACCTTAGAGTTAGTCTTTCATCTTTGTTGGACATCCTAAGGGTGTTAAGGGATACATGCTTCTTCTTCCCACTAGTCATGAGTTTTTCATTGAGATGAGTATTCATTTTATATATGGTCCTTCAAAATCCACACTCAACACCTCTTGCACTTCCTTAGATACACTTAGATTTGATGATACTTTTAATTATTCAAATTTGTCTGATCATCCTCTTAATGATCTATATTCTTATTCTAGTTTGATGATGAGAGTAGTGATGAAGATTCCCCTTGATGTAGGGGTATCCTATAAGGACCCTAAATTTGACTCATTTTTGTCTTAAGGTAGTATATTAAGTGTCTAAATGTGGATTGAATTAAATCTATGGAGAAATATTTTGAGTATGAATACGTGGATGATACCAAGAAATTTAATTTTGTAGTGAAAATATTGAAGGGACATACTTATTTGTGGTGGGATGGAATCCAAGAAGAGAGAAGGAAAAAATTTAGTCATGGGATAGGATGGTGATGAAGATGAAGGTTAATTTCATGCCCAAGGACTACCACACTCACTTATTCAAGATATTTCAATATATCAAATAAAAGGAGTATTTAATGAAAGAGTATATAGAATAATTCCATAGGTTGACTATTAGAATAGGCCACTTGGGAGAGGATGAATAAATGGTATCAATGTACCTAAATGGTCTTAAATTTTCTATTCGAGATGAGATCAGTATTTTGACTTTGAAAATAGTATAAAAATCTTATCAAAAAACATTGAGAGATGAGAAAAGCTGACAAGAAGGCACACACAACATATAAGAGGAAGAGGCAAACAAATGAGAGGAAGAGGAGAGTATGAAAACAAGAATTCATATCAGAACTATGAGGAAGGTGAAAGAAGTTAAAAAAGGCATGAGACACAACCAAGAGATGGTTTTAGGGGTAGAAGGCCATACTATATAGGTGGAGATGTATCTAGAGGAAGAGGTACTAGTGGATTCACATACAAGTGCTTCAAGTGCAATATGTATGTAGGTCATATATATTGGGAGTGTCTAAAGGAGAATCAAGAAAGAACTCATATAAGTGAGAGTAAAAATCCAATGGTGCAGTCTGTAAAAGCAAAAAGTGTTAGATACACCTCACACCTAGAAGAACCTGAAGAAGGGGAGTCACTCTTGATGAGGAAAACATTGCTTAAGTCACCAAAGGAGAATGAACCTGCTCAATGGAAAACACTCTTAAGAAAAACATGTAAGTCCCATGGTAAACATTGCAAGATTATCATAGATTTAGGGAGCATAGATAATTTAATAACAAATGAAATGGTAAGTAAACTTGGCCTCAAAAGATTACCACACCCTACACCTTACAAAGTGTTTTGACTTCAAAAGGGTCATCATGTGTTTGTAAATGAATAGTGATTGGTGGATTTTTAGACTGGTACTTATAAGGATCAAGTCATGTGTGATATCATTCCAATGGATGTTTATCATGTACTTCTCAAAAGACATTGGCAGTTTGATAGGTCAACTAATCATGATGGGGTAAAGAACACTTAATCATTTGAATATAAGGGAAACAATCACACATTGTTGCCTTTGAATAAGGATGATCATATTTTTGGTGTATGATTTATTTTATTGATTATAGGTCATAAAAATTTGGTGTAGCAGGTTGAAGATACAAAGATGAAAGAATAACCTAAGGTGACTGTGGAAGCCAAAGGTGAGAGAAAAGTACCTTTGAAAAATAAATATTTTTCAAGTGAGTATGTAAATAAGTTATTTAAAAGTTTATCTCAGCATTTGATAATAATTTCAAGGTGTGATTTCATAGAAGGAATGGTAGACAAACTCAAATGCTTCAGAGAGAGTCTTGAACAAGAAAGAAATGTCAATGAGTTGGGTAATATACAGAAGGTCTATGAGACACAATAAAGTGAATTATAAGATAACCATGTAATAGTGAAAAATCAAGGAAATGATATATTGAAAGTGAACACACAGTCCTTGCATATGCAGGAGATAGAAAGAAGCTATAGTCAAGATGTAGAGCAACAAATCAAGAGTTTACACAAGAACATGGAATGCAAAGATCAAGAAAATGTTACACATGAGGTGAAGTGGATAGAAAAAGAAGTATTGATAATGTAAAAATACTACATAATTGTATCAAGAGTTGATCATGGAAACAAAGATATGGTGGATTAGTTTTTAGGGGTGAAAGGGTGGTATACACCTTCAAGGCAAACAAAAGCTAACAATAGATATGTTTTTCTTAACAATTTTGTTTCATGTAAAGTTATACCACTCAAGAAGATGAACCAAAGAAGGCATAATTATGGGGCCCAAGAACATGTTCACCTATATGAGAGGAAATTAGATGTAGATACCTTCTATAAGAAGGTTAAATGCCCTTAACTAGGATCATACACCAAGTAAATCAACAAGAACATATGGCAAACATTTTTTATCTTGGTAGTATGATGTAGGGGAATTATATAAGGAACTCAAACTTGACTGATTTTTGTCTTAAGTTAGTCTATTAAGTGTCTAATAGGTATAAAAGGTCTTAATTATTCCTAATGTGGAGTCTAGGAATTCTTAAGGTGCAAGAAATTTGAATTTTGGATTTTCTTGCCAAAATTTCCTTTTGAAAATTTGAATCTTGTTAAGTTTTATTTTAAAGAATTTTAAGTATTTGTGAAGGTGGAAAGATGTATCAAATATGTATAAAGGTTTTTTAAACTATATTATATCCACAAATGTTCATTAATCTAAGGTCATGGTTTTGTATAGTTCATATTGTGTAAAATCAAGACATAATGTAATGTAACAAGAGAGCTTTACAAGGGAACAAAGATAAGAAGTAGTTATGCATATTTATAGGAGATATAAAAGTAATTTTAGAAGTTTTAACTTGATATTACATTTTATTTATATTGGTGAAAGATAAATTAAATAAAACTTGTTGAGAAATGACTATCTATGGTGTAAACTTTCTGTGTGTAATAGAGTTTGCATGATGGGAACATAGTACAAAATGTGTTTGGATAATTAGGGTAGTGAGTATTATTGTTTCATGATTGTTGATTTTTTTATGATCAAGTTATATTCCTTATTTTTTTACATGGAACACAAATTGATTTAAAATCAAGTTACTTTTAAGGAGACAGTCAAGTTTACAAAATAGGGAATTCATTCATACAACTTTTATTCAAGATAAGAGTCTGTGTATTCAATTATTTCCTTTATTGAGTTATACAGAGGATTTAATAATGAAAAAATGATAAATTATATTTAATATTTTCATAGTATACATTTGGTCAAGATATTTTTATAGCCCAGTTTGGTGATAGTTATCAATCATTGAAGGTACACAGTCATCAACTCAAAATTTTGTCCATTGTGAACTTTTATATTGAATCTTGTTTTTTATTCAAATATTATAGAAATGAACTTATAATTATCTTAGGATGTTTTTACAACCTATAAAATTCTAATTATTATTTTTGTGAATAAAACTAGATAAACCCTGCATATCCCTATTTCCTATATTCAGAATACAGTATAGAGAAACTGAGATTTCTTGTTGGTGAATGGTCTAGGGGTTGTAATAACTTGAACATTGAAATAAAAAGTTTAATAATTACTAGATAGACCTAATAAAATCATTATATTACTTTGAAAATATTGGTTGGTAATTATATTCCATTTATTTCAGTCTCAACTTATATAGTTGCTTCAAACCCTGACTTTTAGGGTTTTAACCATTGGGAGAAATTTAAACCTCAAAATTTCATAATTTTTTTAATCTAATGTTTATTAGGGTATATTAATATAATAAAGTTTTTTCATACGTGTATCACCCATGTTCTATATTGTACTACCTTATAGGTTTTCAACTAGCCTAAGAGACCTAGTGGAATAAAGGCTAAAGAAGGAAGTTGGACCTAAGTGAAGGGTTGAGGTAAAAAATTGAGTATAAAAAGTGATTGGATAGATGGGTGGTCAATATAATTTTGGTCTAGTTAAAGAGTCTACATATTGGTCAAAAATTGAAGCTCTGTGTAGTTAAGAGGGTTAATTGAAGTGTCAAGTATGCCTAGAGGTTCAAGATTTTTCAAAAGAACCTACCCTAAGTTTTTATGTGAAGCAATGAAATGGAAATGGGTTGTCAAAAAATAAATTATTTTTTATTGATTACTTCTGTATGGAATAGAAATATGTAATTTCTCTCAAAAAAGTGCTTTAATCCAAGTGAAGGGCTAAAGAGAGAAGTCAGTGAAAATAAAGTGAGAGACTATTTCAAGAGATTGAAATGTGTTACATGAGTAGGATAAGGGGTCTTCAGGTCTCAGATAAGCTATTGAAAAACCTTAAATAGTGAAACCTATACTAAATATCTTGAATACTTATAGGCTAATATAAATCTATGAATTACCCCTTATCCTCCTATAGTATCTTTCAATGATGAGGAATCCCAAACTAGCTCTTTGTGCACTAGTCTTCTTTGGGATATATATATACACTACAAGGTGATACCCAATGGGTTGGAGATCCATTAGACAATAGAGAAACTTGTTCACAATTACAGGATACCCGACATGATTTCATTACATCTACTTCTGATATAAAATCATTTCATGAGGCATAAGGCACTCTTAAGTGGGATAGTGATATGGAATAAGAGTATAATTCCTTATAGATTAACAACACCTAGAATTTATTCCCACTTTCCAAGGGAAGAAAACTTGTTTGATGTAGGTGTATCTACTAATTTTTTTTATAATAGATGGGTCTCTAGATAAGTTTAAAACACATTTAGTAGAAAAGGGTTTTTTGTAGGTGCTTGACATTGACTACACTGAGACATTCACTCTAGTTTTCAAAATGAACTCAATCTAACTCACTCTCGCCATTGTTGTAAGACATCACTCGGATGTTCATAAAATGAATGTGAAGAGTGTCTTTCTTCATGGTGACCTCAAATAATAAATATAAATGGATAAAACACAAAGATTTATGTAAGATTATTACTTAGTTTTCAAACTTCAAAATTCTATTTATGGCCTCAAACAGGCTCCTTTAACTTGGTATGCCAAGATGGATTCCTCTCTTCTTTTAGTTGGGTTAACCCAATGCCATTTAGATTTGAATGTCCATATTTTATGATAGGATGATTTACTATATATTCTAGTTATATATGTAGATAACATATTGATCACAATGATTTCTTCATCCACCATCATATCAGTGAAAACTACTTTGTCTAATAGGTTTTCAAAAATTGATCTAGGTTTGTGGCACTACTTCCTTGGGATTGAAATTACTCAGTTAGATTCTAGGATCACTATTGCATAATACAAGTATGCTCTTAATTTTATTGCATATGATTGTAAGACAACTCTGAATCCTTTTCTATTTAGTGTGAATATTGAGGCTGATTATCGATATGCATTGGTTGATGCTACCTTAATGAATACTTATTGGAAGTCTTATCTAATTTATGCACACTAAACCTGACATTCATATCAATGGGATGGTCTCAATATTCATGCAATAATCACATGAACTACACTAGAAATAAAATAAGTGGATCATCCAATACATTTAGGATACTCATAGTTTTATGATTCACTATGGAGTGGGCATCAACATCAACTTGATTGGATATGCAGATCTAGATTAGGTTGGTGACATTTAGAAACACAAGTCTACTTCTAGATATAGTTTCTCACTTGATTAAGGTCTAATTAGTTGGTATATCAAGAATCATAATGCTATTTATTTATCTTCTATAGAGGAAGAATACATAAGAGCTATTAATTCTATCACTGAGGCTATTTGGATTTAGGGGATTCTCATTGAGTTTGGCATCTAATTTTGATGACCAATAACCATCTTCTATGATAACCAAAACATAATATAGATTTTTAATAATCTAGTCCTCTATCAATGTACCAAGCATATCAAGATTAACATGCATTTCATTTTGGATCTCATCAATAAGCAAGTCATTAATCTCTGATACATCTAGATAATGAAACAAGTTATTGATATAGTCACCAAGCCTTTTACTAAAAGAATGTATCTTCATTTCTAGGCTCTTCTTTGGGTTTAGGTAGTGCCATATTCTTCCTCCATTAAGGTATCATCTCTCTAAACTTGGGTACCTTATCAGGCCTTTGTACCAAGACCTAATTATTCTATTCACCTAAGTTATACTTAAATGGGTGTTGGTGTACACTTTTTTCCCACTTGGTTTTTTTACATGGTCTTATTTATCTTGATTAGGTTAATAATAGGTCATTAGGTTAAATGGACTTTAAGTCATTTTAGAATTGTTATTTGAGTTATTTACCTTTTTGGGTGACCTAATTACTCACTATATAATGTAACTTCCTATATGCTTTTTATCTAATGCTCATTAATAACAACTTTTTAAAGATAAGCTTCTTCCATTTTATGAGTTGTTCTTCATATTTCACAGCTCCATATATATTAATGTCCATGCATTTGACCCTATCTAGTTGATCCTCATTATGGCCCACTCCAATAGTTTGATCAAAGTTATTAATGTGGATGTAGAAACATTGAAAGTTTTTCTTGTAAGTTAATTTAAGTAGTAATATGTATGGGTATGAGCTAGTATAAGTTTAGATATTCATAATAAGTCTTATTAATAGAAAAATCATGCATTATATCTATAATTTTCCATACTAATTAGGATAAAAAATCTAAAAATTAATGTGCATTATAGGCATACAATAAAACCTAGCTACTTGGTTAGAAAATACATCTTTCAAATGTAGACACAATAAATATTGTCACTTATTTTACAACCATGGTTACATTCTTCTTTGATATAGTGAACTCAAATAAAATTTTACCTAATTAGATTGGGCCAATTAAACTAGAATATCCTCTATTATCTAGCTTCATTCATGCTTCAACCCAATATTACACAATCATCTATCATCCCTAAAGAAATTATAATTTACTAAAAAATAAACATATATTACATTTAATCCATTCAATAAGCATCATATCAATGGATCTTCACATTATAAGGACTAAGGTTGGTGACTCTCATAATAACTCTATCATCTTCAAGAGCATATAAATTGGGATAGGGTACATTTCATTAACTATCACAATGGAGGAACTTATAAAAATATTTATGATGGTATTTGTTCGGACATGTCAATGATTCTTTAAAAAAAACATCCTTATCCTTTCTAATTTATTTAATAATATCTTCCTAATAATTTGGAAAATATTGGCCTGTCATGTCCCCTTTTTCGTGGACATTGACAGATGTGATGATTAGCCTATTATGCGACCTTCGTAGGCTGATAGGATGGATAGAGGGGCATGATGGAGATTGGCTTGGCTTCGATTTGTAGAATTCCTATAGTTGGCTTTCATTCAGGCTATTTTTAGACACATTTGGCTTGAGCTCCTATTATTTAGGGATATTTGACATGCAGCGGAGCACCTTTATTTTGGTATGGTCATGTGCGGAATCACTCCTTGGTTCACCAGCTTTGAATAGTTCAAGAATCTGACATGTATTGAGGGAGATATTAATATTTGATTGATTTAATCAAATATTAATTATTTAGCCTATTTTTTATTAGAAACCCTAATTCTAATTTAAGAAACCCTAATTAGGGCAAGCATATCTTTTGAGGGTATAAGAGTTTCTCATGGGAGAGAGTTTGAATTATGCATTGATTATTGATTTGGATATTAAATAAATTCTTTTGTGAAGACTGAGCCAAGGGTTCCAGGATTCCATTACAGTGGAGAACGTCAACTCTTCATTGTGTGCGATTTAGACGCTGTGAGATATCAGTTGATCTATTGCCAAATCGAGAGATAGCTTCATATAAAATTTATCACAGAGGTTTATAGATTTGAGAGATAACTTCACACAAAAGTTATCACAGTATTTTAGGTATTTCTTTATTTAGTTTTTGATTCAATAAATTATACAGATAGAGATCTTTTGTATTAGAGCCACATATCTTAAGATCCAGGGTTGAGAATAGATAATTTGTGCTTAATTGGTGGCCGTACAAAGTCTATACAGTTCCGTACAGATCCACACAGACACCAACTTTGGTAGACAGAGATCTCCAGTGATCGACATCAGTCGACTGAAGACCGACGTCGGCAGTATATCAACCGATGCTGGTGACTGTGTGTTCGACACAGCAGGCCAAGATAGAATTTCTAGATTCAAGCTCAATTTCCAGATTTGCAAAGCCCAGGGTTTTCAAGACTGTATTTCATATTCTTTATATGCATAAGAGAGGACTGTAATTGTAATCGTCTAGAAGAACAAGTGATAAGATTTGTGATTTGTTATTGAGAGACTATATTATTGTTATCTTCTAAATTTATTCAACAGAAATTGTATCTTTGTTCAGAGCTTTTGTGTTTCTATATTCCCTATTTAAAGGGGATATTATAGTGGTATCAGAGCCAATGTCTTGCCATCCTGTTGGGTAGTTTGGGTAGATTAAATCAGCGAAGTATCCATGATGACTCCCAATACTCAAAAATAGTGGGACAAGGATATGGAAAAGTTGGAATAGAGTTTGAAGAGGTTAAATGAATTTATTTCATACCCTACATATAAAGAAAAATCCACACGGTACATGATAGAAAATGATGAGTGGGAGTTATTATCACTTGAGGCTCAAAAGAAGGTGTCTTTTGATCCCTTTGTTAAGCTGAGGAGGGAGCACTACAGATCAGTTAGACAAGATAGCAGCATGTCCCATGATTCTTATGAGATAGGAAATAACAGGTGTGTTACTATTAATAAGAGAAAGCTTTGCTTATACTGTAAAGATCCATATGATGCCAATCACAATTGTCATTTGAGGCCTAAGGGCAAGGCATATCGTGTATTATGGGAGTATTATGAGGATTCGAAATCAGAATATTTCGAACAGCATGATAGTTCTAAGGAGGTAGAGGCAAAGGATTTAGAGCCCAAGATAGAGGCAATGAAGGTGGCTCACCAAGATTCTGATAGACATGTGGTCGAGCTTAGTCATGAGGATTTGGACTCTCAGTTAGTTGTAGAGGATGAGGGAGCTAGAGATTGTAATGATGAGATAGTTTCAATAGCTGCTTCTTCAGGATTAGATGAGGATGAGTCTAATGCTAGCATTTATAGTGTGGAGGTATACTCAGAGGGTTTGGGAGTCCTTAGTCCTGATGAGTTTAGGATACCAGTGGAGTCGAGTCTCCAAATTGATTCTTCTCATATAGATGATAGTGTGGTACAGTTGGTTGTGTCGCCTTTACAAAAGGATCAGTTATGGGATGGATTGGCACCATCTTTTGTAGATGGGATTGATAGTTTTTCGGTGCATGACTTAGAGCAAGAGTTGATCAAATATGCTGACCACAATAGAGGTACAGTGTGTGGATTCTCCATACTTGGCATAGTTCCATTTGGGAGTTATTGCAGAGTTAGAGCGTGCCTTCCGCATAGCAAGGGACTTGCATTGATTTACAGTAGTGCAGAGCATAACTACATTTGGGATCTAGGTGGATCGAGTGGTTCATTGTTCTGAGATTGCTTGGGGACAAGCAATTTTTGGAGGGGCAGATTGTCATGTCCCCTTTTTTGTGGACATTGACAGATGTGATGATTAGCCTATTATGTGACCTTCGTAGGCTGATAGGATGGATAGAGGGCCATGATGGAGATTGGCTTGGCTTCGATTTGTAGAATTCCTACAGTTGGCTTTCATTCAGGCTATTTTTAGACACATTTGGCATGAGCTCCTATTATTTAGGGATATTTGACATGCAGCGGAGCACCTTTATTTTGGTATGGTCATGTGCGGAATCACTCCCTGGTTCACTAGCTTCGAACGGTTCAAGGATCTGACATGTATTGAGGGAGATATTAATATTTGATTGATTTAATCAAATATTAATTATTTAGCCTATTTTTATTAGAAACCCTAATTCTAATTTAAGAAACCCTAATTAGGGCAAGCATATCTTTTGAGGGTATAAGAGTTTCTCATGGGAGAGAGTTTGAATTATGCATTGATTATTGATTTGGATATTGAAGAAATTCTTCTGTGAAGACTGAGCCAAGGGTTCCAGGATTCCATTGCAGTGGAGAATGTTAACTCTTCATTGTGTGTGATTTAGAGGCTGTGAGATATCAGCTGATCTATTGCCAAATTGAGAGATAGCTTCATACAAAAGTTATCATAGAGGTTTACAGATTTGAGAGATAACTTCACACAGAAGTTATCATAGTATTTCAAGTATTTCTTTATTTAGTTTTTGATCCAATAAATTATACAGATAGAGATCTTCTATATTAGAGCCACATATCTTAAGATCCAGGGTTGAGAACAGATAGGTTGTGCTTAATTAGCGGCCGTACGAAGTCTGTATAGGTCTGTACAGATCCACACAGACACTGACTTCGGCATACAGAGATCTCCAGTGACCAACATCGGCCAACTAAAGACCGACGTTGGTAGAGAAGGACTGATAGTGACTGACATCGGCAGTATATCAACCGACACCGACGACTGTGTGTTCGACATAGTAGGTCGAGACAGAATTTCCAGATTCAAGCTCAATTTCCAAATTTGCAAAGCCCAGGGTTTTCAAGACTGTATTTCATATTCTTTATATGCATAAGAGAGGACTGTAATTGTAATCATCTAGAAGAACAAGTGATAAGATCTATGATTTGCTATTGAGAGACCATATTATTGTTATCTTCTAAATTTATTCAACAAAAATTGTATCTTTGTTTAGAGCTTTTGTGTTTCTATATTCCCTATTTGAAGGGGATATTACATGGCCTATGATCTCTTTCACTCCTTGATAATATAATAAAAATGGTAGTAGATAAGCTATATTGTACTTTTCCAATGCATGATATATGAGTTCTTAGATAACCATTAGAAAATAATATTCAATAACAACAACACTTTACTAACATGTTTAGAAAATTTAGGTTCATGAAAATATATTTTAGTTCAGTAACATTATTACTATGACATCACTGTATAAAAGTAATATATGCACTCACACATGCAATTCAAAACATTAAAAATTGTTTTACCAAATGGTGATGCTAGGGTATAGTGACACTAAGAAAATATAGAAAATGCCTACGCAATAAGGATCTATCATTTTAAAATATAAAATAATAATTTTAATCTCTGCTAGTGGCCATAAATTGTAAATAATCATAATTAAAAGTTTGAAAATAAGTAATAGAAAATATGAAATGAAAAAGTGATGGATTAGTCACACCTGATGATAAATTTTGAGTGTTGAAAGTGGTTTTGAATTGTATAAACTTATATCTACATTGATGTGAAATACAAGATTTTGAGTATGTAAAAATAGAAATAATGACTACTACTTGACTGATGATTATGTCCATGATAGAATAAATATTGTCTATCTATGACAAATAATTATGTCTACCTACACTAAATTTATATTTTGTACTATTTATAAATATATAATCTCTAGTACATGTTTAATTTATGATTCCATAAAGCTATGTGTTTATGATTATTGATAAATGAGGTTATAATGTCTCAAATGTAATCTTATTCCTTCTCTTGACCATGTTGACACTAACTCACAACAAAAATAAGTTGTGTTAGGAAACCTTGAGGGATGTGTACCTATTATCCCACTTGATAAAATCAAACCCTAAGTAGTTATTTTTTAGTGTAAATTAAATATCAAGTAAGGACTTGGGTATCTTTTTCCTTCAGTATAGATGAAACTATATGCACATTCACATAAAAGTATTTTTAGTACAAGAGGGTGATGCCACAAAAGGTTGAAGTGTCAAGATGGATGAATCCATTGTAAGTGTAGCACAATATATGGTCAATGAACCCCAAACTTGAAGTAAAAGATGGATAAACTAGTTCACATAAATATTATTTGGGTAAATACTAAAACTAAATATTTATAGGATATTAGTCTTGTACATTTGACAAATATCAAATAGGGATTTACCCTTTAGTTATAGACCTCCCTACTACCAAAAGGCATGCATTCGCTAACTCACTATGCCTAAATTATTACATCTTATTCTAATCCATATCATTATAATGACATAGGTTTCCTCTAATGCACCCAAATACTAAAATTTGATAAACATACTTCACTATCATTTTCATATCCATACATGTTTTTAACCTTTTAGGAATTACCAACCATAGAGGGACACTACCACTAATGATAGTGTACATATCCTTATCTATTATCTAGTATCCAAAATTTATCTAAATTTAAAATGTTTTGAAACCTATGGGTTGGACTATTTGTCTTACTAAACCCTATTGTGAGATATTTCCAAAAGGTGTGGTATAAATACAAGTCTAAGCCTTCTCATTCCTCATCTTAAAAATACCAATCAAACATCTATTAAATATAAATTAATAAACTAAAAACCAAGCTATTATTTCCTATTCATCCCTATCCTCATATCAATCATATGAAAAATTATATTATAGGTTTGAACCATTCAAAGATAAGCCCATGAGATATATTTACCAAGTTACAGTATAGATCACTACATACATCATCATATAGTATATTTCACCCTTGTGAATTAATTTTTCCTCACATAGGGGAGAAACACATAATTATGAGGCCCTCCTTGGAGTATTATATATGTAGAAAAAAAACCATTAACAGAGGGGTCTTTGGGGTCAACTCAACACATTGATCATACTAACCCATTTTTAGTATATTTTTTCCAAGGGTGAAGAAGGGTGAAGAGATAGGGTTTGGTCAATCATAAAAAGTGGAAACTTGTATCCCATATATGAATACATCAACATAAAGGTGATCTAAAACAAAATAATAATAATAATAATAATAATAATAATAATAATTTTATTGCATCTAGATCTAGTCATTATTGTGTATAAGACACCTACATCACAGTCAAACACTAGCATTGATGGTAGTGTCTAGAACTAATGGTAGTGTTTGTGGATATAGAACTAAAATTTATGGAATTTGATGACTAATCTAGAATACTGATCCTACATACTCTATGCATGTTTCTAGTCCAAACCTATCTACACATAGTATGACTTAGCTAAGTATCATTTGGTATGGTAATCAATTGAACATATTTCAAATCAAGTGCTTTATATATTTAGTATATCTTAATATTATAATTATGAATAATCATATATTTGAGTTTACAATTAATTTTCATGATATAGATTAGTTTATAACCCTTGTGCTTGAACTATTAATATATGTTTAACCCTATAGCCCATTTATATAAATTTAAGGTTAAACATTTGATGAACTTGACCTTTAGTCTCAAATCTCTAGATTGGCCTAGGTTTTTTCAATTGTTGTGAATCATTGTTTCAAATTATAATTTTTTATTTTTAATCAATGAAAAATGTTAATTGAAAAATCATTTTTAATGGAATACAAAGAAGCACTAGTAAATCACCTCACTAACAAAAAGGCCTTAATGGATGGATTTTTTTATGTTACAAGAGATGAGATTAATAAACATGTTAAGGCTAAGGCATACTCACCTAGTGAGGGTGAATCCTTAGGGGGTAATAAAACTAATCAAATTAAATTTCCATTCATATTAAGCACATCATCGATTCCTACATGTAGTGGGGCACATGTTGTGTTTACATCATTATTCTTTGAAACAAATACTACTATTGCTACATCCTCCATGGGAACCACTATCAATTAAACTAATTTTAATGCCTATATCAACTCAAACCATGTTTCAATCCCCTTTAGTGACTTCTCAAAATTCAAATCCTAGTGATCAAAATGTGCATGATATTGTATAAACTATAAATCTTTTACAATATAAGGTTACCAAAATTGATAAAAATTCTATGAAATCACCTTATGATATTGATTCATAAGATGTTTTATATAATCCTCTTGTACTTGAAATATCTTCACACCCTTTTCCAAGTAGTTTTATTACACCCAAGTTCACATTTTATGATGGCAAGGGTGATCCTAAACAACATCTCCAATATTTATATGTGTCATGTCTTGATTATGCCTCAAATGATAAATTTTTGAATAGATTATTTCCATAGAACCTAAAAGAATATGTTTTATGATGGTTCTATGATTTACCAATCTAATCAGTAAGATAATTAAAACTTTTATCAATTCAATTTATATCATATTTATCTATCAACATCACTATAAATATTTCATATGCTCAAATTGAAAAGATAAAACAATGAATCATTGAACCTATCAATGAATATGTTTTGAGATATTAAATTCTATCCAAAATGACAAATCCAATGGTAGATAAATAAATTAAATAACTTAAGAGGTTGAATACCCTAGGGAAAGCTAGGGTTTGTATAGAAAGACACTAAGGTTAGGTTCACCAAATGTTTAACCCTAAATTTAGAAGTGGTAGATAGGGTTAAGAATATATAAGTAGTTCTTACACAAAGGTGATAAATTAATTTATAACAAGCCAATTAATATAAAACTTAAATAAATAATACTGTGAATTTATATAACTAAAATTGATATAAATAATAAAGTAAAAATACTAAAATATATTTCAATAGATAAGAAAAAATGGTACTTAGTTGGTTTACTATGCACAAATAAATCTAGACTAGAAATGGGTGTAAAGTATGCATGATCAATATTCTAGACTAGTTATTATATTCTAGAAATTACAATTTTGTGTTCATAGACACTACCCTTGGATTTGGACACTAATGTTGATGTTTATGTTTGACTGTGATGTAGGTGTCTAGTAAATAATAATGATTGGATCTAGATGTGATCAAATTTATTATTTTGTATTTTTGTCACTTTTTGCTGATGTATATAGGTCTAGGATACAATTTATCACTCTTTTTTGATTTATCAAACCCTATGTCTTCACCCTTCCTCACCCTTAGAATGAGTTTTTAAAAAAAATGGGTTAATGGAATCATGGTGCCAATTTTCCCCAAAGGCCCCTCTATTAATGTGAATTACATATATAGACAACGGTCCAATGATGGCCCCAGACTTATGTAGTTATACCCTATGTGTGGGAAAGTGTGTGTACAAGGGTGAAATATACTATATAAAAATGCATGCAGTGATCTAGTTTGTAATTTGACAAATATCACTCATGGGATGTTCTTTGAATGATTCAGACCTATAATATGACTACTCCTATGCTTGATATATAATTATGGATGAATAGGGTATAATAGAGTGCTTATGAAATTGATTGATTTAATTTTTTTGGGTGTTTTATTGGTATTTCTATATGACACATGAGAATACATATAATTGTATTTATACCAAACCTTTTGAAAATACATTAGGGTAGGGTTAAATAATACAATTAAGCTAACCCATAGGTTTCAAACAATATGTAATTTGGATGAATTTTGGCTACTGAACACTAGATAATAATATCTACACTATAATTAATGGTAGTATCCCTTTATCACTGATAATGTCTTGAAGGATAAAAAATACATATGGATTTAAAAATGATAGTGCAAGACGTTTATCAACTTTTAATACTTTTGTGTAGTAAAGGAGGCTTGGGTCATAATAATGATATGGATAAAACTAAGAAATACACATTTACACATAATGATATGATGAATGTGATGATTTTGGTAGCATGGAGGTCTAAAACTAAAGGGTATATCCCTGATTGATATTTATCAAATGTACAAGACTGAGATGCTATAAATATTTAATTTTAATATCTACACCTTTTCAGTATCCATTTATAATTTTTTAGCCCAAAATAAATAAAACATGATAAAGACCAAACTTAATATTATTATAAAATCAACCATATCAATATGTGTGACTAGGCAATATGCATTTTATTTGTAGGATCTTAGATATATTGATCATAGGCATAAATAATGAACAAGGTCTAAATGACACTAACTAAAAGGGATTCCACTATCATATAGCTTAAATATCATTTGTATAAGGTATATTAAGAGTAACTTATTTGGGCTAACCACTTGATGGTGTACTAAAAAAGAAGGCCAAAAGGATTCTTATTGCTAAAAATAAAAAACCATATGCATTTTTGATATACCGTAAGGTACATAGAAACTAAATTCCATATATAGTATTGTCTAATGGATTGAGTACTAGGGAAATACCCCTCAAATATTGGATAAGGTAAAACTAAAGATTGATTTGTCCCAAACCATAGATCCTATGAGTTTTAATAATGTTTGAGAATATTTTTTATAAAATAAGAAAATAAAGAAAAATAATTTAATGCCAACATTAACAAAGATTTTTATGTATAGAAATCATGAATTAAATCTAAAATGCCTAAGTAAAAAAAAATCCTTGAGAATCATTAAATTTAATATAGTAAAGAATTATAATATTTATCTTTAGTGTATGGGAATCATGAATTCAATTGAATTCCTAAAATAAGAAAATTAATAAGCAATAAAAAAAAGGTATCGGTTCACCAATATTTCACCTTATTTTTTATTTAACAATGCAAATTTTGTTTAATAGATATAATAATTTGAAAGATCACAATTATAAAGATATACATTAATTAACAATTCTAATTATAACTTGCAAGTATATAGATATGTTATTTTTATAAAATATTAGAAATAAATTAACTTATCTTAGATTTTGATTCCTAGTTAACTATTTTTTATGTTTGATTGTGGAAATCATAAAATATTGGATTGTGACTATTTAGAATTAGAATCAAGGTATGAAGATGTTTTTAGATAGGTCTGCCATTCATGGAATAATGTAGGTTAGATGTGTCCTTTGACTACAAAATTTTCTATGTTGATTATGGAAAAACTATTATTGTTTTGTCTTCTACACGTCTAATGATGGGGTTGAGATGTTTTGATTTTTTTTATGCCATGCAAAGATCACTATTTTACTTCTCTTTGATTTGGAAACCCCAGGGGTCTTTGTGTGAGATAGAAACATTTTTTTGGGGGAATAGTAAGGGGTTGAGCTAACCCAAATGACCCCCTTAGTGATTGACCAATACTTACATATATAGACATTCTAAGGAGGGAATCAAGCCACACGTAGTTCTCCCAGCTAGAGTGATTGTGAAAAATTTTCTCTTTAACTATATTTATGGGGCTAGAATTTTTGGATTTGATACTTGACAATGATAAATCTTGACTTGATTTCATATGCTTCATACTTGATTTGACACTACTCTTAGTGCTTGATATTAAATTTGGGAATAACAAGCCATTTTTTCTCAATATTTAGTAGTGTAAAATATAGATGTTTGATAGAGATATAGACACTTTGAAATGAGGTTTTGATTTACCTAAATAATGAAACCTTTTTATAATTTCCTTTAGTCAGCCTTATGAAACATGTGGGAAGACCCAAAATAATATTCTTAATCTAGAAATGAGACATTAATTGTAGAATGGACAAGGCCATACTAGGTGGATAGGTCCATGACAAAGGACCTATCTACCTAGGCTGGAATTTTCTTAGAGGACTAGCTATAGTCATCCTAAGATAAGAAGTAGTCTAAGAGTGATATAGAGAGTTTTTAATATTGAATTGGGAATTATGTGTAGTACTGATGTAAAACTAAAGGGGTTAAACCTAGATATGAATAATTAGCTTAGAGGAATGGTTAATAATATTTACACAAGTTAATTAACATTGTTAAGTACATGTAACTATATTTAGGTGTTTACAAGGTGAAATGAAAAAGACTAGAGGAAAAATATCACTCACAAAGGTGATAGACAAAATTAATGGGTTTGACAATTCTACCCAGGGTAGAATCAACAATATTGATGATATCATACCAAGAAAAATATAGGTGTGATGTGTTAGAAGAAACATAAATATTTTTGAATTTAGGCCCAATGATGAACATGAATCATTTTTTGAAGTTTCATATGTGTTTATAATTATTAATGGCCAAAACAAAGGTAATTTGGTGTACAAAAAGTCATAGAAATGTCTAATTCTACACAAGTTGACCAAATATAACAAAATAATGATAAACACTATGGCATAAATACTATTTCCAAAATTAGGTGTCTACATAATGCCCCTATTTTGATGTGCTATGTGAGTGAAATATGTATATGAAAAAATAAAAATAAATGAACTTTGTACCTTGACTTACCTATGGGAGGGTGGAGGGATATAATGATGCTCATGATAGGTTTCATTAACACTAAGTTTCCATAAAGTTAACATAACCAAAAAAATTGAAAATTTTCAATAAGTAGCGATTATCATATAAATGTTCCATCAAATATAAAACTTGAAAATTTTAAAATTGAAATGAACATAGGAATGAATGCAATTGCTTGCTTACAAACCAAATGTTTTCATAACTTTAAAAGCATTAATTTAGTTTTTTTGATTTTTTTTTGACAAGAGATAAATATAGTCACAACTTATCTAAAAGTTTTAACAACCCAATCTACTTATTGATCAAGGAAATATATAATTTTACTCCAAATAAAGCATCAATTATTTTCCCAAAAAATGTTTCCCCCATGTTTTGCTGCAATCTTTTTATCAAACATTCTACTCAAATATGCTCCAATATTTTTGAAAATTCCTTGATATATACTATCCTTTTGAGATGAGGGATTGGAAAAAAAATCATGCCTATAATTTATCATCTAAAAATAATATATTTATAAGCATCTTATGTAATAATAATTTTATATAGGATATACCTTTACAAAATTACATAAAACACATGTAACTATCACAAAATATTACATGTAAAACTTCTTAGTAAACTAGATAGGCTAATAGTATGCCCCAAGTGTCATAACTTCATATAATAGATAACATCATGCAAAGTACAAAATATGTAACTTTACAAACTACTAGTCTTGCATAGTAGTGTTATAGCATAAGATATATATCATCACACATATATTACTTCAAGGGTGCCATGCTATATGAAAAATGAAGGAAAGGATGAAAAACATCCCCCATTATAGTAAATGTGTATCTACAAGGGATAGTAGTAGTGAGAAACACACACAAAGAGCATGTCCAGATAGATGCATGGTATGTACCATGGAAACATAAACACCAATAAAGTATACCACAATATATGTGAATGATATAAATAATGGAAAAAAACTAAGTATACTAATATTAATGATAAGTATCATAGAAAAAATCATATTATATGACATTTAATTGTACCCAAATTAATGATTGGACATAGGTTAGTAATCCAACATGCAGGGGTAAGACTTGTAATACATGATGACAAGAGAATCCTCTATAGATAATGACACAATAATATGCACAAAAAACTCAAGCATACACATGCACACACAAACCAACATAGCACACAACATGGAATGAAAATGATGTAACAATTGTACATAACTGCATTTGATGTAGATATACATGTAGTTATTTTACCTTCATTTTATATTTAGAGAGATATGTCCTGATTTTGGATTTTTTGAATATTTGAAGGTTTTTATATGTTTCATTATTTGATTTTTTTATGTTTTTAGAATATTAAAAACTTTGGGATCATGAATGTGAAAGTAAGCCATCTTTGTTGGGATTGAAGTCGACATACCCTAGTTTGTCCTTGAGATCATGTAATCAAATTGATTCTATTTATTCTACTTATGATTGTTTTAATTGTGCATTTTTTATCATTTATAAAGATTGTGCTCTTTGATGGTAATCATCACCATCATGTCAATTTTTTATCATTCTTCCTTCATGTGAGAAAGTGAGATGTTAATTGGTTGAGTGTACTATATCTCACATTTTTTGTAGCCATCATTATCCTAATGTGAAGGGCTCTCTATATTTAAGAGGTATGACCCATATGCATGTGTTGACCACTTTTTTCACATAAGTTATTAGTAAAATGATATATCCAATATGTCTTGATCACTTTGTGTTATGCTATAATTTTATAATTTCATGTCCCAATTGTTGATAATACATATGGCATGTTATTTTTTATCATCAATTTGAATTTTTTTAATAGGTACCTTCCATAAAAATGGAATGGTCAAGGGTTATTATAGAAGGCACATTCTGGTCATTGTCATTATAGATGGTGCCTTTATGGGGCTTGATGCAAGTTATTTTGGTTGGTTATATAAAAACTTGATAATGATTTCATCATTGTATATATGAATTTGTTTTTGTAATACTTAGAAATAATATGTGTCATGTCCCATGATTCTATGATAACCATGACATTACTTTCCTTCTTATTGTGAAAGATATCACATCATTTGATGTTTAGTAGATGGTAATGTGTTGAGATTATGATCGAGTAACATTTGCAATATTGATCTTGGTGTATCCAGAAGATTTGTTACTTGTAATGGTGTTGTAACTTTGGAAACTACCATCTCCACATTATTTACTAAAATGTTTGATTATTTATTGTCCTATTCATTTTTTATTTTGATGTTTCTTATGCATGGTATGAGATAATATTTCAACTAGGTTTTGCATTTAGGATGTGCTCATGATCTATCATTTCTAATTTTACTTTGCCTTTGGAAGATTGGGTATTAATGAGATTTTTTTATTTGTCTCTCTTTATCATATATAAATCATATCAATATGTTCTAAATCTAACATGTTTCAATAGAGTGTGAGATAAATATTCTTCTAAAGGACTAAATTTTAAATGTCATATTTGAACATATGTCATATATTCCTTATTGATGTCTTTTTCATCATTGTCATAACAGTATTTAGCTATCCCATCTTGATATTATGAGTTCACCAATAAAGGAATATTAGGAATGTGTTATAGTTATTTCATATTCACTTATGGTTCATGTTGTAAAATTTATTGGTATGTTATGATTAGTTCCTTATCATTTTATGCATTCAATTCACCCACTTCATATGTGTGTATTTGAGCTATAGGAATGAGTTATGATGGAAAAACAATAGTATGATATTCCATATATAATTATGATCAGTCCTCATTAGTGGAATGTTTTTTTTAAATATCTAAAAGGGTCTTCATTGGTTGGTCCTAAATAAGAATAACCTTCATGTATATATTTGATACATCTATGTATTGTCAAGGGTACTACTCCCATATCATGCATCCATGGTTTCCCCAAAATTAGGTTGTAATGTAATTAATTATGCATAACATGGAAAGTAGTAGGTATTATCTTGGGACCTATAACCACATCCAATGAGATGATTCCAATTATTTGACATGGATTGCTATCAAATCAATTTATTCTCTGATTTAATTTTTTAATATTAGCCATATTGATACCCAATAGTTTTAATAAGGTCATGTCACAAATGTTTAATATATAACCATTATCTACCAACACATGCTTGATAAAGTTTTTTTTATTGTAACTTGAATTAGTAATGGAAAAAAAAATCTATATTTTGTGTTGTGTGCGTAAGTTTTAATTTTCAAAAGTAATGACTTTATTATTATCCTTGAATGTACTCATAATGGAGGAAAGTGATATAGTTATTATATCACCAGGTAGGGTTATTTATTGAAATGCCTTATATGATATTTTTTATAGACCATTTATCTCTTGAATAACTCCAACATATAAATATTAGTATGGGTGTTGTTTAGATGATTGATGATGCCGTATATTTTGGGTTGGTTGGATTAGACTGTTCATTGTTAACTTTAGCCTTATTGGTGAATTTATATATGATCTTTGTTACTAATTTAATTACATAATTGATCCAAATAAGATACATTATTCATGTAGAATAATATAAAAATAATAATTTCATTGCTTGTGTTAGGAAGCATGGTCATGATTAATGTATATTATTAAGGAATAATTAGAAATATGATCTAAAAATAAAAACCTAAGGTTAATCTATGAAATCATAGAGGGATGAAACCATAAAGAAGATCTATGGCTAGAGGTGAAAATATATTTTGTCTATGGAAATAAAAAATTAGATCAATGAAACCCTAGGAAAAAAATCCAAGATAGTTTTTATGTGTAAGGAGATAAAAATGATATTTTAAACCCTAGGACAAAAAATATAAAACCTTGGAAGGATTAAATCTTAAGGTAAACCTAGGTTTTATCACTATCCAGTATGTATATGGGTTCATTAATATGTTATAACCTAATTTTGATTAATGGGTGAGACTATTATAATTAACATAGAACTTTGAAACATAATTTAGATCTTAAGAAATGTCCTTAAAGCATACATTTGAATGTTAAAGACTAAGATTGATTCATTTTATTTAAAAAGTGACATATGATAAATATATAAAGTAATAATGATATCAAGATAGTTAGCTTTTCTATTTTATTAGTTTATTGAGACTGTATTTTAGAGGTGAAAATTAGGACAAAGTTGGCCTGTGTGGTTTGTTCAATTTTAGAACTAATTCATTTTTTGTTGTGGGTCAATTTTAAAATATTATGTTATTATTTATAATAAATATTGATTTACATATAAGTATGGTGTATTGACTATATTATTACTTGATACTCTCTTTTCTTGCTCTGTGTTTATGATCCTAAACCCTGATGATGTGCTCAACTCCATAAATTAGTCTCATTTGCCTTTAAACCCTAGGTATTCTTATGAGGGATATAAAATTACAAAATAGGGGAAATTTTAATGGGTTAAGTTGGCCCCAATCATACCCTTTTTATGATTTACCATTGTATATGTATTCAATACTTTGAAACCAAAAGTCAAGCCACATGTAGTTCTCCTACCTAGTGTGAATATACAATCATGCTTCTTCACTATATTTATTTTATTAATGATGTGAATTTTACTCTTGAAAAATATTTCTCTAACTTAGATTTAGATTCCTTTAGACTTGGCTTATGACTTCTCTTAGTGATATGTTTTCAATTTAGGAATAATACAACATATTTTCTCAATGTTCCATAGTGTATAGATGTATATCATATAAGTGTTAAGTACTTTTTGAATGAGACCTTGATTTATTTATATATTTATCCAATTGAATAATTTATCATTCCATGGACATTCTAGGATAATCGTTTGAACCTAGCGATGGGTTTGATTTTTAAAAATAGTCATTTCTAGGAGAAATTCAATACTAAATCAATTCAATACTGACTAGAGATATTGACTAGGTCTGGTGAAACTAACTTGTGTATAAGTGGAATGAAATGAGAGTATAAAGATGACTGTGTAGGATATTTATCAAGTTTGAAATAGATAGTGAGGTTGTTTTAGGTCTATAATACAATAATAAAAGGGTTGACTTGTAATATAACATTCAAGTGTGAGATTATGATGGATTAAGACCTTGTTTGTGTGCTCAAGTCATGCATGGTAATTGTGTGTTAAATTTTTAATTATTAAGTACTGAATGCCAAATTTTATTACTTGTAATAACACACAAGATACATGTACTAACAAGATAGATTATATCCAATGTAAGAATCCAAAAATGATAAGTGGAAAGCAAGGAAATATATCACCATACACATATTTTATATATAGATTCCCTAAATTTTAGGGCATGACACCAATGTGAAAATACCCCTTGGGGTGTCAAGAAGAATATAGAGAGATATAATATATACCTCTAATGACCCATTACCTAAACTAATTGTGTCCTCCATATGTCTGATGGTATACTTGAAAGTGATGTTTTAATTGAAAGTGTACAATTGGATGTTAAACTAATAAAATTAATATGAACCAATGTAAATATGTGTACAATAATAATCTAAATTAATAAAATATGTAGTAGTAAAAGAAACTATGAAATATGCAATAAAATGGAATTGATTTATTTAGAATTGATAAAAAGAGTTCAAAGAGTTGATAGCTTGATTATAACTTACTTATGCACTGTCAAAGGTTGAATATGATTGAAATTATATATTTCTAAAATGATTTCATTATTTTTTTCACTTTCTCAAGTTGATTAAAAACTTATCTCTATTTTTTCAAATTTACTTTAAATTTATCAAAATTGCTTCTCCTTTATCCACACCACAATTAGCATAAAAAATAGACATTGCCTATATTTCTAAAATAATTTTTAGGATTTATTCATATACTTGAGATAATAATAAAAATCTCTCAATTTGTCAAAATTTATTTCTGATATTATATAATTTCAATGTATTTATCTTGAAAGTGTTAGAATATCCTAAAATTTTACATATGCATTTGTCTGTTCTTTCTTACTAGAAACCTTTATTAGATTATTGAATTGATGTGAAAAAATTACACAAGATATTCTCATTCCTCTAATACATAATCAACTCAGAGAGACATTACAAGAAAATTAAAAAAATTGATATATATGAGGGTGTGTCTTAGTTATTCCCCTATGATGACAAGTAATAAATCAAAACTCATAAAAATCAACAAATAATCCACTGCATATAAATATCCCAACCCTTATCCCTATTTATGAGATTCATTCAAGTAGTATATTATATCCCAATTCACTATATATCTTGTATAAATGAACTTTGAATAATCTATATTTTTAGGAATTATTTGAAATTAAATTAGGCTCTATGCACACCTAGGCTAAATTTTACATGTAAGGATCTAAAAAGGAGGTAATTCAACACTAAATGATTCAATAGGACCATTTTATGTGTTTACTTAATACCCCAACATTTTTTTCCAATAAATTTTTGAAAAACATTTACCAAACCCACCCAATATTTTTGAAAATGCCTTGATAGATGGTCTAATTTTGAGGTGAAGGATTGAAAAACACTTGTGCATGTAATTTATCATCTCAAAAATATAGAGTTATAATAATGTTTTGTAATAATAATTTTATATAGTTTATACCACTATTTTTTTTCATAAAACACATGTAACTATTGTAACATATTACATGTGAAGATTCATAATAAAATAAATGGTAAACTCACATGCAAAATATTTTTGTAATCACATATGATAGATAAAATTATGTAAATCTCAATGAAAATTATGTAACTCTATAGAGTTATAGTGTTATATAATAGTTCAATAGAATCACGCGCGTGTGTGTGTGTGTGTGTGTGTGTGTGTGTGTGTGTGTGTGTGTGTGTGTGTGTGTGTGTGTGTGTGTGTGTGTGTGTGTGTGTGTGTGTGTGTGTGTGTGTGTGTGTGTGCGCGTGCGTGTGTGTGTGTGTGTAATATCACACAAAGATAAATACAAGGGTACCTCTATCCCTATGTAAAATCAAGATAGGGACAACCAACATGTTGAAATGTATAAAATGTGCCCTTAAAATACCTAGATATAGTAGTAAGAAACACTCAAAAGTAGCATTTCCTCATAGATGTATGGTATGGAACTTGAAAACATAGGCATAAAGTAAGTATACCATAAGAAATTTTCATGATATAGAACCTGGCTTAAAACATAGTATGGTAGCATAAATAATAAGTATCTAGTAATAAATATTGTACTTTACAATCAACATCACCAAAATTAATGACTGGACACAAGTTAGTAAGTCAACATTTAAGGAAGAGGCTCATAATACATGAAAATACATAGGTTTATCTATGGACAAAGATGAAAAAATAGTCACAAACATATAAAATCATACACATGCACACAATCCAACAATCGTACACAACACACAATGCAAGAATTGTATGGAACCACACTATGTAGATTTACATGTAACACACACACATGATATAGATACTAGAAAGATATGCCATAACCACTATAATTAGCCCAATATTATAAGTGTAAATATAGGAAATATATCACCATTAAAATCCACTATATAGATTCCCTCAATTGTAGGGCAAGCCACCGATGTGATAATACTCCTTTGGGTATTGAGAAGAATATAAACACACACAACCATACATAATCTACAGATCTAATGGCATAATGTCATAGTTTAGTACATCCATAGAATTGATTACATAATTTAGAGTGTTTTCTAATGGAAAGAGCATAATGTTATATTAAAAAAATAAAATTTCTATAAATCAATATAAACATATGTACAAGAAAAATTTAAACTGATAAATTAATGTAACATTAAATTAAACTATGAAATATGTAATAATAGGGAATTGATAAAGAGAATTCATAGATTCATTATATTGATTATGAATTACTCATATACATTTTGAGGATGAATGTGATTGAAATCATATTTATTACTTAAATGAATTCCTATTTTTACTAATTGACTAGGTTGATAAAAAAACCTCTCTCAGTTTCTCCAAATACACAACAAATTTCTTAGAATCAATTTTCCTAATTCCAAATCATAATTAGTATAAAAATTGTATCTCACATACATTTATAATAGAAATATGTATTTTTTTCATATGCTTAGTTTGATCAAAACATCTCTAATTTTATCAAAATTCACTATATATCTTTTGGATTTATCATTTCTTTATCTTGAGAGTGTCATATTCTCCTAAAAATCATATAAGTACTTTCATATGATATTTTTTTATCATAAAAATATCTTAGATTATTGAATTTATGTGTATAAATTCCTTAATTTCATCTCCTTCCTCTAATCCCTGATACACTCAAATAGACCTTAGAAGAACATACAAATTTGGGATATTTATGATGGGTATCCTAAGTCAGGGTTATGTGTGATGACAATTTATAAATAAGTACTCATGAAAGTCATCAATAAATCCACTATGTATAGATATCCTAACATGTCTCCCTATGTATGATATTAGATAAAGTAGTAGATTATATATTCTCTTTAACTATTTCTCTTATGTATCTCTATTGTACTAAATAACTCCCAAGAATATTTATTTATAAGAAACATTCGAAAGGACATTGAGAACTATATAAATAGAACCAAATTTCATAAGTAAAGGACCAAAGAAAGAGGAAAAGGGGGAAGGTATGTGCACTTGACATATATGGAAGCAAAAACATAGAATAATGTGAGGATGAGAGGGAATGTTTTATATTATGTTGATGTGAAGTATAGGATTCCTAATGAAATAGTAATTTTAGCCAATAAATGTTGTCAAAGGGGACCATAATTTCCAATATGAATCAAATATGAAACATAATATCAAACATGCTAAATAAATGTAATTCAACACTAAATAATTACATATGACCATTATACAAATTGCCCCACTTGTGTGTGTGTGTGTGTGTGTGTGTGTGTGTGTGTGTGTGTGTGTGTGTGTGTGTGTGTGTGTGTGTGTGTGTGTGTGTGTGTGTGTGTGTGTTTGTGTGTGTGCATGTGTTCATGCATGCATGTGTATTCATGTGTGTGTGCATAACATACATATATATTTTAAAATAAAATAAAAAAGTGTACCTAGAAAGGCTTGATGATGAAGTTGTGGTCAAAATGTGTTAACTATTTTCAAATTTAATATTTAACTAAAATAAAAATGAGGAGAAAGGCTACCTTAAAATAGACTACATCTCCCATAACTTTCAAAATGGAAAAACCTTGCCTTATTTCTCTATGTGAATAATGTGACTACCATTGAGAGTACATGGATGAACATCAATACTCCTATATCCAACCCACAAATATTTGGTGTACCTATACACAAACGAAATATAAAAAATTAGATCAATGTTTATATAAACTGGTAATAAAGTGATCAATGAAATAATTGAGAAATGAAAATGAATAATAGGAATGAATAGACCTAGTGGTATGTGAACCATGAAGTTTTGTTTGAAAAATATTTAAATATCATGAGTCCTACTAATTCTTCCATGGGGTGAAACATCTCAAACATGGGTCCAAATAACCTTTCAATGGGGTAAAATATCTAAAATATGAGGCATACTAACCTTAGTATGGGATAAAATAGGCACTTATCAACTAAAAAATATAGGTTAAATCATTATATTATACGTAAAATTATGATTGGTAATTGAATCACAAAGTTTGTTTGTAAAGATAACCAATGATACCATCAAGCCCTAAAGATTAATCATAGGATATACATTTTAAAGAAAATGAGTCTCCAATATCATAGCTACGAATTGAATCTAGTAAGCTATTATCATCAAAATTAGTGTCTCTATTGCAATGATATATATGATCAAATTGAATTTGCCTTTAAGTCATATTATGTGATGATTATTTATTTTCTGTCATTGATATTTCTATTTGATCTTCATGCATCTTTTTATTATATACTAAGTGAATTTAATATTTAGGTTTTATTTTATACATCATGTGGGTGTGGATAAATTGACATTTATGACTTGATTTTATGGCTATTGTATCTCCAATTTCAATACCACCACAACAGATAAAGTCCCAAATTATATTATTCAAATCAAAACATCTATTTTATGAATTACAATTAATCTATTATAATCACAATATATATCATGTGTCTTATGGGTGGATAAGTAATAATGTTAGACTCAAATACACCATTCAATATTATGTATGGTCTATCAACACATTTCATAAATTTATTATGTTCATTGCGATAAGGCACATGGCTTGCTCATGTTTCTCTTTATTATTGATTGGTTTATTAGGATTATTCATAGGTAAAAGGTTGTGTGATATAAATTCAATGAATCGACATTATTTACATAACATTGACGAAGCACTTATCCATTATATAGTGATTTCAAGGGGATATTCTTAGGTAGAGCAACATAATCAAATAATTATAAATTTAAAATTTGTATAGTCATGACTTTAGTCACTACTTGATTTTGGTTACATTAGATATGGATAACTATTTATTCAAATATTTTTCCTTTTAAATCATTTTCATGATTATGAGCTCTGAAATATCCATGATTTCATTAAAAAAGTATATATTTAAGTCTAGAATATTCAATGTATCATATACCTTGTTTAAGGTTCTGAATATTTGGAATAATAGGTCATGTGGTGCCTTTCTCAAATTCCCCTAAATAATGATCTTATTATTCCTCTTTTATGTTAACACTTGAGTCCAAATCTATAGTTTTTAACTTAAATTTAAGTAGAAATATGACATTTTCATGGTTTAATAATATTTTAAATCTTATCTATCATAGGCCATTTACCTTTATCATCATAAAATGGCTTATCAATAGGCAAAAATGAATAATTAAGTATTCCATAGTCTTAAGAGGTAAGATATATTTTTTTTATGTTAAATGCACTCATATCCACTCTATACTCCCCATGGCCATTTGGTGTAAACTTTATCTTAGATAATTATTCACCTATGTTGTAAGGTTTGTAATCATTATCATCAATATATTTATGAGTATTATTGAAATTACCAAATTGAAATGTCTATTCTTGGTATATTATAATATTTTGATTAGGTTCCATAATTGATGTTTGCAATGCATTTAAATGTGATATGATTATCTTCATGGGTTATACCTTTTTTTAAATTATAAATAAACATCATCCATAGGACAAGTATAGATGAGTAACTTATGTAAGATTTTTAAGCATCCATGTAACCTGAAGGCGATTGAACACATGGTCTACCATGTAAAATATTGTAACTCACATCATTAGAAAATACTTGACATTCAATATGGGTTTTTGTCAAACAAGTATATGAAATATAATTTATCCAAGACAATTTCTTAGTTTATTGTCAAATCCTTTTGTAGCCATATCAAAGTTTGTAAGAGCATGTCTTCCATTTCCTAATGTACTAATAAAGGCCTCATTAAAAATGTCCAATCTTGAATCATTTTCCATAAAGACACTTTTAATCCCTTTAATATTGATTATAACTTGAATATAAAAGAGTAAATGTTGATCCACAATATCCTTGAAAGGTCAATCCCTTGAATCGTAAGTGTAGACACCTAAATTCTACTAATTTAGTGTCATAATTAACCTTGATTAAAATGGATACCCTAATCACTAATCACTACCACTATTAATCATCACTAATCACATTTATTCCACTAGTTAATTAATCTAATTTATTAAACTAATCCCTCCTAATCAAAAATTTCATGGATTTTGAATATCCATAATTTATAAAAAATAAAAAAATCAAATAATCCTCACATCACGACATCATCCTACACCTTCTTCCCATTTCCAAATTTTAATTATGCCATAGGATCCACCTATCCCCCATCATCTAATTTAATAATCCACATCCAATCCCACTAATTTCTACTATCTAGTTTTATAATCCTAGATTCCCATGTGTCTCTTACTAATCTATGCTTGGATCCACATGTTCCATTATCCTCCATTATCTATTTTCCTCTAATTTTTATAATCCTTTACTCCCATGTATGTCTCCAACTAACATATGTTTGGCTCCACATCTTTCCATTATCCTTTGTTATCTATTTTCCTTTAAATTTTTATCATACTAGATTCCCACATATGTCTCCCACTAATCTTTTCTTCAATCCACATGTTTCCATTATCCACAATTATTTATTTTAATCTAATTTGACAATCCAAAATTTTCCCATGTATTCCACCATCCAATATTAAAAATTCTAAATAAAATATCATATTCATGAGGACTCATCCTCAACCATAGATATTTCATCAAGATTGATGGTCTTCATCCATTAAGAAAAATTATAAAAAGAGGGTTCCTCCTCTATATTTATAAAGTCTTGATAAATATATAAGTTCTAAAAATATGAAGGAAAATATAAAATAAAACCCATCATAATCATATAGTAATCTACAAGAAATAAGGTTAAGCACCCATATGCTGCCCAAATCCCTTTGTTTAGAGACGAGTTGAGCATCCACATACATTACAATAAAAAACAAGTCACTTTTGATCAAAATGGAGAACACTATTAGTACTTTGGTGTTTTAAGTATCTTTTTTATTAATTTTTTCATTTTATTATCTATATTGAAGTTTGGTTTAGTTTATATTAGGATTTGCATGCATTGTTTTAATAGTTTTATTGCATTATAAATTTTACATTATACATTCTAGCATGCCCGATGGGGATTTCCATAATATTTCACATCATAGGTGCATTGAAGAAGTTATTTTATTTGTTCTTATTATTTTTCTTGTGTACATGTGTTTAATTTTTGTTTTTGAGTCTTCTATTTATAGTTACAAGTCTATTTTATGAGTTTTTAGGCTTGTTGTGCATTAACTACATAAAAATCAGAGACTTTTGTAGCAAATTCATTTGGGAAACAACCAAACCACTCTAGAGATGAAAATTTTCCCTTTTTCCACCATATATTTGTTATATTTTTTGATTAACTTTGCAGGCTTCCTTGAGTATTCAACTTTTAAAACATTTCTAACTATTTTGTGTATGTTGATTAGCCAAGATAAACTACAAATCAAGTAACAAAACAATCAATTTTATTTCATTTTAATATTTTTTGTTTTTATTTTTCACTTTTTGGACTAACCATTTCATTTTCAAGTTTCTAATCATTTTAAGTTAGTCATTTTAATAATTTAGTTTTACATATTAATTAGACCATATTTTATTTTGGGTGTTAATTAATCCCATATTTCAAGCATTTCACTTCAAAAAATTTGATTGTGTGTTCTATAATATTGGATATGCTCTTCCCTTGGCATAATACTAGTGATGATACTCAATAATAAAAAATAATATTATAACTTTTGTTAGCCAAGGCTTCACTTGTCCATATGCTCTTACCTTGGCATCACATTGGTGATGATTATAAATAACTCGATATAAGTGTTAACCTTATTTATTTTTATTTTCTTAGGGTTCTATCAATCATGGATTTCACAACCACATGGTAGGCCAAACTCTGAGTACTAGTAAAATATAAATAGTAAGTTAAATTATTTCAAAAGCCTAAGCAGTGATGTGTTTTAAACACACTATGATGTGAGAGGCTTCCATGTCTCAATACCTAGGGTATTAATAGCTCCCTATATGGTCTTGTGCCTAAGATATTGAAAGGTATTTATAGGACTCCCATTAGAAAATATTGTAAAAAATTTAAACCTAGGTGAGCCATTTTTCCATTCAACTTTTTTGCATTAGTTAATAGTTAGCATTGAGAAGTTACTTTCCATGTACTCTTGAAATTGGATTTAGTGGGATATGAGAATGATAATATCCTACATAATCAGTTCCTTAAAACATTATCTTAACACCATTTAATGAATGAGAAAGTAACAAAGAAGACCCAATTTTTTTCAAGTCCTTTTATCCTAATTTTTATACCTTTTTGTGAATTACATGTACATTTAAAGTTAGAACTTATATATTTTTATTCCTTGTGAAATCAAGTATTGAAATAATTTTTGATTGAAAACATAAATTTGATTTTTTAAAAATAATCCAAAATCATATGCAAATTATTTTTTAAAAGTCCAAAGTTGTAAAAAAACTCAAAAAACTTTTTGTCAATTAAAATACTATCTAGTCTTCATATTTCATCTTTTACTTTTGTTTCAAGCCTTTTTAGAAATTTCACCTATCATAAGGAACATTAATATGTTAATCAACCCAAGGTTAAGAGATTATCCTTTTTGAAATGATCCTTTTCACTTTTGTAGTCATGAAAAACCCAAACATCATGTTGAGATCCATGAAATAAATGACAACGAGAAAGAAGAGGGACCTTACCAATAAGATAATATCCCTAGAGCCATATTATCTCCTTCTAAAATCATTAAATATATCCTAGATAATAATAATGAGATCTTGATCCATACTTTTAGTTTTGGGGTTAAGCTTTCTCCTAATTTTTAAGTCCATAATTTACATCACCTTATTGCTAGGAATGAACCAACATCCCCCATACAAGATCAAAACACATGTCATGGTTCCTTAGGGGATAGTAAGTTCATCATAAGTTAATCTAATCACAATTCCTAATTTTACATGGTCAAGGGAAAATATATCATGGATGAAGGAACATCCTGATCAAACCATTATTTTTCTATAAAATTTCATGTCTAATAAATAAATAAAGAGATTGCTAATCTTCAAGACAAAAAATCAAATAATCCCTTGATCAATCAATATATAAAACCAAATCCAAATTTATGTTTGAATCATAATTCATACTCATCTATCAATCCAAATTTATATATGGATTCACCCATCAATAATGTAAATCCAAATCAAAGTTTGAATTTTATTACAAATTCACAAAACAACAATCCAACAAATCCAAAACCAAGTTTGATGTTCATACAACCTCAATAATCACTCAATCCAATCCAAATTCAAATGGGAATGTTTTATTCCAATTCACCAATCAATAATCAACATCAAAATATGAAATTGAATCCATATTAAATTTCACAAATCAATCCAAATATGAGTTTTAATGTTCATTCAAACTCACCAATAAATAACCAGCATCAAAATATAAACTTGAATCCATATTCAAGCTCACAAATAAACCATTTGAAACAAAATTCAAACTACATACTTATTCAAGTGCACTAATCAATCAAACAAATCAAAATCCAAAATCAAAATTGAATCCACATTCAATTTCATCAATCAATCAACTTCATAATTTTATCTTAGGATCAAAATAAAATCAATTTTCAAGTTTAATCTTAAATTATTTTACCATAAAAATACATTCATAAACCCTAATCCAACCTTCAATCGCAATTCATCATTTGACCCCAACCTTAATCAAGACTAATCTTTTGGTTCAACATCAAATCCATTTTCAAATCTAATATTGAATTAAAATACATTTGTAAATCAACTCAAAATAAAACAAATACAAATCCCTTCATAAATCCATCAAATCCAAATTCATATTTTAACTCAAATCTAACTCCAAATCAATTCATAAACAATCCACCTCAAAATCAATATTTATTGTTTCATTCTAACACAAAACCTAATCCATTCATTGGTTGACCATCTAACACATTTACCACTTCAAATAAAAATAATCAACTCTCGTCACACTTTATTCACGAGTGGAAAAACATGAAAGACAAACCCAAGGCTTACAATATGGTACTTTTTCCATAAAAATAATTCAAATTTGAGGAATTTTATTCATATCTATTTGACATTAACAATACGGTGACACCCTTTTGTGCACAATTTTAATTTCACAGGTTTGATAAATACAAAGGTAAGGGAGAACCCAGGGAACATCCTAAAGAGTTTTATATGGTGTGTGCAGACATTTCTTATAATAATGAATAACTATTAAGACTATTACCATGTACTCTATAGGGAAAATCCCTAGAGTGGATTATTCACTTACCCAAAGGATCGATCACTACGTTTGAAGATATATCTAAAATATTTGTGAATAATTTATCTTATAGTGTTGAGTGGGAGTTGACCATGGTAGAATTATATAATACCAAAAACTTAAATAGTGAAACTTTTGCCTCCTTATAAATATGATGGTCATTAGCAAGTTATTTCCATTGTCCCCACCTAAGAAACAACTTATTACAATCTTCACAAACAATCTTAATTCAGATTTGGCTCATAAATTACAAATTCATCGTCCTACATCATTTGAAAAAATCATAGGGAAGAGAGTTTGAATTGAGAAAACTTTAATTTCCAAGGGTGTCAATAAAATTTTAAAATAGAACAATGCCTTTTGAAATCAAATAAAAAAACCTAAATTATTTTCAAAGAATAAAAACTTTGTAGGTGACAGTGTAACTAATGTGAACACAACCTATAACAATATAACCATTTCAAGTGGCTAACCACAAAAAGTAAATCACAAATTCAAATTAACTCCTTTTGGAGAACCTTTTGATGTGGTCTTTTGAAAATTTGTCTCTAAAAATATGATAATCTTTCCCAACACTAAACCATTTGAAGAGAATGTTTCTAAACTTGATTGATACCTATTGATAAATTTTGCCTCCCAAGCTAAATGTCAACCCCTAAAATCAAAAAAAATTCATGAAGGCCCTCCAAACTTATACATAGTGGTCTAGAACTTGTCATGGTATTATAAATGCTCTTTTTAGGCCTCTTTAGTCTTGTTCAAGGTGTCAATATATGTATTAGAACTTTCTTGAAGGGTCCTCATGTCATAAATAATTTATACCTTTGGGTGATGTGCCAAGTCCTCATGATGGTCCTTGAATTAGTGGAAGATTTTTCATGTTATTTTGAATTATAGTGAATGGTCTTCTCATTTTTTGACAAGATTACGGTCTCTTATAAAAAGTTAAGGTTGTTAGTTCTTATGGTTTTAGGCATGTTTTAAACCACTTATTATGACAATAACTTTGTTAACATGATATGAGAGATGTTCAAACCTTTTTCAAGTTATAATATGAGATGTAAGGATGTGTTAAAGGTCATTTTTCATGGTATACTTACTAAGATATGTCTCAAGCCTTTATTAGCCTTTCAAGTCATCAAATGGTCCTTAAACTCTCATATGAGTCACTTTCATGTTATAAACTTTGGAAAATGGTGTTTTAATGTAAATTGTATTAGGAATAGCTTCCAAAGAGTCCCACAACCATCATAAATCCATCATAAGATGGTTTCATATGCATAAAAGGTTTATTTTAGGGGTCAAATCCACTTCCTAATGGTCCCACACATGTGTAAATGCATATTTTTAAATTCCCAAACCATACCATGAAGTTTTGAAAATTTTTTTGACCTATATTTTCCATCCCTCTACCTTATAATGGCTCCTCAAAGCTTCAAACATAGAAAAATGTAGAAAATAACTTATTTTATAGGAGTTTTGCAAGTTGTATGGATCTATACAATTAGCTCCATATAAGGGGAGATTAGACATTGAATTAGAGATATTAGAATGTGTCTTAGAGAATTTTCATGTAAAAAATATGTAAAATATGTCCAAAACTATTTCACTTTTCATATCAAGCTCTTTAGAAGCCATAGACAACACTTCATGTTTGTGCTCAGTCCATACAGGAGAGAGGAGATGAGGCTCCAAGATATTAGTCAGAGGAAGAAGTATAATTACATTCCAATACTAGGTATTGGTTTCAATATTTATCCCCTATGATTTATGATTCAACATTAATAAGTTTAGTAGTCAGAGTTACCTTCTCCATCTATGCAGGGGTCAAACATGTAATGGTTTCAATGCAATTTTAGTGGTTTGATAAAATCAATGATTATATAGGTCCTCTACAAGACCCTAAGTTCATATAATTATATATTCCACCCCTATTTCACATGTGTGAGCCTTATGGAGCAAATAATTCTTCATATTATTATTTATGAAAGCTACAAATAATGTTCCTCATGATGAAGAGTCTTTAATGCTTAAAATTTAGAAGTGAGTTATGGTTTAAGTGGATGATGTATTTATTATTTCAATCCTTCTCTATCCTAATATACTCAGCTCAGTCATAAGAGTAAATAACTCTCTCAATTTTTGGTCAACATGACTATCATGTATGCATTATGTGATCTCTTTGTAAGTGAACAAGGTGTCTTTGTAGTGTCTATGGAGAGCCATAAATATACATTAAAAAATGAATTTTTCCCCATACTATGGTCATGTTATATTTTTTTCTCTCATTCCTATCATTTCCTTATGATAAATACCATTTTCATCCTATTATGCAGAGACAAGTTCTCACAACCACATCAGGCCTATTGACATAGACTAAGCAAGTGAAGTGTTGGCTATTGGGATGGGGTGTAAAAGGTTGAGATACCTCAAGGATAATCAAAAGGGTATATAAATAAACATGTAAAATGGAGTATACATGGTCCAATAAGGATCAACCCTTCACCTCAATGTTAAAGAGACAAGCTAATTTAGGTACCTACAGGCCTATTTGGGTAGACTAAGCAAGTAAGGTAGCTACTATAGGATTAAAATGTGAGAGATATAAAGAAACATTGAGGAGAATTTAAGATATTAATGAAGACCTATAAATAAAAATGGGGTAAGGATATAAAAAGGAACATCAAGGATCAACACCACCAACTCTCCTTTAGAAAGATAGGCTCAAGAATAGATTTCAATAGAAACACTAACTATGACTATAAGGTTAGAAGAACCTTAATAGAATGATGAGGATATAAATAGATTAATAGAGATATAAATAAGTATTATAAAGATTCATAAAAATGTAAGTGTCTGAAGGAAAGGATAAACCACTAGATTACCTCTCCAATATAGCTACATAGTCTAGATAGACCCCATTTAAACACCTATAAGCCTGAATGTTGAAATATGGTAGGTTGGATAAATGATTCATCTTATATTGAAGAATATGTGGTAAATATGAATGAAAAATATATGAAATTGTGATGATTATTAAAAAATGGGATAAGTATTTTTGTATAATAATCTCATCTTTCAAATGGGCTTATATAGTCACGATCATAGGCTAATAAACATAGGCTAGTTATAAGAAGGTAGGGTTGTGACTACAAAGCTGAGTGGGAAATGTTTTAGGTGACTGATTAGAGGATTTTATGAAAACAAAATTTCTTGAACATCATGAATATTATAGTTCAAATATGATTCTCAATTTTCCAAATAAGTTTAGATAGACCTCATTTTCCACCTACAGGCATGGTCATGAAAAGGAGACTACAGTGTGTTGAAGTCTACAAAAGGGTGAAGTGTAACGACAAGGGAAAACAATATTGAATTATTTACTAAATATATCAGTCTTTAGTGTATCCTTTAGTCTATTTTAAATATGTAAAAGAGATATTAATGGCCTTTTAGGCCTATTAGGCATAACACTGATATGCATAGGCTTGATCATGAGAATTTTAGACTATATGTGTTTTGGGGTTGTTTAAGGGTCTTGAAAACACTAGATAAAGTAGTGTGAAATACATAACTAGGATTCCAAGAGGGTAAAATCCTCAAATGAAAAAGGCATTCACTACAAACCAAGCTTTATGGCTACATAATCCAAGTTTCTCACAAACCCTAGGCCTAACTGTTAGAGCATAAGGAATATATAGAAAACAAGTCGAAGGATGGTCCAGATATTTAAAGGTATTAAAAGACCCTAAAATCATAGATATTATAACCTCATGAATAGTATAAAGTGTATAATAAACTAATTAATTCCTTAACCTAGCTGGTCAAGTACTTAGACTGGGCATGACAAAAATGGTTGATAATAAGACTTAAGGGTAGACCTATAAGAGAAAGAGGTAAGGATGGTGTTTTAGGTTTGGTGATGATAATTGCATAAGGGTGGAATCAAGTAGATAAGGGTGATGGGGTTAATTTTAAGTCACTAATTCACCTACATGATGACTCAAACCCCTAAGACTTAGTTTAGGCCTATTAGGCCTAAAGCCTTTTTTAGTCCTCAAGACCAAATCTCTATTTTGATGATTGAATAAAATCTTACTAAAATACTAAAATCTATGAGAATACATATGATGATGTTACATGTCCTAATAATGTTGTTCATATATTTCATGACAAGAAGACTTAGAGATAATTATCTTAGGGGGTTTTAGGTATACTTGTATACTCACCATCTATGGAAGAGAGAGAGTGATTCAATATCCCATCTCTATGAACCACCATGAAGATTGCAACCATGATAAAAAATCTTGAAAAATAATGGAAGTATGTCAGCTTGCACATAATACTCACCATATAAGATACATGGGAATAATATAACTTCAAGGGTTTTAGGGGGGTGTATGGACTCAAAATTCATAGCCATAAGATCAAGATTGGAGACATGAACTTTATGAACCATTGTTAATATGGTAGGCCTCCAAAACCCCCTCTAAACCCTAATAGTGACCTAATAGACATGATCATGAGATATTTTCATCCAATTGAATTAGGATGGCATAATAAACACTTTAATCACCTATTAAACTCAAATTATATCCCATCCATGGTACTAGAATGTATGGATAGGTGTATGAAACCCTTGAAAATCATGTTTTTTAAGATTTAGTGATGTTTATAGGGTACAAAACTTGGTGGAGTGTTAAAAATCATTAAATAAGGTAATGTGAAGAAATTTAAACCTTTTCAAACATCAAGACACCTTGATTTTATCCTATAAATCCTCCTATAGGTCTGCACCAAATAGGGAGTTTAGAAAGGCTAGGAGAAGGTGACCTAGTCACCTAGATTGACAAAGTTATAGGTGTATATTACTTGTAAATTCCTATGTCATGGTATAGAATATTTTTAAAATGTAAAAAACACCTATTAACATGTTATTAGGGTCTTATATAAGTTTTTATGGCCACCAAACACATGATAGTAAGCCACTAGGCCTAACTGCATAAGTGAGCCTACTTGGTCAACAAGATGAGGTGTATAATGACATAAAGGAGATGATAATGAAGTTAATAAATGGTAATAATACCATTTTAAATGATTCATAAATCTTATAAAAAATGATTCATAGTCATAATGTAATATTAGAATAGTTTTCCTTAGCCTAGTCGACATGCAAAAAGAATAGAGGGCTACTTAATGACCCATGAGGACTAATTAGAGCATAATACACCTGTGTAAATATAAAAATGGAAGTTTTGGATTTTAAAATATCATTATCATCTTTTAAATAGGTGAAAAATATTTAACAAACCTCTATCACTCCATCTCTATGCCACACTCTTCATTGAAGACCATTATCCACTAGTAAAGGCAATGTATGAAAGGAGGAACGAACTGATATGATTGATTGTAACTAAGGATGGAGTGAATTAGGTTCATTCATGATGTCTCCATGTCTTATACATGCCATACTCTCTTATCTCACCTTCACAATCTTTTATAAAGTTAGGCTTTTAGGCTATTGTACACATCCCTCACCTAGGTATGAAGAAACTTTACCTAGATTTATACCTTGTAGACCTCTTGAATTTATGAATGAACTATTTCAGATTCTTCATTTTATTATTTAATGTGTATATGATCATTTTAATATGCATAATTGGTATAATTTATCCCTTTATAGGTCCTTGCCTTACCTAGATTCTATTAGGTTATTCTATGTAGGTCATATGATGTGTTAAAGGTTGGTGACTTTACTTGAAGTGTAACCTAGTTGTAAGTGTCTCAAGATAGGCATCCCATCCATCAACTCCAAGTTATATTTATCCACCATGACCTTCATATGAAGTAATAATTAATATAAACCTTATAGAGAGTGTTTCAGTTCATGTTTGGTACATTAGTATTGTTAAGATATAAATTAGAGTGGATAATCATATTGGTGCATCATCATATTTAGATTAGGTTTCCCTTCATGAATTTATCTCACCCATTTTCACCCCTAAAAGTCATTAGGTCTTACTAATTTGAGCTAAATAGATGGCACAGTGGATCTAGTCCTATAATCTAGATGTTTATCCCAACCATAGGTCACCCACATCCTTGGGCTAATCCCATGTTACCCCAACCTTGGAGATAGGCCTAAAAAATCTCCTCCTAAGGTATAGTTTGGAGTGTTAATAGTTATAACATGCCCAATGAGACTATATTGAAGAAGCTTGGATCAAATTCCATCATCAAGCAGCTTCAAGCATTGAAGAGGTAGATTAGCATTAAGAATTTCATCCCAAGGGCCATCACAAGGGTCTTTCAATGGTAAGAATAAGTTGGATTTATTCATGGTTTATTTTACTCTTGTTGACTCATGATTCTTAAATGGATGCACATAAATAAAATTTCTACTCTAAACCTCATTATCATCCCTATCATGATCTTTACTAGACTTCTTATGATCCTCATCAAACCTATATTAAACCCTATCAGCAGTATAGTGTGTCATAATAGCCCTATGGTACCCATATCAACCCCTTTGGTAACCCAGTCATGCATCTCAATATCCTAATGGACCTTGTTACCATCCATATGAACCATATTAGTTACATGATCAACCTCTCTACTAGGATTAATATCCCTTATTCCCTCCTCAAACACCCCTTCAAGTTAGCCATAGTCTCTTTGATGAGTTGTAGGAGTTGAAGAGTGTGAACCAAATCATTACTAATGAGATACTAGCCTTGACAACAAAAATATCCATGTAAACAATATTATGAGTCTTCACCTCCTAAATCCCCATGACAATATCCTTGGATTGCTACTCCCTTACAAAAAATAAACCAGGAGGACAGGAGGATTGTAGAAGTCACGACAATGAGATCCCCAAGTTTTCCAGACCCCCTAGATCTTCCCTAATCTCAAGTTATCCCTAAATGAATAGGAGTGAAAAGAGATAAGGAAGTTATGGACCCCAAGCCTAAGAATATCCCAAGTTAGAAGAGTGCCCCTTCAACCCCTTCAACCCTCTCAAGAGTAGCTCATGGAACCCTATGTCCTCTTTCCCTCCCATTATTTACTTGTTTGAGGGAGGACATGTGGTTTGGAGATTAAATGAGGAGTACATGAATGAAAATGAGTGTATGGAGGCAAATCCAAGAGACCTTTCAAGAATTTCAACTTATTCATCCACCCTTCATGTTGTAGTCATTCATGTGAATTAAGATATACCTAGATGTGACAAAGTAATTGAGGAGTGGGGAAGGGAGAATGTAATTTCTTTAGCTGATTGATCTTCTTCATCTCTCCAATAAATCCATGGTTAACCGTGTGTTGTTCCCAAAATCCATCACTTGTTTTTGTGGACAACATGTCAACCATTTTGGTCCTATAGGCCAAAAATGGTCTCTTCCTTTCTCAAAATGTTTTGAGTAGTCAAGTTATTCAATTTCACAAGCCTTTTTAGATAAGGAAATTACAAGTTCAACATGTGGGCTTTCTCAAGGGGAAGTTCAAAACACTTAAGGTATTTCCTAAAAATTGAAAGAATGGTTTAATGTTGAAGTACAATAAAAGAGGTTCAACAGTGGGGTTCAAAGAGTTGGAATGAACCATTGAACCATTGAACTCCGCCAAGGTTCAAAGGTTCAACAATATGTAATGAATCACCAAACTAATGAGCCATTAAACCATTAAACTATTAAACTTCAAAAGAGTTCAAAGTGGTTCAAAGGTTCAAAGTTCAAAGTTTAATTTGAAGAAAAGCTGAAGGAGTTCAAAGAAGCGGTGATGAGTCTAAAGACATCAAATTTTAGTTTGTTGAGTCATTGAACTGATGAACTCCAAATGGTTTGAAGGTTCAAAATGGTTAAAAGCTTGAGAAAATGTTTCAAGCAGAAGATTCCAGAAGAATAGTTCAAATAAATGGTTTAAATGATTGGTTCAATGATATGTTGAACTTATAAGAAGAATAAGTGAATGCAGCTCTTTGCAGGAAATATCAAACTGCCAAACTGTTGAACCACTTTGAACTCTCAAAGGTTCAAAGTTCAAAGTGGTTTAAGTGACCAATGACATCCCCTCAAATTTTAGATTTAGAGTGATGGAATAACCATTGATTTTCAAATAGTGCAGGACCAAAGATAAATGCAGTGACCCACCAAGAAAGGAGTTGGAAAAGCCAACAGAAGGCGAGAAGATAGCCCTGAGAGCTCAGAACATGAGGAAGAGACAAAAGGTAGCAAGGAAAGAGGGAAAGTTATAGAGAAATCTAGAAATATTTGTAGGAGAGTTATTCCAGTAAGTGGAGTAGTCCACTAGGTGGATATCAGAAAGTGCAAGCATTCAATGACATAGCCTATTTTTCTTCATTGAATAAAGGTGAATGGATAGCCATGTAAGCATCATAAAGAAGATCAGGAAACCCATACTTGGGAGGAGACATTTGATATGATTTATAACACTGAAGTTAAGGTCGATAAATGTTCTAACATGGCCCCTTCATAGGATTTCCAATGCATTCAATGCAGTATGGGCCATTTCATGAAAACAAGCACCAAAGTCTTTTATTGGATGCTATTTATTGTAATCTTTCATATTTAATAATGGAGATTTCTCTGTTATTAGAAGTGAAACTCTACCCAAATTGAAAGGCATTCTTGAGACTTTGAGCTCAAACTATTAATCATATTTTATCAAGTGAATGAGAAAGAAAGTGACCCTTCAAACTTTGTGTTGGAATAGCTTGTGTTATCTAGGAAATCATTCTTATTTCTTTTTCCTAAATACAATCTTTTCCATCTAATCAAATAAGTAGAATAAGTGGAAATAATCTAGAAGATGTCCTGAAGTTAACTGTGGGAGACTTTGAGCTACCATAATTATCTTTATTCTATGTGTTTTATGTTTTAGGATATTGGAGAGACTTTGAGCTCCCCTTATCCTTCGTCATATTTTACTCTATTGTAGTTTTGGGTGGAGACTTTGTGCTAAAATTCATACTACTATGTTACTTCATCCTAAATTAGTGGGAGAAGAAACACAAGACTTTGTGCTTTTATGGGTTTCTTGTGGTTACAGTTACTAACAAGGAAGTATTCCTATTGTTTACTAAACATCATTTCTAAAAGAAGATAAATGCCTTCAGTAATTACACTAGAATCATCCTTTACTTTGTGAACATCGTCTCTAAAAAAAGAGAGATGGATGGTATGATTTCACCCCTGAGTCTATTTTCAGTTTATATTAATATATTATAGTTTATAGGGAACCTCCCCTTATTGAGAGGAGAGATTTATCTCATTATGGATATGGTAACCACACCCCTTTTGCGGCATAAATCTTCATGTGATGTGGTTGATATACCCATTTTTATATTATTTAGTTGATGAAAAAATATTCACCCAACAATTTTTGGTGACTCCACTGGGGAAGAATGTGCAAGTTGAAGCCTCAAGCTTCAAATTGAAGCAGTTGTAGTTATTTTCCACTTTAGCCAATCCAATGTATATGCAAAGCCAGAGAGATCAAGGTATTTTTGATCCTATATTCAAGTTTGTGTAGCAAAATCATTGTGATCTTTCTCCTCCATGAGTTTGCCTCTAGCAAACAAGGAGTTTTCCTCCTACCAACATCAGGTCTCAAATACTAGGTGAAGCTTCTCTTTTTTCTACTAGAAGAGCTTTGTCTATACATAATCCAAAAAGGTTTGTTATCCCTCCTTTCAATCATCATATCTTGGCATCCCAAGGCCATTGGGGTAATACTTTTGGTCCCCTGAATTTTACCCCACCTTTATATGAACTATGTTGAAGTTCAAGAAAGAATTTTCTCAAGTTCTATGGTGATGGGAGAGTTCATCCTGATGAGCATATTGTAGCCTTCTACATAGCCTATGGTGTGATAATAATTGAATATGAAGACATAATAGTTAGACTATTTGTAGAAATGTTTCAAGGCACTGTCATAGACTAGTTTTATCATCTGCAAGCACAAATAGTGACTAACTAGAACACTCTCAAAGCCAAGTTTGAGGCTAGATTCAAATTCACAGAAGATGCACATGCCATATTAGCCTAGCTTACACAGATGAAGAAGGAGCCTCATGAACCCATGCGAGACTTCATTGCCAAATTTGACAAGCTAAGGAATAGGATTCCTATAATTGCTCAACTAACACTAGAAAATCTCAAGTGCTTCTTCATCAATTCTCAGCTTCCTAAAGTGAGTTTCCTATTGAGGTGGGATAGCCACATCGATCTTATTGTAGCTCAAATTTTGGCCACTGAGGTTGAAGATAATCTTATCTTAGTATAAAAGATAAGAAGAGATCCTAACAAAAATAAATCTTCTTCATCTTCTAAAAATTTCTCTATAGGCACCACTGATCCTATGGTGCAAAAGCTAACAAATGAATTGCTAGCTATGAAAAAGAAAATGGCACAAGGGATGTCTACTCCTCCTTCTTATCAGGATATACCAAAGAGGACATTTCCCAACTAGCCATATCAAGGTAATGCTACTAGAAATCAAGGGCAACCAAATCATCTTCCTCCCCCACAGGGGAAGCTTGCCATTGAAGCAACATCAACTAACTCAGCAGTTGCTTATCATGAAGATAAACATGATTCCTCTTTCCAACATGAGTTTAATCAAGAAGATGATGCTAATATCTTCACAGAAGGAAAGGAAGAATTAGCTAGTGACTCCAACATCAATTTTTTGAATTACCAAGATGAAGCTAGAAGTAAGGGAGGAGCATTTGATGGATCATAAGTTATTTTTACTAGGTCCCAAAACTAGTCAACTCAACAAGCTAATAAGGGAAACATAGGGGAAGAATCTTAACTAGTAATTTCAATTTATAAATGGGGGACTTCACTACCTTTTCAATTGAAAGACCTAGTGATCAATAAAAAAGTAAGTACCTCAAACAACCCTACACCTCCTGCTTCAATTTCTTAGACTAGTGACACTCTAAATAAAACCTAGAATGATGGACTTCCTTCATTTGTTCCTAGTTATTTCTAGTAATTTGATATAATTGACCATACTAGGAAGACTAAGATCCAAATGTCTGAGTTGAATACTTCCAAGCCAACCCTGAGCAATTGGATAGGCTAGTTGAATGCATCAAGAACAAAACCATCCCTATATGACAAGATGTTTCAAAGGTGACTCATGATCCCCCAATGAACACATCAACCTGAAACAATCTTGTCATTACTCCTCCTATTTCCCATGGGAAAATAGAACCTTTTTATGTTTCCCTATTGATAAATGGTCATAAGCTGAGCAACTACATAATAGACTTTGGCACCTCTGACAATGTGATGCCCACCAAGGTGGTAGACTCTCTCAGTCTCACTTTGACTAAAAATTTTGGGAGATGTTTCTCCATGGAAAACAAGCAAGTGCTACTTTTGGGACAGCTCAAATATGCCCAATTTGCATTTGTGGCCTTCCCAAAAAAAAGGATTAAGATGATAGTCTTGGTGGCTGACATTCCAGCTTCCTATGGCATTCTCATTGGACAAAATTTTTGCAAGGATGTTGGTAGAGAATTAAACATGGACCTGTCTGAGGTTAGGATCCCTATTGAGGGCATCATGTAAAGGCTACTTCTTAAGAAGGAGTCAAAATACATTGTCACCCAAATATGAGCCCCTAAAGCTCAAATTTTGTTTGAATCCTCAGGAATGGGTAGCTACTTTCTGTCTACAAAAGATGTTTCTATTTCATCAGATAAAAGTTCTATAAGTGACAATCCAAAAAATTTAGACAAGACATCAGAAGAATTGATAGAGCATAGTTCAGATGAAAAAGGATCTTCCCTCCCCAGCAAAGAGAGATCTTTAAAGAGATCAGATTTTAATGATGTCTAGATTCTAGAATTTGATGGCAACAATTCTTCTACCAGTTCTAGAGCTAGGATTGTTTTGATATCTCCTCAAAGAAATATTTTACCCTATTCATACAAGTTGCAATTTAGCAATACCAACAACACCATTGAGTATGGATCTTTGTTGCTTGGATTGAAAGCTACTCAAGCTAAATGTGTTAAGCTTCTTCACATCCAAGGAGATGTTGAACTGGTGGTTTGTCAGGTGAGGAACCTATATCAAACCAAAAATAAAAGATTGTGACATTATCATAATCTTGTATGGGATTATATTGAAAGTTTTTATGCTTTCAATATTTTTGTGGTGCCCAAAAAATTCAATGACTAATCAGATTCCTTGGCCATCTCTACAACCCTCATGGTTCCTCACAAAGATTTTGAAGGGAAAAAGTACACTATTGAGTTAGTCTTTCAACCAAGTGTACCTGATAATACCAATCATTGGTAGGTGTTTAATGATGACAATATAGTTAGGTGATTAACTAAAATGGAAGAGCAATGAATTATGGTAGTGGACCATATTGCTGCACATCAAAATCAGGTAAAGAAACTCTTCGATAAGAGAGCAAGGATTCATGGTTTTTAGATTGGAAATCAAGTCTTGTTAAGGGGAAAGAGGAGAGAACCAAGAGGAATTCATGGGGAATTTGATTCCTGGTGGAGAGGTCCATTCGCCAATCATCAATTCTAGGGTGAAAATAATCTCTTGCTAATATATCAAGATGGAATGCCATTTTCACTACCTCATAGTGGGCCACATTTGAATCACTTCAATCCTTGAGTATCAGATAAGTCTAGTTATATATATGTATAGTATTTGTTTGTTTTGTTTTGTGTTATTCATTTAATTTTTGGGCATATTTTTATTTTTTGGATCGCATGACTTCATAGCCCAATGGCATAGATGAAGGCACTTAGAGTCTGGATTCTACTCCCTCTGATTGTTTTAAAATACAATCGATGAAAGTTCCTCAACTGGAGCCAGCTGTCATTCCTAAAATCTGTCACTTGTTTTTGTGGAAAACATGTTAACCATTTTTGTCTTATAGGCAAAAAATGGTCTTTTCCTTTCTCAAAATGTTCTGAGCAATCAAGTTATTCAATCACACAAGCCTTTTTAGCTAAGGAAATCACAAGTTCAACAGGTGGGCTTTCTCAAGGTGAAGTTGAAAACACTTAAGCTATTTCCTAAAAATTACAAGAATGGTTCAATGCTGAAGTTCAATAAAAAAAGGTTCAATAGTGGGGTTCAAAGAGTTAGAATGAATCATTGAACTCTACCAAGGTTCAAAGGTTTAACAAGTTCAACGTGTTCAACAATATGGAATGAATCATCAAACTAATGAACCATTGAACTGTTGAACTTCAAAAGAGTTTAAAGTGGTTCAAAGGTTCAAAGTTTAATCTGAAGAAAAGATGAAGTAGTTTAAAGAAGCGGTGACGAGTCTAAAGACATCAAATTTTAGTCTACTGAACCATTGAACTATTGAACCAATGAACTCCAAATAGTTCAAAGGTTCAAAATGGTTCAAAGTTTGAGAAAATGTTTCAAGGGGAAGATTCCAAAAGAATAGTTCAATTGAATGGTTCAAATGATTGATTCAATGATATGCTGAACTTATAAGAAGACAAAGTGAATGTGGCTCTTTGTAGGAAATATCAAACCACCAAATCGTTGAACCACTTTGAACTCTCAAAGGTTCAAAGTTCAAAGCGGTTCAAGCGACCAGTGACGTCCCCTCAAACGTCAAATTTAGAGTGATGGAATAAATGTTGATTTTCAAATAGCATGGGACCAAAGACAAATGCAATGACCCACCAAGAAAGGAGCTAGAAAAGCCAACAGAAGGTGAGAAGATGGCTCTGAAAGCTCAAAACATGAGGAAGAGGCAAAAGGTATCAAGGAAAGAGGAAAATTTATAGAGAAATATAGAAATATTTGTAGGAGAGTTTTTCCAGTAGGTGGAGTAGTCCACCAGGTGGATATCAAAAAGTGCAAGCATTCAATTGTGTGGCCTATTTTTCTTCATTGAGTAAAGATGAATGGACAGTTGTTTAAGCATCATAAAGAAGACCAAGCAACCCATACTTGAGAGGAGATATTTGATATGATTTAAAACACTGAAGTTAAGGTGGATAACCTATTCCAGCATGGCCCCTTCACAGGATTTCTAATGCATTCAATGCAGCATGGGCCATTTCATGAAAACAAGCACCAAAGTCTTTCTTTGGATGCTATTTATTGTAATCTTTCATTTTTAATAATGGAGATCTCTCTACTATTAGAAGCAAAACTCTGCCCCAATTGAAAGGCATTCCTGAGACTTTGAGCTCAAACTATTAATCATATTTTATCAAGTGAATGAGAAAGCAAGTGACCCTTTAGACTTTGTGTTGAAATAGCTTGTGTTATCTAGGAAATAATTTTTATGTCTTTTTCATAAATATAGTCTTATCCATTTAATCAAATAAGAAGAATAAGTGGAAATAATTTGGAAGATGTCCTAAAGTCAATTGTGGGAGACTTTGAGCTACCATAATTATCTTTAGTCTATGTGTTTTATGTTCTAGGATATTGGAGAGACTTTGAGCTCCCCTTATCCTTCATCATCTTTTACTTTGTTGTAGTTTTCGGTGGAGACTTTGTGTTGCACTTCATATTATTGTGTTAATTTATCCTAAATCAGTGGGAGAAGCAATGGAAGACTTTGTGCTTTCATGGGTTTCTTGTGGTTATAGTTACTACCAAGGAAATATTCTTGTTATTTACTGAACATCATTTTTGAAAGAAGAGAAATGCCTTCAGTAACTACACGAGAATCCTCCTTTACTTTGTGAACATCTTCTATGAAAAAATAGAGATGGATGGTATGATTTCACCCCTAAGTCTATTTTTAGTTTATATTAATATATTATAGTTTATATGGAACTTCCCTTTGCTGATAGGAGAGATTTATCTCATTACGGCTGTGGTAACCACACCCCTTTTTTTGCATAAGTCTCCTTGTGCTGTGGTTGATATACCCATTTTGCCATTAGTTAGTTGATGACAAAATATTCACCCAACACTGTGTTCCTTAAGATCTAAATTAGAAGGGCACTCTAGTAGCTATTAAGCAAGCACATGAAGCCCCTTTCCATCCCATCCTCTCCTTCTATGAAGAAAGTATAGTTGCATTAAAGGCAAAATTGGAACATCTAGACATGAGAATGAATTTGATGAGTAACATGGATAAAGTGACAATATTTCAAGATTATAACTATGTTGTAGCTATAAGTGACTTCCAAGAACAAATTGAAGAGTAAAATGCAAGAACATATGATGAATAAATCACTATTGGTACCCATACTCACTCTTTAAGATCAGATTTCGAGCTTGAATAGATGTTTAGTGATAAGGAGAAGTCACAATGGTATGACCTTGAGATGGATGAGACACAAACAAAGTCTCTTCTAGAAGACAACCATAAAGATAATCATAACAAACCCCTTATAGTGGAAGCTAAGATCAATTCAATTGTTTTATAGGATTAAGTTGTAGTAGAACATGATCATTATCATGACCTTATTGAGGAACTAGATACACTTGATTAATAGGCTATTCCATAAGGAAATGGTAAGAGTGAGAGAAAGATTCATCTTTATTTCATTGATCATGACAAACTCAAATTATAGGAAGACTTAAAGAATTTTTGATTAATTTTAGATGACACATCCCATCCTCCATAAGGGAATGCTAACATTGTCAACATGGAAAATTAACCTGATGAAGAGCTCAAAGAAGGTCCTCGAGAGAACACTATGGCAACTAGCCCTATTGAGTTTTAAGAGTAGACCCAAAATCCTAATCACATGAAGTAGTCCTAATTGAACATGGTAAAACATATTAAAGATCTTATAAAATAAATACCCTAATAAAAATAAGGTAAAGTATTTAAGGATGAGTGTAAGGATCAGATTCAAGAGGTTCAATTGTAAATTCCACAAAAGCATGATCAAAATGGTACCTTCCAATATGAACAAAATATTTTCCTTGAAAATATAATTTAGATAAAGGTTAAGGTTTTTGTCTCGATCAATTAGGATGTAATTAGTTTGGGGAATTCATACATTGCCAATATTAGACAATAATTTGAGGTGAATGTTTAAGCACAAGAAGAGCATATCTTAATTAGAGAGTGGTTTGCAGCTGACACCTCACATGAGGGCATGATGAGAAGAGTGACATTGAAGGAGAAAAGGAAGAAAATGAGGTCAAGGTCCAAGGAGCTGATTACCACATGTCATTATTCATCCCATGGAGCATTCAAATGTGTTACACCCTTAACCATTGGTGTGTCTAGGGATATGTGTGGCTGACTTGTGGCCTACATACCTCTTTTATTTACTTGTTACATTTCTATATGTTCTTAGATAGGTCAGCCTATGGAATAACCTTGGCTAAATAGACTATATATAGGAGGTAGTGGTTAGTATTTATTATTATGTTAAGTATTATACTATTAGTGCATTTATGTGGAGGTTGCCCCCTTGAAGTGGCTTTGTTATATTATCCAATATTCTATTTTGGTGTCAATTATGGTTGCATGATCTATCATATTTTATTATTTTGTGGAATATAAAATCATTCTATGTGAACATTTAAGTAATTTCATTACAAGTGGTATCATATCTTTGATTTGGGTAAGTTTCTTGTGACATTTTTTTAGATATGGTGAGGTGTGGCTTTTGAGAGCAGTGAGAGTGAAAAAGCATAACTTAGAATTTAGGAAGAATTAATTTTTTCCATTAGCGTAGTATTGATTGAAATGCTTTTTTGAAAAAAAATATCAAAAAAAAAGTCTGGGAAATGTTTTTTCCCTTGGATAATTATAGTCTTTCGATTCATCTTGACAAGATGATCACAATGGTATATTTTATTGGTACACTCTTTTGGTACCAAAATTTTTACCCTAGTGTGTAAAGGTAGTCATTAGATTCATCTTGACAAGGTGATCACAATGGTACCATTTCCTAGTGTACTTTTTTTGGGGTCAAAACCATCCTAGGGTTTGTATATGGTAGGTCCAAGTACTCAAGGAAGAAAAGGGGGGCAAGAAACTCCTAAGACTCCTACTGATGACATGGAATTTTGAAATTTAGATCTAACAATTTCTTAGCTTTAAGTGGTCATAAAGAACTTGGTGAGGCATGATGACTTTGTTGCAATCCAAGCAAAGGTTTCAAGGATGTGTGGAGAGATTAATGGGGTTCACAATGAATTGCATCATATCACTACACAATTGGCTTCCCTTACATCTCAATTTCAGCCCAACAACCCTCCAGTTCAAAATTCAAATCCTCGTCTCAACAACTCCCATACTAATATGAAACTGATGTTGCCAAAAGTGGACATGCATAAGTTATATTATAAGTATCCTCTCACTTGGATTACCCAAATTTATAATTTATTTAAGCTACATCAAACCCCTAGTTCTCAGAGGGTGATAGTGGCATCCCTATATCTAGAACATGAGTAATTCATTTGGTATCATTAGTTATGTACTCAAAATAAAAAGAATGATGTTCCTATTATATGGTATATTTTAATTGAGGTTTTGTTATCTCATTATCATAATAATGTCTCTGAGAACTATTCTAGCCAATTAGCCAAGTTGTGTAAAATAGGAACTGTGAAGGATTATATTCATTAGTTTCAAAATCTCTCTTTACGAGTGAAAGATATCACTAAGGAAAATTTTATTGATCTATTTTTAGGTGGCCTCAAAGATAGCATCCAATTCAAGGTTTGAATGTTTAACCCAACATATATGTCAAAATCTATCACTAAGGCACACATGATAAAATAAAAAGAGATGGTCAAAAAGACGTCTTTCACTACTGGTCATGATCACAACTTTCTAGCACCATCATTTCCATAGCCCACCAGATTAACACAATGACAAATTGAGGATAAGTGAGCCAAAGGGTTGTGTTATGGTTGTGATAGAAAATGGAGCAAAGACCATCGTTGGGCTGAAAAAAAGCTATTTTACATTAAATGTGCTAATAATGATGAAGATGATGAAGTACATGATGAGGATGTAGAAGTTCTTGAGGAGGAATCTGAAGACTCTTAGCCTACTATTTTTTGTCATTCCCTTTCATGTATTAATACTTATAAAAATCTTAAGGTGATGGGTTTCCTTAAGAAATATAAGGCCACTATCTTGATTGATTTTGGGAGCACACACAATTTCATCCATAGTAAGTTGGCTACTCATTTAAACTGCTTCATTTATCTAGCTCCAAAATTTTAGGTTATGATTGTAGATGGTGGTACTATTAGATGTTTAAGAAAATTTCATAGTATTAATTTGGCCATGGGAGACTACTTATTAGATTCTACTATGTTTTCTATTCCCATGGGTCGAGATGATATTGTTCTAGGAGTCCAGTGGCTCACCACATTGGGCACTATTGAGATGAATTTTCAATAATTATTCATGCATTTTCATTCTACAAAAAGTACATTTGAGATAAGGGGATTGAAGGCTAAATATCCACAACTTGTTAGCTCCCATAAAATTAAAAAGATTCTCCATAAGGGTGTTGAGGGATTTATAGCTCGCTTGTTTTCTATGAAAGAACAACCAACTCAACCATCTCCACCTCTTGATCTACAACAAATAATGGGTTCTCATTATGTTGTTTTTGGAGACATGCCAATAGGAGTTCCACCTAGACACATGCATGATCATGTTATCACACTTATTCTTGGTATTACACCACCCAACATTAGGCCATAAGGTATCCCTATGCCCAAAAAGGTGAAATTGAAAATATGGTATAGGAGATGTTGGATTCAAGAATCATTCACCATAGCCAAAGAAAATAATCTTCACTAATTGTCATGGTGAGAAAGAAAGATGATACCTCGAGGATGTGCCATAACTATAGATAACTCAACAAGTACACTATCAAAGATAATTTTCCTATTCCTATAATTGATGATTTGATAGATGATTTGAATGGTGATCTTTATTTTACTAATTTAGATCTATGTTTTAGGTATCATCAAATCAGGATCCATGATGAAGACATACACAAAACTACTTTCAAGAATCATGAGGGCCATTATGAGTTTTTGGTTATGCCTTTTGGTCTATCAAATGCCCCATGTACTTTTTAGAGTTTGATGAATACTATTTTTAAGCCATTTTTTAGGAAATTTATTCTAGTATTCTCTGATGATATCCTCATTTACAGTAAAAATTGGGAAGACCATTTACAACATGTGAAAAAGGTACTCTCCATTTTGAAGCAAAATCAATTGTATGCCAAACCTTCCAAATGTACTTTTGGGGCTAGTGAGGTTGAATATTTGGGTCATTTGGTGTTTTATGAATGAGTAAAAGTGGATCTTAAAAAAATCCAAGCAATGGTGGAATGGCCAATTCCTAAGACACTCAAGTAACTCCAGGGATTTTTGGGGCTTACTGGTTACTATCATAGGTCTATCAAAAAATATGGTAGTATTACAACCCCATTCATCTCTTTGTTAAATAAGGACTCCTTTCAGTGGACTAATGTAGCTACCCAGGCATTTGAACAATTGAAATTGGCTATGTGCACTATTCTAGTATTGGCCACTCTTGATTTTTCTAAGAATTTTGTGGTTGAATGTCATTGATGCATTTGGGTATGGTATGGGTGTTTTAGTCATTCAAGAAGGCATACCACTTGCATTTGAAAGTCATAAAATAAAGGGTAAAAATCAGCACAAGCCCATCTATGAGAAGGAAATGATGGCCATTTTTCATGTAGTCAAACAATGGAGACCTTTTTTGATGGGTCATCACTTTCAAGTAAAGACTAATCATGATAGTCTCAAATATTTTTTAGAAAAAAGGTTGTCATCTGAAGAGAAATAGAAATGGGTAAACAAAAAAGGCAAGGACAATGTGGTGGTAGATGCACTATCTAGAAAAGATGAATCAGTTGCGCATCGCTATGTGCCATAACCATTTTATAGGTAGATTATCTAGATGAAGCACGATCATAATGGGAACATGATAGTGTTTTCCATGATTTGATTCAAAATATTTAGTAAGGTTTGGGTGGATTTGAAAAATTCACATGGAAGGGTAATACATTATGGTATAAAGATAGATTGTACATATGTAAGAATTATCTTCTTAAACAAAAAATTCTTTAAGAACTTCATGCAACTCTAATTGGGGGTCATTCAAGATTTTTAAAAACCTATCATAGAATCATGCAGGATTTTTTTCGAAAGGTCTCAAGGGGGATGTCTATAAATATGTGGCTAAATGTATGATCTATCAACAAAATAAAGGTGGAACCATCAAAACCCTAGGTCTTTTACACCCTTTATCCATCCCTAAAAAACATTGGGAAGAGGTATTTATGGATTTCATTATAGGGTTACCAAGATCTGATGATCAAAATGTTATCATGGTTGTTATAGATAATCTCAATAAGTATGCTCATTTTTTTTCTTTATCCTAGCCATTTATTGCTAGTATAGTAGCTATTGCTTTTCTCAATATAGTTCAAAAACTGCATGGGACCCCTAAGATCATTGTCAGTGATAGATATCCGACTTTTAATAGTAATTTTTGAACTGAGTTATTTACATGTTTGGGCACCCAATTGGCTCATAGTTCATCATATCATCTTCAATATTATGGAAAAACAAAGGTAGTCAACAAATGTCTAGAAGGATATATCTATTTTTTTTTATAAATAGGATAAATGGGTTCATTGGCTACCACTTGTTGAATGGTGGTATAATACTTCTATTCATAGTTCTTATAAAATGTCTCCTTTTGTGGCACTATATGGATACCACCCTCCATCCATCACTTCAACCTTGAAGGTCCATCCTAAGGTTCATGCAGTTGAAGAACATATTCACCATCAATAAGAGGCCCTTTCAAGTTTGCGTGAAAATTTAGCTATGGCCCATAATCACATGAAGCAACATGCAAATCAACATAGAAGTGAGAGGAATTTTTAAATTGGTGATTTGGTCTTTCTTCACTTGAATAAATATAAATATGTGTCATTAAAGCAAAAAAAAGGATAACAAGTTATCCCCTAAGTATTATGGGCCTTATCAGATCTTACAAAAAATTGGAAGTGTGGCCTACAAGTTAGAGTTTCCTTCATCTACTCACATACATCTAGTATTTCATGTATCATACATAAATAAAGTCATTGGAAATAGAGTTTCCATTAAAATACAATTACCATAATTGGATGAGGAAGGTAGAGTTATTCTTAATCCTGAGGTGATCCTTCAAAAGTGCACCAAAAAATTATGTTCTAGAGTAATTATAGAGTACCTGATCAAATGGAAGAATCTACCATGTAAAGATGCCACTTGGGAGGATGAAACATTTGTACAACAGCATCCAGAGCTACCATAAAATTGAAGACAACATTGTTTTGAAGGGGAGAGGCTTGTTACACCCTTAACCATTGATGTGTCTAGGGATATGTGTAGCTGACTTGTGGCTTACATACCTCTTTTATTTACTTGTTACATTTCTCTATGTTCTTAAATAGGTCATCATATGGAATAACCTTAGATAAGTATACTATATATAGGAGGTAGTGGTTAGTCTTTATTATTATGTAACGTATTCTACTATTAGTGCATTGATGTGGATTTTTCCCCCTCAAAGTGGCTTTGCTATATTATCCAGTATTCTGTTCTACTGTCAATTATCATTGTGTGATCTATCATATTTTATTATTCTATGAAATATAAAATCATTCTATGTGAACATATAAGTAATGTCATTATAGAATGATTCATGAAGTTTACCCTTTGAACTAGGAGGAGAAAGGCTTGTTCAAGTCAGTTTTACATAACTAGTTGCCTTATTATTTTCCTGGTTTCCATTAAGTGTTCTCAAAACAATGTCTTATCTTGTTGATTTCTTAGGTGTCTAGGGTGTTGTTTCCTTTTTGTGTCCTTGTGTGAGGTTTTTTTTATATTCCTATATTTTTTCATAAGTTACTAGTCTTCTTATTAGGTCAAACAAAGTAGTCATGGTAGGTCATGTTATATTAATATAGTTGGTTCTCTTGACCAGCAGGATGGTCAACCCCTATGAGTCACTAAAGATGTTGAAAAATTTGGCCTCTTAGGATAAATTTCAACCCATAATTTTTTTTTTCATGAAGCCATTCCAAACTTTTACATGATGGTCTAGAACTTGTCATGGTATTATAAATTCTCTTTTTAGGCATCTTTAGTCTTATTCAAGGTGTCAATATATGTACCATAACTTGCTTTAAGGGTCCTCATGTCATAACTAATTTAGAAATTTGGATTTTGTGACAAGTCCTCATAATGGTACCTAAATGAGTGGAATATTTTTCATGTCCTTTTGAAACATAGTGAATGGTCTTCTCATTTTTTGACAAGATTAAGATCTCTTAGCAAAAGTTAAGTTTTTTGGGCAAATTCAGGTTGTTAGTTCTAATGGGTTTAGGCCTATTTTAAACCACTTCTTATGACAAGAAATTTTTTAACATGATATGGGAGATTTTAAAACCTTGTTCAAGTCATAATATTAAGTAAAATGATGTGTTTAAGGTCATTATTCATGGCATACTTATTCAAATCTATCTTAAGCCTTGATTAGCCTTTTAAGTCATCAAATGGTCCTCAAACTCTTGTATGAGTCACTTTCATGTTATGGTGGTTTTTTAATACAAATTTATTAGTAATATCCTCCAAAGAGTCTCATAGCCATCATAAATCCATCATAGGATGGTTTCATATCCATAAAAGGTCCATTTTAGGGGTCAAATCCACTTCCCACTCATCAAATGGGTCACACACATGTAAATGCATATTTTCAACTTTATCAACCATACCATCAGGTTTTGGAATTATTTTTAATCTCTATTTTCCATCCCTCTACCCTCTAAAGGCTTTTCAAAGATTTAAACATGGAAAAATGTAGAAAATAAGCTATTTTTTAGGAGTTTTACAAGTTGTACAGATATATACAATTAGGTCCATATAGGGGGAGATCAAACATTGCATCAGAGATTGTGGCAAGTGTCTTAAATAAGTTTCATGTCTAAAGGATGTAAAATAGGTCCAAAACCATTTCACTTTTCCCATTGAGATCTTTGGTAGCCATAGAAAACACTTTAGGTTTGTGCTTAGTCCATACAAGAGAGATAAGGTCAGGGTCCAAGATCTTGGACAAAGGAAGAGGGTTTAATGCCCTTCTAGTCCTAGTCATTGGTTTCAAGATTTATCCCCTATTTTTTATGAAGAAACATTAAGAATCTTAGTAGTTAGAATTGCCTTATCCATTTGTGTAAAGGTCAAACTTGCAATGATTTTAGTGTAATTTTAGTGGTTTGATGAAATAAGTGATTATAAACGTTATATACAAGTCTCAAATTCCCTCTCATTATATCCTCCACCCCTAGTTCACACATGTGATCCATAGGGAGAAAATAAATCTTCATATTAGTATTTGTATAGGTTATAGACAATGTTTATCATGATGAAGATTATTCAATACTTAAATTTGGAAATGAGTAATGGTTTCAATGGATGATGGATGTATTTTTTAAAGACTTATCTATCATAACATACTCATATTATTCATTGTATCAAACAACTTTCTCAATTTGTATTCTAATGTGACTGTCATGTATGCATTATGTGATCTCTTTGCAAGTGAACAAGGTGTTTTTGTAGTGTTTATGAAGAGCCATAAAGATAGGTTAAAACATGAATTTGGCTCCATATTATAGAAAATTTCTATGGTTTCTACCTCATTCCTATCATTGCCTTATGCTAAATACCATTCTCAACCTATTATTTAGAGACAAGTTCTCACAGCCACATCTAGCCTATTAAAGTAAACCAAGTAAATGGAGTGTTGGCTTTTGGAATGGGGTGTAGAAGGCTAAGAGAACTCAAGGATAATATTAATAGTCTATAAATAAATTTGTAATATGGAGTAGATAGGATCTAATAAGGATCAAACCTTCACCTTAACCCTGAAGATACAAGCTCATTTAGGTACCTGTTGACCAAATTTAACCCTACAGGTCAAATTGGGACCCCTATAGGAAAAAAAATAATTTTATAGGTTTATTAGGAGACTAATCCTATGTAATGGGGTTTATTATAGGTTAATTTATGTCATTTAATGTCATATTATCCTTGGTCATAAGTCTTATTAGTAAATTTATCATTTTAAGTCATTTTGGGGGTCATAAATGAGCATTAAATGAGTTGTACAACCTCATATGGAAATGTGAAGGTTTAAAAATGTTATTTCACATTCCATGTGTCCCATTATGCCTTATTCAATTGTTCTTAACTGAAAAGTGGCAAGTTATTCAAAAAAAGAGGTGGTTTTCTTTTAAAAAGAGGAGTTTTCTTGAGTTGTACATACTTATATAGTTGGTTACATTTCATGAGTGTCCCTTGGTCTTCCAAACACTTACATCAGTGATTAATTTTATCATTAACTCAAAAAATTAAGAAAACCACTTATCTCTCCTTTACTAGGCTTGACAAGCAAAAGCAATCTTCAAGTTTGTACTTGGTACAGTCAGCATTAAAAGTTTCAAAAAAAAATGATCTTAGGGGTGTATTATACACTTATTCAAATTAAATTTAACATTTGGTTGTATATTAATGGTTAATTATTCTTTATTAACCATTCCTAAAAAGTTAACCTTTCTATTTTGCTTGCTAATATATGTACCCTATAGGTTTTGACTTATTTTTAGGGATTCCATGCAATTCACTTGATGATGTTATTTAAGGATGATTTTTTATCCCTAATCAAATTATTCCATTTCTTGGTTTCAATTTTTTAGTTGATTTGAATATAAAATCACCTCAAGTTTACAGACTATTCCTATTCAATGTTGTTGGCAGGTTTCTACCATTTTCAAGATTCTCATGCTTTAGAAATGGTTTTAGAGGGTGTAGATAGGTTTTTTACCATGTTTTACATGTCTTTTCAACCCCCTCACCTTTAATATTATCCTCCAAGGCAACATTATCCATGAAGGTGCACTCATAAGCACCATTAAGTCAATTTACCATATGACTATCATACCAGTCAGCTAGGTACTAAAAGAGGTCTAAACATTAAAAATGAAGTGTGAAGACTTTTATTAGTATTGAAATAGCCATGATATTTCTTTTATCATCATAAAAGGAGATAAATTGGCATTTAAGGAAGTTTATTTCAAAACTACCCATACTCCTCTTCACTACCTACATATTCAAAATGTGTAATTACAAGTATCATGCATGAACAAACACGTGAGAAGGATGTTTGTTATTGAGGTGACATCATTGAAGTTGAAATTAATCCATTTGATATCTTGGTGAAGGCCTAAAATTTATAACAAACATGTATAGCCTACTCATTGCCTACATAGTGGAATGCCCACCTATAGGTGGCCTTGACAGGGAGCTAAAAAGCCATTATGAGTAGTTAGATCATAAGACAGGACTTCATTGGAGTCTTAATATATTGAGGGGAGAATGGAAGACATGTTAAGAATGATATATTAGTAGATTGAGATAGGGATCAACTATAAATTGATGATGACTAAGTTTTGGGACCAAATTCCAAAACTATGAAAATAGAGATCCAAGGCATTTTAGTGGAGGTCATATGACATGGTTTCAAATACTTTCAATGTCTCTAAATGATCACACTTTGGAGAATATATATATATATATATATATATATATATATATATATATATATATATATATATATATATATATATGTATATATAATATGAAATTTGTAAAGAATGAAGTTAAAAAATTTAGTGGAAAATAGTTGTTGTGAGACTTAAAGATGCCCCTGAAACCACTAAAACCAAATAGTAATATTTATAGGTTTGAACCCTTAAGTGGCCATTGGTATACTAAAGAGAAAACAAGGCATATTCTTATGTTTTGATGGCCTAGTGGAGTGAAAGGAATACCAAATGGAAATTAATATAATTAATTTGATTTGTATATGTATTTTTTTCAAGTCTCCTTTACACCTACAAGCCTCTTTTCATCACAAAATGCACCTATAGGCTAGTTGTAGGGTCACCTTAGAGAGTAAGCTAGGTAACTTTGAAAATAGACCTCACTCCAAGCATGGAAGATAGGTGAAATTATAGAATGGTTTGGAAATATTAAATTAGGGTTGTGTTCATTTTATTCAAGGCCTAGGTCATATGAATGACACCTACATGATCCCTTTGACCTACAGTTGAATGTGACTTTTTTTGACAAATAGTAAGCAGGTTTGGGTACCTAAGTGATAGTCTATGCTACCCAAGTTAAAATAATGGGTCCAAATAAATAAATGAACATGAAATCTTAAATAAGGGTCCTAATAAAAATTTTAAGTCTAAAATATACAATCATGCACCTACAAGTGCCCTTCCAAGATAGAAAATACAATCAAAAGTGACACCCAATTTTATCAAAGCAAGATGTATGGAAAGGTACAGTAGGGGTTGAAAGAATAAATGATATTATAATACCTTTATATGATAATAATAGCCTAATGACACTCTATTTGTGGATATTGAATAGAGAGAGGGCTCAAATAAGCAAAAAACATAGTCCACATGTGAAATTCCTGCACATAGTCTATGTTGCATAGGCTTGCCTTGGAATTTGATGAGGTTTAGGGGTAAAATCACATGATAAAATGCTGAATTTTTGTGTGATAGGTCCTCACAACTTGTATAATTATTTCAAATATCCATTGTATCTGGAAGAATAGGGGAAGTACCCTCTATTTTATTTCAGATAGAGGGTACTCCCCCTTGTACATAAGCTAACAGGTGATAAAGTGAACCTAAATTTGTTTTGACCTTGAGGAGAGGTATTTAGAGTTGTAATAAATCCATACCAACATGATAAAAAAACCTTTAGATAGATAAACTAAATGGGATGCTCAAAAACCCTAAGGTTATTGTCAAGCCCATTGGGTAGGGTTTTGACTTGAAGACAAATGGAGAACCACTTTCATTTCTAGTGTGGAATCATAATTATAGCCTATAGAGTAATTTTTATGGGGTAAATATATATGTGTTTAATCTATTAGTATGTAATTAAAACCATAAAAAGTCATTTTGAGCTCTAAGGTGTAATCAGGCCTATTAAGAAAGGTTCAAGCCTAAGGCCAAATGGGAAGTCACTTACACTTATAGGATGAGATATTATTTATATCCTATTGTAAAATGATTATAAGGTCATAATAGACATGTTAAAACTCTTGTAATTTAGGTAGGTCATAAGAAAATTCATTTTTGGCTCAAAGACAACTTAGACTTGTGCAAAATGTGAAAAAAAGCTTGATAGGAGAAGTTTGGAAGCTCATACCTCTTTTGATACTATGAATTGGAATATAATAGGTTTATGGATGTTTATTAGGGTCTTGAAATATTAATTTTTGGATTTTTTTTGGCAATTTAAACATCCCATCTTTATGAATGAACCTTAAGAGGTCAAAATAGGCTAAACCCCTTACAAACCCTTGATGGAGATGGAAAGCTAATATAATGGAATATTTTTCAAATGATGATGATTTAAACTTGTAGGATACTCCATCAAGTTACTCCCCATGCTTTTGGATTGTAGGTAATTGTACAGATAGGGTACAAAACATTGTACTTTTGACTATTTTGTGTGTTTTACGATTTCTAAGAGGAGTCTAAAGATGAAATAAATTTTGGGGAAAATATTAGGAATTTTAATGACTCACTATTTCCATATAATTCATTGTAAAAACTCCTAAGTTTCTAAACTAACTACTTAATCTTATCCAGTCAAAACTAGCATAGTGACTAAGCTAGTGAGAAGTATGAAAAATCTAAGTGAAAGTGATTTTAAGTTGTACTTAATACTTATAAGGCCATATAGGGTCTTAAAACTTGTCATCCACTCCTTCCCATGTATTTTAATAGAAAATTTATGCATTTTGGAGGAAAAATGTGTAGGGTGCATGAAGGAAGAATTATTTTAGATTATAGATGATGATGGATCATTCATAACTGATTCTAAATGACCAAGATTGCAACCAATGCATCTTGAGAAATGTTTGAAAACCTTCCCCTTAATTCCAATCATCATACCTATCCATAATTATTTTTTTTGTTTTCAAATAGGTCCAAATCATGAAGGTAGTTTTCTGAGCTAGAATGAGGATTTTCATGCCACTTTTTATGATTTTTATGACTTAGATGGACACTTGTTCCTTATGACCTTACATGGTTCATCCAATATCCTATTCTCATGCAAAAGTGTTCTTGTGACCCTTTTAATTTTCTCTTCTCATCTCTCTCTCAAGTTTTATAAGAACTAACCATTTTAGCCATTATAACTCATGTTCCACCTAAGCATGGTGGAGCCCTACTCATTTGCATACCATTTTATAAATAAGACTACTGATGTTTACCTCTTTATGACTATTCATAGTGTTTTTTACTTGAATTTTGGATATTTTTTAGTGAAGACTATGGAATCCTTAGCATGCTGTCTCATTATTTAAACCTATTTGTAGTTGGAAATATTTTTCTTACAAGGCATGTGAAGTGTTTTAGGAAGTTTCAAGGTTGAGTGAGTTATTCTATTCATTAGTGCTATCTAAGGACTCTTGTCTAGTCCTCCTAGCCTAATTATTCATCTATAACCTCATAATGTAACATTGATGTGAGAAGATGTAGATTGAAGAAGTGTATGTTTGGTTTATCTTTTGTTACCATGTGTAACATACAGTTGGTTGGAAGTCATCATTTTATTTGGTGTATCACCTCCCATATGATAGTTTTATTTCAATTTACTCTCTCTCTTCCCCCCCTCACAAAGTTTAGGTGTGTGATCTAGGAATTTTACTCAAGAGAGGATGGTTAGTATGGTGTTAGTTCCAAAATGAAAACAAAGTGAAATAAACACACTAATAGCATAACATCTCTAGGCCTAGACACTAGGGAGAGCTTAGTTAACAAAATAAAATAACAAGCACAACTAAAAATCAAAGAATGAAAACACAAGAATTCCTTTCACCTTCCTTAGATGCTCCAAATGCCTTTGTAATGGTGGCTTGCTCAGGTTGTGCTTCAAGAGGTCTTCTTCAATGGAGTGTGGCTACCTTCATCTCCTCTTGGCACCTTCGGATTGTATATTGGCTTGGCTTGGAATCAATTTGGTATTATAACACTAGTTTCAAGAAGCTTTTGGAACCAATCCTGCATTATAGTTTTGCACTAATTAAGCTTAGAAATGATGTTGTGAGGCCTCCTATTTATAGATTTTTGGATTTGATCATAATCAACCTCAACCATCCATCTCAAGATTGAGATGTGTGGTTGAGGATTAATTAAATTTTGTAATTAAAATTTTTAGTTATTCTCATCATGGCATTGGAATAAGGGGAAATTAAGGGGCATGGAGGGCATCATAGAAGGCATTAATGAGGCATGGAGGGCATGAATCCTGATATTTGTGGCATTTATGGCCTAGGGATGTCTTCCCAAGAAATGAGGTTACTTGATGATGTAGATATTCCATATTTAGTTCCAAAAATAATTATTCAATAAGTTTCCATGGAATTATTGATTAGGCCTTGATTTGGGTTAATTAGCTCTTAAACATGATTAAGCACTTTATACACAAATTACTCAAATTGATCATAATGCCTTGTTATTGGTCTTAAATTTGAGTGGATTTGAATTAAAAGTCACTATTAGATGAATTAGATGTGTATTCCCATTTAGAATGTTGAAAATAACAAATAAAAAAGGCACATGTCATGTGTATAAGATTTGATAGGAAAGAGTAGTCTAGTGCATGTAGGTGCAAATTTGGAATTTTGACTCCCACAAATTAAATTGCTCCATTTAGGGATGTCTTGGCCAAAATCATCATTTGAATATGTCATTTTCACATCATTTTGCATATTTTAGTGTTTTTAGGCCAAATTGTGCATTTTAGGTGGAAACTAGCCAAAAGCCTAATTAGAGGTTATCGATGGCCATTTTTAAGTGTCTACAGTTTGGCCCTATTTGGGAAGGATTTACAAGCTATAATAATAGTAAAATCTTCTTAAATAATGAAAATGTCCTATATGCCTACAACTATAATGAGGATATACTAAGTATATGATGATCCCTTGAGGGAATGGTTGGCACAAGTGGATCGGCAAACGGTCCCTTAAAAACAAAAGAAGCAAAATGAGGGGACCAAAGAAAGTAAAGATGATGGGGTGAAAACACAATGATAGTGAAAAACTAGTCAAAATCATTTAGAATGCAAGTGGGATGGTGTATAATGGTTTGCCTAAAGGAGATTATAAGCATTGTACCCAAATAGTGGTAATGTGGTATGATAACACAATGATTTGCCCAAAGATGGTTATAATCATTCAGAAGATGGAGGTTCCCCCATTAGGATAGATAAACAAGATAATAACATGCCTTTGTATAGGTAGAAAAAGTAGCATAGTGACAACACAATGATTTGCTTAAAGGTGGTTATAATCATTGAGAAATGTAGGTGGGACAGTGTGCAATGATTTTCCCATAGGTGGTTATAATCATTGGATCTTGATTATGGAAAACATGATAAACTTGGTTGAGGATGATGATAACTTAACACAAAGGGTAATGATGAAATAGAACAACCTACTAGTAGGGAGATGATCGTCTAAACTAATAAGGGTTGAAATTATTTCATGGTTAATTACTCTATTTGGGATATGATTGAGAGTGAATCAGGATGTCAGTGCTGAAGAGATGCCACCATTGATAAATAGACTTATTGAAGCTAAGGTTTGTTATAGCATGTGATGGTAGGCTTTATGATAAAACACCATAAATACTTAGCCAAAATATGCATAAGGACTGACTCCCATAATCCAGTACTCAATAAAAAAAATGCACCAATGATAGAAACCATGATGACAATGTAAACATATGAATATGGATGTATTTAAGTATAACTTTGGACAAGGAATTACCCAACGAACACAAACTGAATCAGGATAACAGTGTTTAAAGCAAACAAATAGGCAGATAAACAAATAAAATAAGCAAAAACAAATAAATAAACAATGCAATAAAAATCTTACAAACATTACCCCTATAAAATAGGTGATAACTTTAAAAATGAAGTAAATGGGGGAATAGAAAAAAAGGAAGGGGTGGCTGAGCTATCTCCATATGCACTAGGTAAGTGGATGCTGCCTACATAGTTCTATGGATGTAATATCCAAAAAAAAAACTTTAGGCCAAATGTAGTTCTCTCAGGGAATGGGAAGAATGTGATAACTGATGAAAATAAATAGAATGGATGTGATAGAATAATAGGAATGGTCTTGAAAAATGGCAAATGTGTGAGATAAAAAGGCTATAAAGGATGGGGAAGCTAAATGACAAGTGATTTATTTGTAACTTAGTAAGGGTTCCCAAAATCCTTAAGGCAAAGAAGTGGTCAATGTTTTTATTCCTTTTTAATGATTTTTTGAAATGTTTTTGGAAGTGTTTCAGAGTGTCACAATTCAATTGAGAATTATGAGACACTAAATGGTTCAAGATCACAAAAAAGTGAGAATGTTCATACTTAAGTTGCTCATAAAATGGTGAGAGTGTGGCTTAGGTTTCTTAAATAATAGTGAGAGCATGGCTTAGGTTGACCATAAAACAATGATAGTGTTCAAACTTAGATCACTCACAAAATAGTGAGAACGTTTGAATTTAGATTGCTCATAAAATGATGAGAGAATTCAAACTTAGATTGCTCATAAAATGGCAAGAGCGTTTGAACATAGATTGCTCACAAAATGGTGAGAGTGTTGGGAAAAGGGTGACTGAGTTAACCTCAATAGTTATTAAGCACTACCTATATAGTCCTAGAGTAGGACCTCAAGTCACTTAGTTTCACTTGTACAATGGAGGAATTTGACTAGTGCAGTAGCCAATTCAAAAAAAATAGGTACAGTTGGTAAAAAGACATAGTATGGCATAGGAAGTGGCAAGTTGGTATGTCAAGGTTTAGTATTTCCCCTAGTTTTCCCATAAATGGATATAACTAGGATACAATGGCATAGATCAATGGTACTAGTTTGTCCAAACATGGTTATAATTAGTAGCAAGAGTATTGGTAAGAAAGGACTAACAAATGAAGGATGTAACTACTGAATCTTATATCACACTATCCCAAAATATTATCTATGTTTGAAGTTCTTGAACCAACTGATGAATTGATCAGATAGCTTGATGCTAAAACTATGTAATGAATGACAAAAACCAAGTTAAAATAGGCTAGGCTTCAAAACATTCTAGGTTGATGGGTAAAAAATGGAAAGTGGATATGGCAAAGAGGATGGATAAGAATGGTATGTGTAAAAATAGGAATAGTGACAAAGAGGCATAACTAAAATGGTCCTTACAGATAATAAACCTTAGCATTCAATCATAGTACCACTTGAGATGAATAATATTCATTGGCTCTAGATGTTCATCATCATCTGGAGTGGAAAGCCTGTATTCTCCTAATCCATAGTCTATAGTGATGACAAAAGGCCCTATCCAGTTTGGTTTGAATTTACCTTTATGTTTCTTCTCAACCATGGTATTATTTTGGTTTTCTTTGAGAATAAGATCACTAATTTCAAATTTTTGATACTTCACATGCTGAATTGTAGTGGCCTTTGAGTCAATTCTGGTATGCTTGAAGGTTATTGAGCATAGCTTTACATTTTTCATCAAGTAGATCTAGCTCTTATAGGTGATCTAATCTATAGTCATGATCATCTAGGACATGCTTGAAAGAGATGCATAGTGAAGGAAACTCAACCTCAATGGGAAGGATGGCTTTAGTTTCATAAACAAGTGAGTATGGAGTGGCTCCTATGGGGGTATGATGATTGGTATGGTATGCCCAAAGGGAAAGGAATATCTAGAGGTGTCAGTCATGATTGACATCATTGAAAATATTTTTGAGAATATTGACAATGGTTTTGTTGGATGACTCAACTTAGCCATTACCTTGAGGGTATTATGATATAGAAAAGTGTTGTGTGATGTTGTATTTAGTTCATAACTGGTCTACATATTTTTTCTTGAATCATCCTCCATTATCATATATAATGTCAGAGGGGATATCGTAGTGGTAGACGAGGTGGTTGAAGATGAATTTGGAAATTTGCTTTCTAGTCACGTAAGTGAGGGGTATAGCTTCAACCCACTTAGTGAAATATTTAGTGGTGGGAAGGATATATTTATGGCCATCAGATGAAGTGGGGTTAATCTTCCCAATGAGTTCAAGTCCCCATGTATAAAATAGCCATGGTGTCAACATCAGTTTTAAAGTTTTTACTAAAGCATGAATCAAATTATCATTCCCTTGACATTTATCACATTTCTTTACATATGCAGTGGTATATGCATCCATTATGGGCCAATAATAACTAGTACACAAGATATTTTTAGATAGGACTGCCCTACTATAATGGGTTCCACATACTCCTTTGTGAACTTCTCTTAATGCTAATGTAGACTCTACCAAAGTTAAAAAATGGCATAGAGTTCCATCAAAACTATGGTTGTAAAGGGTAGATCCAAGTAAATTGTAATGATTGGAATGATGAATGAAGGCTTTGGTTTGTTTTTGAGATAGGTCAAGTGGAAAAACCTGGTCATGAAGGTAGTTCTAAATGTCTAAGTACCAGATAGAATTAGGACTAACAATATCACACATCATGGCAATGGTTGAAGGTTCATGAGTTGGTGCTAACAAATTCTTGATAAGGAACTGATACTCTTTAGCTTTATCTATTTGTTGAATCAGAGAGCCAATAGTAGCCATGGCATCTACAATTCTTTTACTAGCCCTTAGAATATACTCAAATTGAATGTTGGAAATTTTCTTTTTGAGAGTGTTAACCATGGCTTTATATGGAACCAACTTATCATCTTTGGTCTAAAAATGATATGTGACCTAATTGATGATTAACTGAGAATCACCATAAACTTGAAGATGAGATATATTCCAATGCACTTCTTTTTGAAGTCTTACAACAAGTGATTCATACTTGGCCATGTTTTTTGTACAAGGAAATCTAATTCTAAATGATTTAAGAATTAGATCCCCCTGTGGTGTAATAAATAATAGGCCTACCCCCAATCCATGCGTAGTGAATGATCCATCAAAATATATCTTCCAGGGCTACTCCTCAAGGGGTGTATTAATAAGTGGCATGATGGATTCATCAGGAAAGGGAAACTAGAGTGGCTATGTGTCCATGAGAGGTGCTTCAGTAAGTTGATCTATAAGAACTTGTCGTTTGATTATGTTTTGATTGACATACTCTATGCCAAACTCACTAAGAAGCATGATCCATTTAGTCATTCTACCTTGAAAACTTGTTTTAGATAGTATATATTTGATTGGATATATTTTTGAAATGATTATGGTTTTATTATTCAACATGTAATGATGTAGTTTCTAAGCTACAAAAACCATGGCTAGACAAACTTTTTCAATAAGTGCATAGTTATGCTCATATGTAACCAAGGTAAAACTTATGTAGTAAATAGCATGCTCATTTCCATTATCATTATGTTGAGCCAAGAGTTCCCCTAGAGTATAATCGATAGCTGATAGGTATAACAAGAATGGCATTCTTAGCATAAGAGGTAATAAAATAGGCAGATTAACAAGATAGTCCTTGAGTTGTTGAAAAGTTGTTTGGTAGTGATCATCCCAGTGAAATGCAACTCCTTTCTTCAAAAGATGTGTAAATAGATGGCACTTGTCTGCTAAATAAGAGATGAAGCAACGGATGGACTAGATCTTACCATGCAAACTATGGAGTTGCTTTAAATTGGTTGGTGGTGGCATCTCAATTATAGCATGGACTTTAGCTGGATCAACTTCAATACCTCTATGAGACATGATGGAGCCCAATAATTTTCCTAAAGTTACTACAAACACACATTTATTTGGATTTAGTCTAACTTTGTACTCTTGTGGTCTTTCAAATATTTTATGTAGCACTACTAGATGGTCGACTCTGGTCTTAGATTTTCCTAATATGTCATTAACATAGTCTTCAACAATATCATGCATCATATCATGGAATATGATAGTCATGGCTCTTTGATATGTATCTCTCACATTCTTAAGGCAAAATGGCATAACCTGATAATAAAATGTTCCCCATGGAGTGGTGAATTCTATTTTATATTGATCTTTTGGTGCTATTTTGATCTGATTGTATCTTGAAAATCCATCCATGAGTGAAAGCATTTCATAATCTATTATGGAGTTGAAAATCATGTCAATATTAAGTAAGGGAAAATCATCTTTAGGACAATCTTTGTTGATGTCCCAAAAATTAGTACAAATTCTGATTCCTTCAAGCTTTTTGCTAAGAGGTACAACATTAGAGATCCATTTAGAGTAGTCAATGGATTAGATACATCCTGCTTCTAAGAGTTTTTTTTAATCTTTCTTGACTAATACATAAATGTGAGGATGCATCTTATGTATCTTTTATTTTACTAATTTGGCATTAGGATTAACCACAAGGTGGTGTAAACCCAAGGTGGGGTCTAATCTTGGCATGTCAGAATAGGGCCATGCAAATATATCCATAAACTCCCTCAATAGAGTTGTAAAGATGTTGAATTCCTCCTCAATGAGAGACACTCTTAATTTTATCCATTTTAGGTCTGATGGAGTCTTGATATTTACCTCCACTATATCTTTGACTAGAAGGGTCAAACTATCTTCTAGGATACTAGGTAGTGACTTGAACTATTGGACTATGTCAAGGTCCTCTGTTAGGACTTGCTCTTTAACTTCTCCTAGGCATGATGAATCTAAGTCTCCTAATGGGAGATTTGGCCATGTAACAAAAATAGTCAGAAATTCTTAATTTTTTTTATAAAATACTTATTGTTTCTCGAAACTAAACCCAGATCTATAGGCAAGTTCATCATTAGTGGTATCCTAGTCTAAATTTGAAGAAGAATGAACACCCCCATCTAATGGTGCCTAAAACAAGTTTTCACCACTAGACTGGCCTTTATCTTTACTTTTTCCCTAGTCAGAAAGTGCCTCAAAGAGGTTTTCACTTTGGGACCTCAATGTTTTACTTTTTTATTTTTGGCTAAGGGTGTTCACTCACTCTCCAAAATAGGCCACAAGATCCAATGTGATTGAGAATCCTGATTTGTGATCTCCCAATGGAACATTGTATCTAAGGTCTAAGAAATCATAGAATGCCTCATCATTCTTAACTCATCAATCAACAGATTGGATTCTTGTTAGTCCCAATCTATTAGTTGGGGATAATATAATGGTAATGGATTATGATAAATGGCTTGGGTAAGGGTAAAAATGGCATTGTTATCAAACATATTGGTTTTAACTAGGTTATCAAAGGTAAGGCTATGATCAGACTCTACTTCACTATTGGCATCATCATCACTAGTCACTGGTGATGGATTTTGAATAATATATATGGGGTCACCCCTAGGTGATTTAAATCCAAGTCCATAAGCTCTTTCATACTTATTCATGGAAATCAGATCGATAGTTCCTTGCTAATTTTGTTTGAGGCCTCTTCCTTCATAATTGTGATGCTCCATGATCCTATTGGGAATAAGATACTTTACATTTTTATAACAATCAACTTTGTCATCATTGTATAACCATGATGTGTTCCCTTCAATAGGGTTAAGTCCTAGGCCAAATGCTAGTACAAAGGTGATAGGTCCCTTATCTTTGTTCTTTTCCTGCTAATGCATATGTGGAATGACTTTAGGTCACCCAAAGGTTTTTGGATTCTAAGGAAGATTGGCAATATGAAATGTGTCATGGTTCACATATTCTCCTAGTCCATTATCTAAAATGATGAAATGATTGGAAGCTTCACGAGGTGATATGTGGGAAAGGGAATCCAAGGTATTAGGATCTATGCAATTATCTGATGAAGGATAAGTATGTATAGCTTTTCCTTTATCCTACTTGGAACTAGGATTCATACGACACTGATAATTATAGCTTTGAAATTCAACCTCAAGATACTTGTAGTGTTCATATGGGTGTAAATCTCTCAGAATATTCACTTCCATTCCTAAGTGGAAAAACTTGATACATTGGTGCAGTGTTGATGGGACTACATGAATCTCATGTAACCAAGGCCTACCTAAAAGCATGTTCTATGATAACTCAAGGTATAACACATGGAAAAGTGTATCATGGGTCAAAGTCCCAATGATAATTGGTAAACTAATGGTTCCCTATGATTCTCTCTCCTGATTATCTTAAGCTTTGATAGTTATGATTTTTGGCTAGAGATCTATCACTGTGTACCCAAGAAGCTTGATGAGCTTGAGGGATATTATGTTGAGGCTAGATCCATTGTCGATAAGGACATGTTTCACTTTATTCCATATGATACAAACTTCTATGTACAATGGGTTATTATGGAGTGAGCCAAGGGAAGACGTATCACTTTGGTTGAATGTGACTCATTGGGCTAGAGCTAGGTGTCCAACCAAAACTTGAAAGTTACAAGGAGATATGTCATTAGAAATAATGGATTGGGTCAAAAACTCATTCAAGATGTTTTTGTGGATTATTGATGTTTGTAACAAATCTAAAATAGAAATTTAGGTTGGCGTCTTTTGTAATTGGTCCACAATATCAAACTTCTTGTCTTGATCACTAGTGAATGGTTTATTCTGGGGCTGAATGGTTGGTCAAATGATAGGTAAAGTGGAAAATGGTTGTGGGTTTGGGATAGTAATCTTTGACCTCTAAGTTGTGATTACATAATCAAGATTAAATACTAGACCATTATTGCTAATTAATGTTGGAAATGGTGTGGAACTAGATAGGACAAGTCTCGATTGTTGGTGCACTTGCATGTGGTCATGTGACAGGAACAAGTTGTCACTATAAGATCTAAAAGGGGAAGTCTTAGTTTTTTAGTTTGCCTATATTGCCTCCTTGGTTAAAGAATGATTATCCATGTGATTTGGCTAAATATTATTGTTTAGCAATGGTCTAGGATGATTATTGTTTGTTCTAGGATTAATTAAGATGGTATTAATGTTACCCCCTAAAATATGATCTATAACCCTATTGTAGTCATGTGAAACTACATGGTAGGTTTATTGGTTGTTATAATTTTCATCTTGGTTTTGTCCATTGTTTTGTCATTATGGATTTTGCTACTAATTTTGTTGATTTTGCTAGTTTGGCCTTTGATTATGAAACTATTGATTTTGCTACTGCACTAGTTGTTGTTGTTGTTGTTGTTGTTGATTACTTTGTTGTTATTGATTGTTATGTTAAGGAAAGGGCTTTTGATAGATCCCAAGAGTTTGATTGGAAGTGGAAGCACCATTATCTAGTTTTATCTCCCCATTATCCAACATATTATCAATTATATGCTTGATTTGGATACATCTTCATAGATTATGCCCATTAACCCGATGATAGTCACAAAATTCATTTTCATGATACCAATCAGGGTAAAGAATGCCTTGTGGATAATGCTTTGGTATAGTCTAATTAATCAGATTAGTGGTATTAAGCTTATGAAATACATATTTAATAGGTTCCTCTAGGTCACTAAAGACACGACATGCATGAAAGGTTCTTCTAGGAAGAGGGTTTACAATGGTAAAGGCTATTTTATTTGTTGTGCAGGTCTTGGTTGTTACACTTGTGGCATTGGTTGGAGAGATTGCTAGATAGGAGTAAGCTAAAAAGGTGGTGTAGATGATGTCTACAAAGTTTGGACATGATGAGATTTGGTCACTCCATTTCCCACAACATTCCTATTTCAGTTGAATTGCTTTAATCTTTCATGATGTGATGCCTATGTTTGGATGGGATGTTGGTCATTCTTATGATTGATACTTTGATTTTGATTATTTGAATTAAGCTTGATGACCCCTTTATTTTTGAATTCTCACTCGATCAACAAACATTTATCAATGATATCTTTGAACATATGTACACATTATAGTTATAGATGATAGGCTATCTCACTATGCAAATTTTTAGTAAACACAATAGCTAATTGTTTATCTGGTAAACTGTGGGTGAAATGGCTTGCAAGGGCTCTCCATTGCTATAAATAACTTACAAAACTCTCCCCAACTTTCTATTTTTCTTGTGTCAGGTCTACTAATGAAATCTCATGCTTGAGATCAATAGAAAAGTGTTGCACAAATTTATCATAAAGATCATCAAAGTTTATTATTGAATTATTGGGAAAATTTAAAAACCACTCTAAGGCTTGTCCAACCAAGTTCCTTAGAAATAATAGCATGAGGTATATGTCACTATATGCCATTGGTTGAAATGCGACAAAGAATTCAATCAGATGGACCTTAGGGCCAGCTTTCCCTTTGTACTTATCAAATTTAGGTGGTTCATATCTTGGAAGAAATGGTATCTACAAATACTCCATATTGAATGGATAGGAACATATGCCATCTAATTTGAACTTATTAGTCTGCTTCCCTACCTGAATGGTATTAATTTCATCCTTCATCTATTACAATTCTTGGGATAGGAAACTAGAAGGGATATTGGTTTGAGGAAGAATATTAGTTTGGATAGATGGTTAGGAGGTCACAAGTGGGACACTTTGACTATGGTGTGATAGAGACACCTATTGGGGTACATTGGCTTAGTTTGGGAATGGACTAGGAATATGCATACATGGATTAGGATGTACTTGAAATTACACATTTGGATATGAGATATTCTAGTTTGGGTTGATGATAAAGGTTTGACTTGGAGGATTTTGTGGTTGGGATGAAGGGATATAATTATACTATGCTTGATGTGGTTGAAAAGGGACATGTTGCTGACTAATCGAACCTTGTTGTTGAGTGGGAACTTGTGAACTAAGACCCTATCTCTAGATTTGTGGCATATTTTGAACCAATGGCTGATTATTAAGTACTTGAAAAACATGGGGACTTCCTTATTACATGAATCCCTATGAAGAAGTGAAAGTATGTTGTAGATTCAACATCTATCATTGACCAATATTTGCATGTTGCTAGCTAGTTATTGCTTAGTTTTAGATTGGTATATTATTCTATGGTTAAAGAGGTATATTTTTCATTACTTGGTGAGTTGGAATATTAGTTTCCCCTAGTTGAGGTGGTAATATGCATTTCCTCTATTGCATTGATACCCTAAACTATGTCTGTTGTTGTGGAATACCACTCGCTACTTGTTGAGGAGGAGTAGGATTCATCACATTCTATCATTAAGTGATAACATTAACCATTATTTGATTATCTAATCTTGTAGGTTGTACACTTAAGGAAATAACTGGTTGAGGTTGGGGTACAAAAACTCCTATTCCTTGGTATGATGATATGCTCATAGGATTAACTATAAGCACATGTTGTTGGCTAGTTGTTTATGTGTTAGTACCACTTTGATCAAGATTGGATGTTGTTGCACATTGTTTACTACGTTTGGCTCACTATTCACTATAGGAGCTAAAGAAACTTATTTAATAAATGGCATATGTATCAAGTTATCTATTGAATTGGTTTGTACAAATGGCTCATAACTCAGATTCTCTTGTCCAATTAATTCCATCAACACTCTTATTGAAGGAACTAGGTCAATGAGAGACTTACTTACCATGTTCATCTGATTAAAATCATGTGCTAAATTTAGGTAGGTTTGGTATGCTATGTGCATTTGGTTAAAGTGATCTTCCATGATGTTTTTGCCTAGATTAGATATATTGTGGTCTTGGTACATTGTTTGGACTAGAGCCATATGATTGCTAGAAGAAGACTGTTGATTGTAAATGATATTGGGTAAATTTTCATAGGGGAAGTTTTTTGGAAACTTAACCCCTACCTCTATGGCCCTAACCAAAATCTCATCTTTATTTTCTAAAAAATGTCAATCAAGCAAAAATGGATCATACGTGGAAGTTGAATTAGTATAATATGGATGTTGAAGAACTGGCTCATCCACTATTGGCATTATAGCTAAGTATTGTATGGTTTGTTCTTGGTCCTATTATATGTAAGGTGATGTGTTAACCAAATATTTAGCCAATGGATCTTGGCTTTATGTCCCTGATTGAGTATTATAAGAGGGATAAGAATCCATCTCATAAGCAATGTTATATGCATAGGGATCTTGCATCATTTGTTCATGTGAAACTACATTACTAATCCCTGGATTATACATGAGTCCACTATGAGTATAGGAATACATGTTTGGATCCATAGTCAATGCTTGGAAATAAAAGGTCAAAGAGTTATATAAACTCTAAAAAGGACAAAATCTAAAACAAATGATGCCTTCAACTTGGTTTAGATTTGTCAAAAGGATCAAAAAATTTATGCAAAGATTTGTGAGGAAACAAGCTAGATTGAAGTATCTAATGTTTCACTGTTCACACAAAGGCAAGAAAGTAAATGGATTGAAAAATAAAAATTCCAATCTCTAAGATCAAAGTTTTTCAAATAAGTCTAATCTAGGAAATTTAAAAGTTGTTAGGTCTTTTGGCCAAATGCAGAATCAAAATCTAGGCTTAAACAAGGCATGTTCTAGGACTCTTGGCCAAATGGCATCAAAATCTAGACTTTGAAAATAGATGAATGTTTTAATCTAATGGATTTGAAACACTTCTAACAAACACTAGACATTCAATTCTTGGACATGAACTTGATCAACTAGGTATAAGGTATGAAACAAAAGGCACTTTAGCAATAGCTTATTTTCTCATAAATAATGGTATAAAACTTGGTTCTTTTTGACAAACAATCTAGACAAAGGTGAACAGTATAACTATGCTTTAGACAAAGGATCAAAAGTACACTTGGATTGGTCTAAATATGTAGGAACAAATTTAGAATTATATGTAAGAATTTCCATGAAACAACATTTGAAATGATTTGGGTAGCATAATGACTCTATAGTACCCAAAAGGTGTGATAAAAAAAGTTTGTTTCAAAGACTCTCTAAGGTAAAGACATTTTTCCACAATTTTGACAACATAACACTAATTTTCTTGACTCAAAATGTTGTGGTACATAGACTTAAAGTGTAAGTGTCTAGCACAAAATGGCTTAAGTCTATCAAGTGGTGATAATGATTATGAGTCTGAAATGGCCTTCAACCTAAATTGGAAATTAAACCTAAGTTCCTTCAAGTTTAGTGAAAATGGCAAACCCACTTAACACATCAACCATATGAACTTGTAAAGGTGTAATTTTGAATTTAAATTATAAGTGAAGGACTTAAACAACTTTGGTAAAGGTCTAGACTCAATTGGGTAGCAAAACTATGCCAAAGTGTATGATATGATTCTCAAGCTTTTGATGAACTTTGAATAAGGCAAATGGATGATCTCATGTGGATAGCATAACACCTCTTTATTCAAAGGAAAATTTGGACTATGTGTTGGGTTTGGATTATTTATTTACACCAAGTTTTGACTCCAAAAAAGACTTTAAACTAGGACAAGATCAACTAATTAATCACCCTTAGATCCTAAACTGAGAAGGTTGCTTGGTACTATTGGAATCCATCAATATACATCATTTGAGAGGATTTTAAGCATTCATCCAAAAGTAAATGTGCATTATATAGAGGGTTTTTACACCCCCTCTTCTCTCAAATGATAGTACTGTGACATGGACCTTGAGGCACACCTTGCACCAATAATACTTCTCCAGCAACTGGGGATTTATCTAAATTCTAACAAGTTTTTTAATGATCTAGGGGAATCAATTGCACAATGTCTTTCATGCTGCTAAAAAATTCAAAATAAAATAATAGATTTTCGATCTATATCACTTGACTTGTTGTAAAAAGGTCTAGTCCTTTTTACAACCACTACATCCTATTATTTGCTTAGTATAGTGTGATATCCAAAGTGCCACTACATCTCATGTGTAACTCTAAAAGATTCAAATGAAGTCAATGCTGGGAGATGAAACCCTAGGTCAAAGCTTCCCTAAATAACTTGAGGGAGTTGATGAAGTCCCCCTCACAAGCCAAGTTGCATAAAAACAAAGAAAGCATGAAAATAAAAATACTTTAGGGCCATTTTCAAGATCACCCAAACTTTAGCAAGTTTTTGGGGAGTGATTTATGTGACATTCTTTCTAAGCCTTAGACTAGCCTATTTGTAATAGTAATGGTACTTTTGATTCCAAGGGTTCCCTATCGAGGAAAAATAGAAGAACATACATGCAACACCCCTCTTTTTGCCAAACAAGATTAATCTAAACAACTATTTCAAGCAAAAATTGATAAGTGTATTCAATTTTAAACCCAAATGAAATTTTTGGTGGTGTTCATTTGACCCCTTGATCTTAGTTGTAAACTTTGAAAACATTGACCAAAGACACTTAAATTCTTTATTAATCACCAAAACAAGGTTCCTAATATATTTTTAAGCATGCAAAGGTGATTTAAAAATGTATTAAGCAAATTTTGAACTTGATTCTGTAGTAAAATTTTTAGCATGTACTTTAGCTTTGAAGCCCTTTTGAATTTGAAACAAACAACTTTAGAAAATTAGGTCTTAGGTCTATGTTTTTTGAAAAACATAATGACCGATGTCATTCAATACCACTGATGTCAGTTATGGCCATTCAAGATCTAACTGATGTCAGTTCTATTGACCGACATTGGTTAAGCCATGTAACTAATGTCAGTATTTCTATCGATGTCAGTTATTGTGTAAAAACTATGGTAAACAAAAAAGGGAAAAAAAGGTTAGAATACTAATTTATAAGAGTTTTAAAATCTCAAATAAGTTTTTTAAGATTGCAAAAGGATCTCCTTTAGGTGTAGGATGCATTTATTATCACTGAGAATGCCATTATGTGATCTAGGAATTTGACTCAAGAGAGGATGGTTAGTATGGTGTTTGTTCCAAAATGAAAACAAAGTGAAATAAACACACTAATAGCATAATATATCTAGGCCTAGACACTATGGAGGGATTATTTAACAATGAAAAATAAAAAACACAACTAAAAATCAAGAAATGAAAACACAAGAATTCCTCTCACCTTCCTTGGATTCTCCAAATGACTTTGTAATGGTGGTTTGCTCAGGTTGTGCTTCAAGAGGTCTTCTTCAATGAAGTGTGGTTACCTTCATCTCCTCTTGGCACCTTTGGCTTATAGCTTGGCTTGGATTGGAATCAATTTGGCATTATAACACTAGTTTCATGAAGCTTTTTGGAACCAATCTTGCATTATAAATTTTCACTAATTAAGCTTAGAAATGATGTTGTGAGGCCTCATAATTATAGATTTATAGATTTGATTAGAATCAACCTCAACCATCCATCTCAAGATTGAGATGTGTGGTTGAGGATTAATTTAATTTTTCAATTAGAATTTGTAATCATCCTCATCATGGCATTGGAAGAAGGGAAAACTAAGAGGCATGGAAGGCATCATGGAAGGCATTGATGAGGCATAGAGGGCATGAATCCTAATATTTATGGCATATATGGCCTAGGGATGTCTTCCCAAGAAATGAGGCCAATTGATGATGCAAATATTCCATATTCATTTCCAAAAATAAGTATTCAACAATTTTCCATGGAATTATTGATTAGGCCTTGATTTGGGTTAATTAGCTCTTAGACATGATTAAGTAATTTATGCATAAATTACTTAAATTAATCAGAATGCCTTGTTATTGGTCCTACATTTGATTGGATTTGAATTGGAAGTCATTGTTAGATGTGTTGGATGCATATTCTTATTTAGAATTTTTCCAACAATAATTAACAAAGGCACATGTCTTGTGCAAAATATTTGATAGGAAAGAGTAGTCTAGAGAATGTAGGTGCAAATTTGGCATTTTGACTCAAAATGAACTGATCAAAGTTAGTTGGCCCATAAATTGTATTACCCCATTTAGGGATACCCTGGCCAAAATCAACATTTGAATATGTCATTTTCACATCATTTTGTGTGTTTTAGTGTTTTTAGACCAAATTGTGCATTTTAGGTGGAAACTAGCCAAAAGCCTGATTGGAAGTTATCGGTGGCCAATTTTAGGTGTCTACAAGGTGTAGTGATCTAAAGTGATACATCAAGGGAGATAGCCCTATCTAGAGATTCACCTCAATCTTAGGCTACTGACAATCCTAGAGGTGTTTCAATTGTGCCACTTGAATGAGGAGAGCTAAGACATCTCCTCAAAGGGTGAAAATCTAAGTGATAATAGTTTTTGGCATGCCCGGTGGGACTCTTGGTCCAAGTAGTTGAAAGATTGTTCCTGTTTTCTTTTAATAATTAACCTTTGGAGGCATCTATCTAAGCATCAATGGAGACTCTAATGTTACACTAGCTAGTCAAGCAACCTAGGTATTCCTTTTGAATATTTTTGATGATCATTCCTTATGTTCTTGCTTCTTAATGAAGTTTCATGGTTGACCTTGGTGTTGATTTTTATTTTACATAGGTTGGTGATATATTTCAAGATTGTGACATTACCTATCAACAACAAAAAGTTCTTAATTAGCCCTATCATGAAGAGTACCAAATTCAACATGAAATGTATTAGCCCATTCATGAAGTATATCAATCCTATAGATAGCCTTCTCAATATTTTTCTTCTCCTAGTTAACCTAGCCACTTCTCAAGTCAATCCATTTCTACCTTCAAGAAAACACTCTTGGGATATGAGAGGTATATTTTGGATATTGACACATAAAGGATATTTGGTAAAGAGGTTCATAGTCATCTTATTCATAAGGTGATAGATGCATTAGATCTGGTCAAAAGAGAGTGGGTACCTATTAAGAGAGCCAATTGGAAAAGGCTCATAAGTGAGATGATAGATGTGAGTGGATTGGTTTTATCCTTATAGGACAAGCTAAGAATTCATGAAAGGTAGCATCACCAAACCTATAAACCTTCATATCCACTTCCCCAAGATTGTTATCATCCTTTTCCCCATCAGTTAAAAGAGAGTTGAAAAGATAAACCTTATTTTTAGGCTAATATTGATATACAAATTGAGTTGGATAATTCACATATGCAGTAGTCTATGTCATCAAAAAAATAAGTGGAATGTCATCCCTTATTACCCTCTCACATTGCATCCCCATCTCAAGGAGTGACCCCTAGATATGAGATTCTAAGTTGGAGACAAGGTGGAGAATCCAAGCCTAAGGAGATTCCAAGTTCCTTGAACACTTCACCCACTCCTAAAATTTCATCATCACCTCAAGATAATAATTTTAATCCTAAAATCCTAAGCTAGAGTAATATAGTGGAATCATGGGGAAAGAAAGAGGATAGAAGCATTATTGAAGAGTGTGAAGTTGAGAATTAAGTTGATCCTTTGCAAGTCCCTCTCACCCTTCCTCAAGAAGTTTCTTGTGTTTAATTTCAATCCTCTTGTACTCCTTATCCTCATGATTATTCTTATAAAATTAAAGAAAAACTTTTATAATATAACCTAGCCAAGTAAATTGAAGAGTCAAATTCATGGCTGAAATTGCTAAGTCAAGGTGTGATGGAAGGTTTAGACCCAAAAGAAGATCCTATGCTTAAACACACCCCATATAAATTCCCTCAAGAGAGTACTAAATTTGAATTAGATGTGAATGAATTTATTTTTAGGTGGAAGGAAGATAACAAAGTTATCTTAGCCCAAGGTATGCCTCCCCTTCCTCAAGATCTCCCAAAAAAATCCCCAACTTTGTATTGTCAATCTGATTTTGAGCCCTATGTTCCACCTCTACCAACTAGTTCCTCTTTTCCTCATTCCATCACCATTTTCCTTGATGGAACTATGGTATGGGAACCTAAATAAGAGAAGTTGGTTGAGGAAAATCAAAAACTCTTATTTGAAGAAAGTGTAATTCCTTAGTAGCCTCATTAGGTGAGGTCACCAGATTTCAAGATGCCTAGTATTGGCATCACCAAAAAGGAGAAGGAGATGGAAGATATTGAGACCTTTGATAAGAAAGATAAAATTATGATAGATGGGATAAAAATTGAGAGCCCTCAAAAGGTCCTAAGTTTTGAATAAGAGGTGAGCCCTTGTGTTGACTCCTTTCATTTGGTTGATAATGAAGAAAGCTTTTCTTTTGTTAAAGAGGAAATCTTGGATGAAGTCCTTTTATATTATAAGGAAGAGGATGAAGGAGACTCTATTTTTTTCTCCTTCATGATGTTGATCAAAAATAGGATGAGGACTTGTGGTATCAATTTGAAAACATTTGTAATGAGTTTGAGTCTCTCAAGGGGTCTATTATTTCATTGGAGCTAATTATAAGTGATGATGAATAAGATGACATTGTCTAACATGTCATAAATGAGCAAGATGAAATTGTAAAACATGACATATAAGATCAAGAACAAAGTTCACATTAGCATTTAGAGTTCAAGACAATTTTCTATTTTCCTCACTCTTCCAAGGATCAAGAAACCATTCCTCGTGAAGTCATGTCTACAAAGAAGATGAAAGTTGATCATGAGATGAAGAGTGGGTAGCAATATGAAGTATGTGTACAAGGACAAGGGGAATAATTTTACATTAGATACCTATTTGAAGATGTTCCACTTGAGAGCATAGCATTTGAGGTGCCAAGAAGTAGGTTTGATCTATCAAGTGTTCAATATAAAGAACAACATGCTTGGAACCATGATTCATCTCACGAAGAAGGAGATGAAAGAAATTTTCCTTTTGACCCTTGAAAGGGAGGTATGATTAGTTTTTTATTTTTATATATTTGTTTAATTCCTATTTTTCCTAAGTGCTTGAGCCCATGTGTGTCTTATTAGTGTGTTTGATTTTCTTTGTGTGTGTCCTTTATTGTATGTGGTTGAGGTAATCAAGTGGTCTTGTCTTCATCAAAGTCTATGGTAAAAGGTATTATTATATGTTTGAGTCTTTATATGACTCCTTAAACCCAATGGAATGATAAGGCTACTAGTCTAGCTAGTATAGCAGGCATAATACCCCTATGAGTCACCAATTTGTTGACCAAATTTGACCCTACAAGTCAAATTGGAACCACTATAGGAAACAAAATTATCTTTATAGGTTTATTAGGGGTATAATTATATGTTATGGGGTGTATTATAGGTTAATTTATGTCATTTAATGTCATATTATCCTTGGTCATTAGTTTTATTAGAAAATTTATCATTTTAAGTCATTTTGGAGGTCATAAATGGGTATTAAATGAGTCATACAGCCTCATAGGGAAATTTGAATGTGTAAAAAAATTATTTAATGTTCCATGTGTTCCATTATTCCTTATTCAACTGTTCCTAACTGAAAAGTGGTAGGTTATTCAAAAGAAGAGGTAGTTTTCTTGAAAAAAGAGGAGTTTTCTTGAGTTGTACAAACTTGTATGGACTTATATAGTTGGGGAAATTTTAGGAGGGTCCCTTGATATTCCACACACTTAATTTAGTGATTATTTTGATCAAAAACTCAAAATAATGAATAAAACTACTTATATCTCCTTCACTAGGCTTGATAAGCAAAAATAGTCTTCAACTTTGTACTTGATACAGTCAGCATGAAAGGTTTCAAGAAAAATTATCTTGGGGGTGTATTATAAATTTAATAATATTAAATTTTACATTTTGTTGTAGAGTAATGGTTACATGTGATTTATGAACCATTCCTAAGAAGTTCACCTTTCTACTTTGCTTGTTAATCTATGCATCCTATAAGTTTTTCCTTGTTTTGGAGGATTTTGTACAATTCACTTATTGATTTTTTTTTCAAAGATGATTTTTTATCCATCCTTAAATGATTCCCATGCTTAGTTTCAATTTTGGAGTTGATTTGAAGAGCCAATCACCTCATGTTTGTAGACTAGTCCCATTCTATGTTGTTGGTAGGTTTCTACCATTTTCAAGATTCTCATTCTTTAGCAATGGTTTCAAAGGGTGTAGATAGGTTTTTTAATATTTTTTCCATTTCCTTAAAGACCCTTACCTTTAACATTATCCTCCAAGGCAATGCTCTCCCTGAAGTTGCACTAACAAGTACCATTCAATCAATCTACCATATGATTGGCATACCGGTTAGCTAGGTGCCTACAAGAGGTCCAAACATTGAAAATAAAATTTAAATACTTGTCTTAGTCTTGGAATAACCATGAGTTTTCATTTTATCATCATAAGAGGAGATAAATTGGCATGGAAGATAATTTCCTTGAATATTGCCCATACTCCTCTTCACTACCTGCATATTTAGAATGTGTACTTATAGGTATCATGCATGAACAAACATGTGAGAAGGAGGTTTGGTATTTATTTTAGATCATTAAATTTTAAATTCATCCATTTTAGAGCTTGTTTAAGGCCTATAATTGATAACAAACATGTATAGCCTACTCACTAGCTACCTTTTCATCCTCATTGCCTGCATAGTGGAATGCCCACTTATAGGTGGCCTTGACACGGAGCTAAAAATCCATTGTGATTAGTTATATCATAATATGGAACTTATTTAGGGTCTTAAACTATTTAGGGGGATCATTATATACATGTTAAGAATGATATATTGGTAGATTGAGATAGGGATCAACTACAAATGATGGTGGCTGAGTTTTGAGACCAAATTCCTAAACTATGAAAATAAAGATCCAAGGCATTTTAGTGGAGGTCATATGACATGGTTCTAAATACTTTCAATGACTCTAAATGATCATACTTTGGAGCCTATATATATAAGATGAACTTTTCAAAGAATGAAGTCAACAAATTTAGTGAAAGATAGTTGTTAGGAGACTTAAAGATGCTCGTGAAACCACTAAAACCAAATAGTAATATCTACATGTTTGAACCCTTAAGTGGCCATTGGTATACTAAAGAGAAACAAGGCATATTATTATGTTTTGATGACCTCATGGAGTGAAATGAATAAAAAATAGGCATGAATATAATTAAGGTGATGTGGATATATATTGTTTCAAGTCTCATTTACACCTACAGGCCTCTTTTCATCACAAAATGCACCTACAGGTTGACTGTAAGGTCACTTTGGAGAGTAGGCTAGGTAGCTTTGAAAATAGACATCACTCCATATATGGAAGATAGGTACAGTTACACCATGGTTTGGAAATATTCAAGGATTTTTGTGTTCATTATATTCAAGCCCTAGGTCATATGAAGGACACCTACATGATCCTTTTGACCTACAGTTGACTATGACCTTTTTTGACAAATAATAAGCAGGTTTGGCTGCCTAAGTGATGGTCTATACTAACCAAGATGAAATAAGGGGTAAAAAACAATATTTAATGATCATGGAATCTTAAATAAGGGTCTTAAGCATTGTTTTTTACCTAAATCATACAAGCATGCACCTTGCCCTTCCAAGATAGAAATATAGTCAAATGTGACACCCAGTTTTGACTGAGCAAGATGTATGGAAAGGTATAGTAGGGGTTATAGGAATAAATGAGATTAGAATAAATTGATATTATCATACTATCCTAATTAGTCTCTCTTAGTGTATATTAAATAGGAGGGCTTAAATAAGCAAAAAACACAATCCACATGTGAAATTCCTATACACAGTCCATTTTACACAAGCCTAACTTGGAATTTGATGTTGTTTGGTGGGCAAATCGCATGATAAAAGCATTTTTATTTTGTTTATGTCCTCTCAAATTTTATAATTCTTTCTAGTATCCATTTTTTCTATAATAATAGGGTAAGTACCCTTTATTTTTTCTCAAATAGAGGGTAATCCCCCTTGTGCATAGGTTGGCAGGTTTGAAAAAGGGAGGTGATAAAGTGAACCTAAAGTTGTTTGGAAATTGAGGATAGGTATTTTGAGTAGTAATAAATCCATACCAACATGATAGACCAAAATTTAAATATAAAAAATAAATTTGATGCTTAAAAACCCCAAGGTTGTAGTCAAGCCCATTGGGCAGGGTTTTGACCTAAAGACAAATAGAGAACCACTTTCATTTCTAGTGTGGAGTGATCATTATAAGCTATATATACATTCTTTATTGGGTCAATGTGTGTGTGTGTGTGTGTGTGTGTGTGTGTGTGTGTGTGTGTGTGTGTGTGTGTGTGTGTGTGTGTGTGTGTGTGTGTGTGTGTGTGTGTGTGTCTGTGTGTTTGAGATGTTATTCTGCAAGGAAAACCATCAAAAGTCATTTTGAGCTCTAAAGTTTAATTAGGCTTATTTGGAAAGGTTTAGGCCTAAGGCCAAATGGGAATTCACTTACACTTATATCATGAGATATGATTTATATCCTATTGGAGAATGATTTAAAGGTCATAATAGACATGTTAAAAATCTTGTCATGTAGGTAGGTCACAAGGAAATACATTTTTGGCCCAAAGACAACATAGACTTGTGAAAAATGTGAAAACAAGCTTGATAGGAGAAGTTTGGAAGCTCACACCTCTTTTTATTATATTCATGGGAATAAAATATTTATGGTCTTGAACTATGAAGTTTTGGAATTTTTTGGCAATTTCAACATCCCATGTTTATGAACGAACCTTAAGAGGTCAAAATAGGCTAAAACCCTTACAAACCCTTGCCAATAACTAGTTTGGGTAAATGGAGATGGAAAGATAATATAATGGTATAATTTTTCCATGATTATTATTTAACCTTTAAGGAGACTCCTAAATCCACTCCCCATGCTTTTGGACTGTATGGAATTGTATGGACAAGATACTTTTAATTATTTTATGTGTTTTACAATTTTTAGGAGGTTTTGAATATGAAATAAACTTTGGAGTAAATATTAATACTTTTAATAACTCATTATGGTCATTTTATTCCTTATAAAAACTCATAAGTTCTTAAACCAGTTGCTTCATCTCAACCAGTCAAAACTGACATAGTGACCAAGCTAGTGAGAAGTGTGAAAACTCCAAGTGGAATTGATTTTAAGGTGTCCTTGTTAATTCTAAGGAAATTTAGGGTATTTAAAATTATCATACACTCACTCCCATGCATTTTCATAAAAAAGTGATTCCCTTTTGGAGGCCAAGTGTGCAAGGTACATGAAGGAAGAGTTTTTTTAGACTACAGATGATGATGGCTCATTCCCATATTATTATATATGATTAGCCCTGAAACCAATACATGGAGAGGAATTTGTAAAATATTTCCCCTTCATTAGATTCATCATACGTATCCATAATTTATTTGTATATGTTCAAATAAGTCCAAATCATGAAGGCAATTTTCTAACCCAGAATGAGGATTTTCAGGCCACCTTTCATGAGTTTTATGACTTGGATGGACACTTGTACCTTATATACTTTCATGGTTTATCCAATATCCTATTATCATTCATAATTAACTACTTTTATAATCTTAAAAAGTGTCCTTGTGACCCTTGGAATTCTCTCTTCTCCTTTCTCTCTCTCTCTCAAGTTTTATAAGAGCTAGCCATTTTGGCCATTGTAACTCATGCTCCACCTGAGTATGATGAAACCCTACTCATTTTCATAACATTTTATAAATAATAATACTTAATTTTACCTCTTCATGACTCTTCATAGTGTGTTTTACTTGAATGTTGGATCTTGGTTAGTGAAGACAATGGATTCCTTAGCATGTTGTTTCATTCTTTCATCTTATTTGCAATTGGAAAGATTTTTATTGTAGGGCATGTGAAGTGTTTTAGGAAGTTTCAAGTTTTAGTGAGTTATTATATTCATTATTTTCATTCAAGGCCTCTTTTCTATTCTTCTTAGCCTAAAAATTTATTTATAACCTCATAATGTAACATTGATGTGAGAAGATGCAGATTGAAGAAGTGTATGTTTGGTTTTTCCTTTGTTCTAATGTGTAACATGTATCTGGTTGTAATTAATCATATTATTTGGTGAATCAACTCCATTAGGATAGTTTTATTTCAATTTAATCTCTCTCCCCCTCCCCAAAAGTTTAGGTGTAATTATGATCCAAAGTGGTACATCAAGGGAGATAGTCCTATCTAGAGATTCACCTCATCTTTAGGCTACCCACAATCATAAATGTGTTTAAATTGTGTCACTTATATGAGTATATCTGATAAATCTCCTCAAAGGGTGAAAATCTAAGTGACAATAGAACCTACAGGAATTTTTGTATTGACTAAGAAAGGTAACTATTGTTGGGTTGAAATATGGGAGAACTAAAGAAACATTTAGGAGCCTCTAAGAGAGTCATGAATACCTAAAATGAAACATTTTAGATGTATATAGTAAGTATCATCAAGGCTCAAAACCACTAACTCTCTTTAAGGAAGATAGGCTCAAGACTAGATCTCAATGGAAACACTTACTGTGATTATAGGGTTGGAAGAACCCTAATAGAATGATGAGGTTATGAAGAAATTTATAGGGTTATAAATAAATGGTGTGAAGGGTAATAAACATGTTAGTGGACTAAGGAAACTATGAACCACCATATTACCTCTTCAATGCACCTACATAGTCTAGATAGACCCCATTTAAGCACTTATAAGCCTAAATGTTGAAACAGGGTAGGTTAGATAAATGAGTCATACTATCTTCATAAGTATGAGTCAAATATGACTAAAAAATCCATGAAAATGGTGATGAGTATTGAAAAATTAGATAAGGACATCATTATAAGAAGCTTATCCTTTAAATGGGCTTGCATAGTCATGATTATAGGCTGTTAGACACAGGCCAGTTATAATAAGGCTGGGTTGTGACTGCAAAGGTGAGTGGGAAATGATTTAGGTGAGTGATTATAGTATTTTATTAAAAAAAAATTCCTTGACATCATTATTTATACATCTCAAAGGGGAGTCTCAATGTGCTAAACAAATTTAGACAAACCTTTTTTGCCACCTATAAGCAAGGTCATGAGAAGGAGACTAAAGTGTGTTGAAGCCTGTAAAAGGGTAAAGTGTAAGGACAAGTAAAAAAACTATTGATTTATTTCCTAAATATATTAGTATTTATTTTATAATTTAGTCCATTTGAGATATGTAAAAGAGAGATTAATTGCCTTTTAGGCCTATTAGGACTAACACTGATATGTATAGACCTGATCATGAGAATTGAAGACTATATATTTGTTGGTGTTGTTTAAGTGTATTGAAACCACTAGATAAAGTAGTGTGAAATTAATAACTAGGTTTAAAAGAGGTTAAAATCCTTATATGAACAATGCATGTAATGGAACCAAGCCTTAGGGATACACAATCTTGGTTGCTCATAAACTTTAGGCCTCACTGTAAGAGCATAAGGAATATACAAAGAACATGTTGAAAGAAGGTCTAAATAAAAATAGTGTTATCAAAACATAAAATAATATAGATTAAAACCTCATAAATATTATAAATTTTATTAAAAAATACTTAAGTTCCTAACCCAGTCAATCAAATACTCAGACTAGGCATGATAATAATGGTTGACAATAAGACTTAAGATTAGATGTAAGAGAGAAAGAGGTAGATATGGTTTTTTGGGTTGGTGAAGATAGTTTCATAAGGGTGAAATAAAGTAGATAATGGTTTTATGGTTACTTTTAAGTCACCAATTCTTCTACATGCTGAATTAGACCTCTAAGACTTAGTTTAGGCCTATTAGGCCTAAATACTTCTTCAGTCCTCAAGACCACATCTCCATTTTGATGATTGACTCAGACCTTCCAAAAAAACTAAAATATATGAGAATAAATATGATGATTATATCTCCTAATAAGGTTTTTATAAATATATGAATATAAGGAATTTTCAAATATAGTCATAACACCTAGCTCTAATTGCACTACCATAAACTACCACTTCAAACCACTAATTCAAATGTTCATATCTTTCATGACAAGAAGACTTAGATATAGAGGTCTTAGGGGGAGTTTGGTACACTTATACACTCACCATAAATGGAAGAGATAGAGGGATTCAACATCCCATCTCTATGAACCATCACTAAGACTAAAACCATGTTTAGAAACCTTGAAAAAGAATAGAGGTCTCCCAAATTGCACTTAGTACTCACCATACAAGATACATGGGAACAATAATAATTCAAGGGATTTAGGGGGTATATGGGCTAAATATTCATGGCCATAAGTTTTGGATTAGAGGCCTATACTTTATGAACCATCCTTAAGATGGTAGGCCTCAAAAATCCCATGTAAACCCTAATAATGACCCAAAGGATAGGATCATGAGACATATGTATCCATTTGCATTGGGATGGCCTAGTAAACACCTAAATCACATAGTACACTTAGAGGATATCCCATCCATAGTACTAGGTTTTATGGATAGCTGTATGAACCCCTTATAAATTAAGTTTTTATAAGATTTAGTGGTGTTTATAGGGTACATAACTTGGTGGAGAGTTGTGAATCATTAAAGAAGGTATTTTAAGTCATGTTATTGTATACACCTAAAATTGGCCATGAATGGATTAGATCATAATTCATACTGATTCCTACCAACCTTTGTAAATTAAGCCTAAAAATCACTAAACATCCTAAATTTATTTGTGCATCAATCATTAAATCTCAAAATCTCATTGAGATATCCCTAATTAGGGTATCCTATTGTATGCAATAATAATCTCTCATGGATTGATCTCTAATCACCCTATGGCATCACAACATGCAATTTAGCCTATGGACCTATTAAATGGGGCAAATGGACATAAATTCAAATCTTGAAAATGCTAAAAAGCCTAATTAGAATTAATTAATATAATAAACCAAATTAAATGCCTATTTTAATTATCCATGTGTAATTAATGAAATTCTAAAAAAGGAAATAAAAAATGTAAATATCCTAGCTTTTCATGATTACCTTTTATGAGTTGTCAAGCCTTTGAAAATATCTCAAAATATCTCACCCATACCTATTCATTGAAAATCATTAATTATTGACACCTTTTAACTCTATTAGGTTAATTAACTCACTTAGGTTAAGTTTGAACCTATTCCATGTTTAAACTACACTTTAACTCACATTCAATTGGGGTTAGTTCATAAGCCTATAAATACAAGCCATTTCCTATTGAAAAGAGAGCTTTGAAATTGTAGAGTTATAATGCAAGTTTTTGCATAAGATTATTGACAGTACTGTTATAATGTGAAAATATTGATCCAAGCCATCAAGTCACAAGTATAAGCCACATCAATCCACAAACCAACCATGGTGCCAAGGAGAGAAGGAGCAAATAAAACTCCATTTCCAAAGACTCTTTGAGCACAAACAAAGCAAGCCACAAACAAGTCATTTGGAGCTCTCAAGAAAGGTTGAGATTGTTGTTATTTACTTTTTAGTTGGGTTTTCATTTGTATTTTCTCCATTATGCTCTCCTTAATATCTAGGCTTAGAGATGTTAGCATGTTAGTGTGTTGATTTCATTTGTTTTTTGAAACTAACACTTGATTTAACCTCCTCTCTATTTTCAAATTCATATGATCACAAATTATATGACTAATGGGACCCTAAACACCTCGTGTACCAAGGAGACCAAGATGAAACTCCAAAATTTTCAAATGAATTCATGAATATCATCAAAATTGGAGTTTTAGCTTTGTTTTTACCATATTTTTTATTTTTATGCTAACTTAGATCTACATAGAGACCAACATTAGTCATGCATAACTAGCATCAATTCTACCTAATCACCATCAATTAGGCCTAATCAAGATCGATTCTAAGAAACCACCATTGATTATGGTATAGGGTAAACACATAACTTGATAAACTTACATTTTGAATCTTCATGCAGCTTATACTAGTTATTTATTGGTTTCATTTACCTTTATATTCTTTGTCTAATCATCCTATTGTAGGTTTTGAGGATTTTTTTATCATATTTTGAGATAACTAACATTTTTTACATCATGTTAGTTTTGCCTTCAATTTCATAGGAAATCAATCTCAGTTTCTATTAGCTGGTATTAGTTATTACCATCTAACATTAGTTCCTTGGTAACCGACATTGGTCATAGGTAACCAATATCAGTCTTTGTGTTTTAAAAATATGAAACCTAGGAGCTATGTTTTGAAAACTTGTTTGGTCATACATTAATGTGCATCAAATCAAAAGGAAACTCTCTAACCCTTACAGGTTTAATTTTGGATTCAAACATAAATTTTCAAGTTTAAATGCTTGAATACTTCATTTCGGTGCTTAAAAATAATTTCTAAGTCTTGAATATTTGATTTTAAGTGCTTAAAAAGAACCTAGGTGATTTGTGTTAAGCTCTTTTTGTGAAAATTCTTACAAAGATTTATAAATTTAATCCAAGGGACCAAGTAACTTATTCAAACATTTCATTTGGTGCCTAAAATAAACATTCACTTGTATTGTAAAATTCTTATAAGTGTTTATTTTATTACTTGTTTATTTATTTATGAAAAATGAATAGTGTGTGTATGCTCTCCCCCTATCCCCTATTGGGAACTTGGGTGACCAAAATAACTTTTTCACTTACAACTTGTGCCTAGTCCAAGGCATGGAAATAATGCTGTCTAGGCTCTCCCCAAAACCTATATGGTTTGGGTGATATAAAATCAACCTCTAAAGTCTTTCCACTTGGTCATTTATTTCATTTAATTTGGCTTGTGAAGGGGATTTCATATCATCTTCACAAGCTCTTTAGGGAAGCTTTGACCTAGGGTTTCATCTCCCAACATTATTTCAACTCCTCTCTAATGTAGGGTATACAAATTAGGGTACATATACTTTGAGAGCCAGGGGATTGAGCAGCTAACCTCTCCTTTTGTAATGAAACTTGAGTCAGGTTTGGTTAACCAGGGGATTCCAATAAGATGTACATGGATAAAATCACTATGCAAAGGAATATGCCCTTGCATAGTAAGTTAATTGGTATGAACTCAATTGATGTGAGGAATCTTTAGAGCTATCCATGTTTGGGACCATCTAGATGGTTGAAAATTGTAAGTTTTAGACAAACCCCACTTGTCGTGGAAATATTGTTGATACAAGGTAGTAGCCCAAAGGTCCATATCACCATATAATCTCTTGGGAGAAGGGGGGGTGTAAAAACCCTACCACTTCATGCGCTTTAATTTTTGGATTAATAATTAAAATCCTCCCAAGAGAATGTATATATATAGATTTCAATAATATGATGCAACCTTGTCAGTTTAGGGTTTAGGATGATTCACTTAGTTGTATTTGGTCATTTTCCTTTGCGTACTTGGTATTTTGAGTCAAACCATTTTTTTGTCTTGTTACATCAAATGAGTCTTGTATCCACATTACTATATTATTTGAGGCATTATGCCATCTATTTTACACCATGATTTTTGACTTAAACTTTGTGTCAAAAATGTTATATGTCACTTGATTGAAATGGGTAACATTACACTTCCCAAATCATTTCAAGTTTTGTGCCTTAGAATCTTTGAAACCAACCATTGTTTATACCATTATAAATCAATAATGCCATTATACTACTTGAATTATTTCATAGACTCGTATTGCCTTGTGTCCAAGTTTCACTTGTGAAATGAATCCATGTATGCCTTTTTGATATTTTAATAGTGTTGTTATGTCATTCGACTTTGTCTAGATTGTTTGTTCGAAAATCCTAATTTCCCTAAGTTGATTTTTTCATTAACCTTGACATGTTTAAATCCAAACATTGATTTATTTTTGTTTAGTCCTTATCTAATTATGTCTTATGTACTTATCTTTATCTTTTGGGTTGCATAACTTAGGTTAATTCTTTTCCCAAATTTGAAAACTATTATTTGTACATTTATTTTGGATAAAATAATCTATCTATAAATATCTTTTATTTTTTGCCTCATACCAAACTAACCAAGTTAATGTCTAAAAATCAAGTACCTAGTCTATTCCAAAGTGTTCCAAGTTTATTAGATTAAATAAAACTTTGTTTCAAAATTCTAGATTTTGACATTGAGTTTAGCCAAAAGTATTAACACATGCCTTATTTGAGCATATATTTTGATGCCACGTTTGGCCAAAAGACCTAGTAACATTTATTTTTATAGATTAGACCTATTTGGAACACTTTGAATCTAGAGCTTGGCATTTTATTTTTATTTAGTCCACTTGACCTATTTGTGTGAGACATTTAATGTTAGACATTTTATGTTATCATGTTTTATACTAATTTTTGTCACAAACCATTTTGGAGATATAGCTCCACCCCTAGACTAAGTTAGACCAAGTTTTAACCTTTTGTCTTTTGGATAATATTTTTAAGAGTTAGTATAACTCTAACCCTTTTTAAAAAGCATTTATCATGGACTTGGATATGTCTATCTACATTTATGATAGAGTCATGTACAATCTGAGTTATGATCAAATGGCTGCACAATTTGAATTTGTTCAAGATCCTTGTGGTGAAGTGGTTTATGAGATGGATCCATATCCTCCTTAAAATCCTCAATCTAGGGAATAAATCCAAGCATTGTGTTTGGTAGTAACATATTTATTTTAGTTAATGTATGATACCCACCCTTTCGTGACCACCAATTCCCCCACCTATACTGTTAACCCTCCTTTGGATTGTGTAATCAACTAAGCTACACAACATCCAAAGAATATCATTACCATTCAGAGACCTTATCCTTTTTATAAAAATATCAACCAAGATTCAAAACACCCTAATATTACCATTCTAGGACATTCCATATATAGTAGTTCATTATCCCAACTAAGTCATCCAATCATAAATCAATAGGTTACAATTATTATCCTAGGTCAGGAACCAACCTCTATTAATCATACCATTATCTAACCACCAACCATTATTCATCCATTTCCAACCATTCCCCCACTTTAGAAAACCCATGACAATCATCTAATGAAAACCAAGCCAATCAATACATCACCAATTGAGCTAATCATTGTAAGATCAAGATATAATCAAAATTGGTGTTTTACAATTATTTATAAACCAAGGCCAATAGAACCAACCAAGCTAAAATGTTTTTGTTGAACCAACCATTTTTGATGAGTCAACTTGTGATGAATGACCTTTTGATCCTATACCTGTTATTAAGGAGTCTCACTCTGACAAGCCAGTCTTTATTGAGTATCTTCTTAATGATTATAACCACCTTTGGGAAAATCATTACCTTTACCATATGCATATTTTAAAAGAGTCTCCCTTTGACAAGCCAGTATCTAAAGAATTATATATTTAACTTTTTCCCCTTGTGGAGGAGTTTCACTTTGAAAAACCAATCTTTGTGGATCCCATCATACCATCATAGGCCATTACTTCTCCAATACCAAACATTCAACAAGACATCATTATAGCATCATACACGTCATATGAAGAATCAACATTTGAGTCAAGTTTTATTCTTGAATTGACATTAGATTTATCATCAAAAGTAGAATCAATATCAATCTCAACAATGGATTCAAAATCTTCTGATTTAAAATTAGGTTCAAAAATAGAACATGTTCATGGTTGTTATAATAATGAGTATGCATGCCTCACAGATCAATTTGAATACATTTATAATCCTTCTATGGTTTTTTAATATGAGTAATTTAGCTTAGACACAAGTTATCCTAGTATCTTATAGAAGGATTATGTGGCCTCTTCCCATTCCATTACCATTCCACATGCCTTTACCACCAACCAACCTAGATATTATATTGACATTCCACCTCCCACAAGTGTGGATTAGGATTGACAGAATCATACCTTATTAAACTGCATCCATGGAGACATATCAATTTCAAAATATCATGGAGGCAAAGACAACATTCATGTAGAAGGAGAACAATCTCCTAGTGAAACCTTTTTAGAGGTACTAGGGGATAATCAAAGTTTAAACTCAACATCTTTTAGTGAAACCTTTTTGGAGGCACTAGAAGATCAAAGTCAAAAGTCAATATTCCTTAGTGAAACCTTCTCTAAGGAATTATGGGACAATCAAGACAACTTCATTGGTGAAAACTTGTTCAAAGCACCAATAGCCAAGAATAATAGTCCTTCATTGATTGATGGAGACATTATCAAAGATCAAATAAATATAACTTCCAATCTACAACATAATTAAATGGTATCTATTCCCAAGCCCAACCAACAGAAAAATCTTAAGGTCTTATCAAGAGCATATTTAGAAGTCTTAGCCCTGGCATATCCAAAGTTATGTTTAATCCAAAATCATCAATATTGTGTGTGCCTAAAAATCCCAATCTTCATTTATTTCCCAACCATTATACATTCCATTATCATCCACCTTTATATTACCAAATCCAACTTATCCTTTAATATTTATCTGTATTTATCATCCCTATCCACACTTTCCTTTGTAGAGGATACAAAGATACCTTGTCTCAACATCTAAAACAAACATAATCAATGACCAAAAAAGATCACAACAACATTCTTGACATTCAAATTTACAATAGGTTCTTGATAGATCAACTATTTAGAAGAAATATGGGATAACAATTTACATGATTGATTATTTTAGTTGTATCATTTATTGATCAGGATGTGCATCTCCACATCATTAGGAATAATAAAAACATTCCCCTGGCTAAAATCATAAAAACCAAAAACCATACCTTGCCAAAAACCATACATTGGCAAAAGATTTTACCTTGCCCCTTTCATTCACCATTACTTTTACCATTATTTCATACCCTACTATTACCTTTACTTTTCAATTGAAGGTAACCCTCTTTCCATTATACCCAATTACCATCCCATCATCATCCTAAACAATGTTATACCATATGCCATTTTACCATGCCATCCCTATTAGACCAAACTCTATTTTTAGCCATCTTACCCAACCCCTTTTGATCTTGGTTTCTTTATTTTTTTATCACACCTTATATGAGGGGATTATGATCTAGTTTTAAAAAATTTAGCAATTTTGTGTTTAAATGATAGTGTATGAAATTAGTGTGATAATAGAACTGGCAAGTTATCTTTCATTCATGCCTGACTAGTGCCATTGATTATAATCACTTATGGGAAAATCAGTACTCCACCTTGTGTTACTAATTATAAATTCTTATTTTAAAATTAGTACCATAAACTTATGTTGTTGTTTCTTAATTATAACCACCTATGGGCAAATTAGGAACAACACATTTTATCATGTATTACCACATCACGTTGCCATTACTATTCTCATTTGTTGCATCATGTTTTTATAGGGTTTAGTGATGTTTAAAGGGTACATAACCTAGTACAAAGTTAAAAATAATTGAATAAGTTATTTTAAGGCATATTCCAACTTTTAAAACCTCAATACACCCCCAATTCATCCTATAAATGATCTTATAGGTTTGCACCAAATTGGCAGTCTAGAAAGGCTAGTAAAATGTGACCTAATCACCTAGATTGGCAAAATTGTTGGTGTATATTACTTTTACAGGCCCATTTCATGGTATATAACATTTTTCATACCTAAAACACACCTATTCACATGTTTTTAATGTCTTATGTAGGTTTTCATGGCCACTAAACACCTGATACAAAGCCACTAAGCCTAATTACCTAAGTAAACCTACTTGGTCAACAAGAAGATGTGTAAAATGGTGTATAAGGGCTGATAAGGAGTTCAATGTAGGGTAATAATACCTTTTTAACTTATGCATAAATTTGATCAGACAAACTTCATAGTCATAATGTAAGATTGAAGCATTTTTCCTTGGCCTAGTTAACATGCAAAAAGAAGAGTTGGCTACTTAATGACCCATTAGAGCTAATTAGATGATAATACACATATGTAACTATCAAAAAGGAAGAGGTGGATATTCAAATGGAATTATCATGATCTTAAAAATTTCAACCAAAATTTAACAAACCTTTATCATTCCATCTCTATGCCACACTCTTCATTAGAGGCCACTATTTACTTGTAAAGGCAATGCATAGAAGGAAGATGAGACCATTATGATTTCTTGTAAATGATGATGGAGTGACTGAGGGTCATTCATGACCTCTTCATGTATTCTACATTCCATACTCTCTTCTCTCACCTTTTCATTCTTCTATTAAATTAGGATTTTAGGCTATTGTACACATCCCTCACCTGGGTAAGAGGAAACTCTACCTAGATTTGCACCTTGTAGACCTCTTGGACTAATAAATGAATTGTTTTAGCTTCTTCATGTTAGTGTCTAACATGCATATTATCATTTTTATATGCATAAGTAGTATAATTTATCCCTTTTCAAGTCCTTACCATACATATATGCTAGTAGGTTGTTTTATATAGGTCATATGAATTATTAAAGGTTGGTGACTATACTTGAAGTGTAGATTGGTTGGAAGTGTCTCAAGACAGGCTTCTCATCCATCACCTCCATGTCTTCATTATCCAACATGACCTTAATATGAATTAATGATGCATATAAACCATAGAGAGAGTGTTTTAATTCATGTTTGGATCATTAGTGTTGATAAAAGATGAAATACAGTGGATACTAATATTGTTGCATCACCATCTTTAGATTAGGTTTCCCTTCATACATTTCTCTCATGAATTTTCACCCCAATAGTTAGTAGGTCTTAATGATTTGAACTAAATAGATGCACCAAGGGAGCTATCCCCATAATCTATAGGTTTAGCCCAGACATAGGTCACCCACAACCTTGGGCTAATCCCATGTTGCCCTAAACTTGGAGTTAGGCCTACATAATCTCCTCTTAGGGTACAGTTTGGAGTGTTAAAAGTGCCAATATAATTAATATTATGAATACCATAAGATCAAGGAATATTTAAAAAAATTATTTCATGAGTATTAAACATTACATTCAATACCACATTTATCATTAGGATGGTGCAATCAAAAATCAACCTTTATCATCCAAATATAAAAAATTGGGTATATATAAAGACCAATTTATAAATAATGAGATAATAATAATAAAAAAATTAAATATCAAACACAAAAAAATAACATTAATTAATATAATCATCATTTCAACTCTATAGTTAATAATATTGATTAAATGAGTTATCATGTATCCATTATCACACTGAAATCCCAAGATTGTGCCACCACAACAAAGTGTGCCAAGATCACCATACCTATTCCTTCCTCACCTATCATTAGAGAAAGTACAACATTCTAGAGTGATGTGAGAAAACACCATCTCATATATCCATACTAGAGATTCTAAATATGCCCCATGTATATAAAGACATATTTTATAAAACCCTCAAAGAGTCAAAAGTGTCACAATACATTAACCCATCCAATTTTCAAGCATTAGTAAAAATATTAACCACTAACAATCAATTCATATTTGATCATTCTGACATATCCCATATGGTATCCTTTCATAATTTAACTTCATATTGTTTCTCTAAGTTTTTTTGCTTTTTATATTCAGAAGAAGAAGAAACTAAAGTTGAAGGTCAGGGGTTAGATGGTACCTAGATTAAGTTGTGCACCGTATCCAAGCATTGTAGGAGCTCCTCTTTGACTGTGGAGGAAGACACCTATAGATAAGAATAAGACTTAAACCAAGAGAGTGTTAGATAAAGATATGGTGGACTTCCAAGCAATGATCGGTCCCAGAAGCGTAAAGCTCCGTGAGGGATGATAGTCCACTATTTATGAAAAAGAGTGTTTATATAAAAAGAAATGGTGAAAGACTAAGAAAGAGAAATAAAGCTAACACGTACCTATTTTTTGTAGTTGGTCTGTCACAGTCACCAATGTCGGTAGTCCTATCGGTGTTGGTTGGTCAATATGCTGAGGTCGGTTATGATGCCAATGTCAGTAGGGGCAATGGGCCTTAGATGGGTTTCAGGGTATGTCCATGGTTAACAGAGGAGTCTGGGAGTTTAAGGGTCTATGCAGGGTTTCAAGACAGTGAATAGGGTCTGAGAAGGGGTAAAGGTTGGGGATAGGTGTAAAAAGAGGATAAGAATAGAAGGAAGGCTTTTCAGCCTCTCTATGAAGGAAGTCAGGTCTGGTTGATAGTATTTAGAAATAGTAAATAGAAACTAATTACTAATACCTTCTAAAATATTGAATGAGACAGAGGAATACTTATCTCTTGTTAGATGAAGAACCAAGGGTGTTAGAATGCTTATTCTTATTGTGGCTGATGTTGAAGTCATCGTGCAATGTTCCAATCCAATCTGGAGTGACTTGCGTAGAGTCTCTATAACCAGGGGAGCGTTAGATGAATTCTGATGCTTGGTCTCAAAGTGTGTGTGTTGATGTCCAAGAGTCCAGTGGAAGAGATTTAGGATGAGAAGTCTAACCTTAGCTCAAGGTTAGAACCTAGTTTAAGTAACCGACATCGGCGATCCCACCGACATCGGCCAACAGTTGACTGACGTCGGTAGCTAGAGAATGGGTAAAAGGGCTATTTTTAGCCCTTTGCCTGTTCTCCATCTGCCAAGTGCATTTTGCCATTGGAGAATGGTCAAAGAATGGGTTTATTAGGCACGAGTGTTTGTTAAGAGGTTGGAATGGAGTAAGAACAAGTCATAGGTGGTTAGGATTTGGATGACTTAGTCTTAGGGTGACTCATAGGGTATGGAATGGTCTTAGGGTGAGGTGTCCAAGGTGAGGTGTCTAGGGTGATGTCATTAATTTAAAATAAGTAGTTTATTTTAAATTAATAAAGTGTGTAAGGGACCAAGGGGAGTTGACACAATTTTGGTGTCTACATTTGCCCCTTTTTATCTTGTTGGTTGTTCTGACGAACTGCAAGACAAAAATAAGAGTATTTTGCCCCAGGTATGGGATAAGGTGTAGGTTGCCCTAGGTATGATGATGAGGTATTCCCCCTCAAAGTGAGAATCGAGAGAAGGCAATCCAAAATCAGTTCCTGATTTGATAGACAGTGGATGGGTATGGTGAAGTTGGAGTGTGAATGCTATAATAGTTGAGATTGCACGTATACCACTTCACGTGATAGGTAGGTCAAATTGTCACAGACAAGGTTGAGGAGCACTAAAATTGAAGTAATCGGTCCCCAGATTTTTGGTCATAGCTGATTGCGTTAAATGATCAAAGTTGTAGCTCCAATGGTCATCATGCTCCAAGTATCCCAAGCTTTGTAAGTGCTCCTAAAAAACATGAAAATGTCACAAATATTGGGGATCAACTTGGGCGTGATACAACAATAGGTGTGAGGGTCATAATGTGAGGTGTGTATAATTTGCTAATTATTCATGAGGTAGCATACATGCAATCAAAACAACCAAGGAAAAGTTGTCTCGAAAGTGGTCATGGTCTGAGGAGATAGTCATGATCTCCAAGGTTGTTGGTTGAGTCAGGATGAGATATAAGTAATCTCAAATTGTGTTTATTGATAGGGAGATGTATGTGATCTCCAATGTGCCCTATGAGAAGTCAAAGGTGACTTTTGTAGTGTCAAGACTGGTTGTTTAGTCATGATTTTAGACTAGGTTTAGTCATGGTTAAAGGTTATATGGTTGGTTCATCAAGTAGACGAACGAATGAATGGCCGACGTCATTAAGGAGACGAACGGGTGAATGGCTGAGCTAACCTCAGAAGACACTATGTCAACTGAGTGCTACCTACATAGCCCCTATTTTAAGGGCCTTAGGCCAATGTAGTTCTCCCCAAAAGGGAAGAAGAGGGTAGGTTATGGATTGGTTTTGATATGGTTAAGTCATAGTTAAAGGTTAAATGGTTGGTCCATCAGGTAGACAAATGAATGAAATGGCTGACATCTTTAGGGAGACGAATGGGCAAATGGCCGAGCTAACATGAGAAGACACCATGTCAACTGAGTGCTACCTACATAGCCCTTGTTTTAAGGGCCTCAGGCCAATGTAGTTCTCCCTAAAAGGGAAGAAGAGGGTCAAAGAGGTTGTTGGTTGGTTTGGTTTGGTTAAGTCATGGTTAAAGGTTATATGGTTGGTCCATCAAATAGATGAACGAATGAGATGTGGCTGAGCTAACCTCAGAAGACACCATGTCGATTGAGTGCTACCTCCATAGCCCTTGTTTTAAGGGCCTCAAGCCAATGTAGTTCTCCCCAAAATGGAAGAAGAGTCAAAGTGGTTGATAGTTGTATTGGTCAGGTTAGTGTTGTTAGCATTTCCCATATGTGTGATGGTACATGCTTGAAATGATGAGTGTATGATGATGTTACAGCCTTTTCCATATTATGTGATGGTGTATTCTGTAACATTGGTTATATGGTTTTTCATCCCTAGCAATTTTCCATATTCATGATGGTGTATGCTAAAAATGAAATGAGTGATGATGTTATAGCCTTTTCCATATTGTGTGATGGTGTATTCTATAACATTGATTATGTGGTTTTTCATCCCTAGAAATTTTTCATATTCGTGATGGTGTATGCTAAAAATGAAATGAGTATATTTATGCTTCAACAAGTTTCCATATTGGTGATGGTATATGCTTGACATAAATTGTGTCTGGTTGATAGTTGTTTTGGTTATGTTTAAAATGATGAGTGTATGATGATGTTACAGCTTTTTCCATATTGTGTGATGGTATATTCTATAACATTGGTTATGTGGTTTTTCATCCCTAGCAATTTTCCATATTCGTGATGGTGTATGCTAAAAATGAAATGAGTATATTTATGCTTCATCAAGTTTCCATATTAATGATGGTATATGCTTGACATAAATTGTGTTTGGTTGATAGTTTTCATGTGTATTGTTTTCCGTAGAGACTTATGTGAATGGGTTATTAAATAACTCATGAGGTTATGTTAGTGGTTACAAAATGGTTTGGTTTGGTTTGGTTTGGTTGGTTGGTTGGTTTGGTTTTGGTTTGATTGGTTTTGGTTGTACATGACAAAGATGTATAATAAGTGAAAGGCATGTTGCTCTTTCATTGAAAAGGACTATAATGATAGCATAGATAAGGTTTTTGCAAACAAAAGCCCCATTCATGCATTACATCGTTGACCATTGGTTTGTGTTAGAGAAGTATTCGAATCACTTGACATTAAGTGAGCTCAAAATCCCTTGAGTATGTTGGGGTAATAGGTGTGATTATTTGATATGTGAGGATAGCGTAACCCTTTTAAGCAGGGATAGCTTTGTCCCTTTTATAGGTGACCCTGATAATGACTGTAGACAAGTCCATGACTTAATAGTTTGTTAGTCTCTTTTTATTTTTGGTAGACTGATCAATGCGGGAAGTCTACTTGGGGATGTTGTTTTGTTTTGTGGTCATGGGGTGCTATGTATGTATCAAAATTTAGGCATAGACATCCTTCGAGGGAGTGGTCTATAGTTTACTTTATATGTTTGGATGGCTTTGAATAGTTGTCCTTCAAGGGAGCAGTCTATTAATTACAGTAATGATGTAGCTGTCCTTCGAGGGAACAGTCTACATTTATAGTTTATGACCTTTGTATAGGCATCCCAACTTTATATAATATTTATTGATTGAAATTTTAGTCATGGACAAGACTATAGAGGTTTGAGGGTTTCCCTTTTATTAGGACAAAGCACTTACTACTTTAAAAAAGGGTTAACTAATGTTTATAAGGAAGAAGGGTTGAAAGGAATAGGAATGAGGATGACGATGGTTGCTCAAGGGACGAGCTCAAGTTAAACATCAAGTGAATGATTAATTGATTAATAGTAAAATGGTCATAGATGTAAAGCATTAAGGGGCTCAGGTTCTAGCCAGCCTTCGAGAGAAGATAGACAATAAGTACCTGATCCATACTTGTGTGTTATTATGTAAGGTCTGAGCCAATTACGAGCAAACTTACCTCATTTTATTATTTCCATATTAGTCACGTGTTGGTTTTATTCAAGGACAAAATATTCAATTTTGAAATCTCGCTCTTTTAGATTTTTGTTGTAGGTGTGTTTTGGTCAATGTTGGATGTGAAGTTGGTTGATATGTTGTTGGCATTTGGTACAATGTTGAACATAGTCATTGTAGTCTTGGTTAAGAGTGGACCAATAATAGCCCAGGCAGAGGATGTGGTTTGTAAGCGAGTTATCACTAAAATGTCCCCCATAAATCTCATCATGGACTTGTTTGATGACATGGGAAATCTCAGTGGTTGTTAGGCATCGAAGAAGGAGGTCGTCGAGACCTCATTTGTAGAGAAGACCCCCTAGCATGGTGTAGTGAGTAGTACTCTTGATAAAAGCCCACCATCCATTGCTAGTGAGATTTGGGGGCATGATAGAGTATGTCAAGTAGTCAACAAGTCATTTATACCAAACGTCATGTGGACTAGAGAGGTTAGGAGGAATTTCCCTTAGAGATGTTGGTTGGTATGTGCCCAAGATAGAAATCTTGGGTTTTGGTGGTTGAGACGGCTTGACAAATGGATATATCCAAGGTGTAGAAGCCTGGTATTTTCCTTTATTCTTTAGGGTTTGGGACCTGGTATCAACATTAATAGTGTTGATTTCAAATAAAGGGGGAGAAGGTGGTAGAGGGACCATAGTCTTATGTTGAGATCTCAATTTAGGTGAGGATGCTTGGGAGGCATAGGATGGTGTCAGATGTTTGTCAGAAGGGTGGTTAATGAGAAGGGTGTCTTTTTCCAAGTGTTGGAAAATGACAACCTTAAGGGCACAACAACGCTTAGTATCATTTCCAGGTGTGCGATGATACCAACAGATTTGAGTGTCATCGAACCAAGATGGTTTTGATTCAAGAGGTTGGTATGGTTTAATGGGCGAGAGAGTGATGCTAAAAGACTGCAAGAATTGGCATAGAAGTGAAGCATAGGACCCCACTAATGGGTATGCATAAGAACCCGCTAATGGGAACATTGTACTCATTGTTGTAGTAGGGGTTAACAACTTCTGTTTAGGAGTTGTAGAGGGAGTTTATTGTACCACCTTTTTGGTTGGTGGTGTGGCCACACGTACAGATGACACTTTCTTGGTGAGAGGTGCCAAATTTTTAAGAGGAAGTATATTTTTGATGGGTAAAGGGAGTAATGGAGGTAATTTATTTTTGTTAGGTGTTGAAATGGGGAGCACTCCTGTTAAAGTAGAAGGATGTGGACCCAAGATGGATGGTAATGGTGAAGGTGGGGGAGGAGTTCTCTGACATGGTTTAGCAGCCTTCTTTAGTTTAGTGCGAGGACTACTATTGTGCGGGGTGAGGTTCAAATCTACCCTCACTTGTGGGTGAGTAAGGTTTGAGATAGGGAAAATGCCGAGATATTTAATCTGCTTTGGCATGGTGGATGCTTGTGAGGGTTTAGGTTCAGACATGGAAGGTTGAGCTTCTGATGTTTTAAAAGGGGAATCCCGATTCTTGTCAGAAAATTTAGGGCAAATTGTCATGAAAGGGTTGAAAATATGAGATGAAGCAGGATGTGTAAAATAAGGAGCCTTAAGTCACTCCCATAGCGCCTCATGTTTTAAGTTTCTTGAATGGAGAAATCATAAGTTTTCAGCCAATTGAGAGAAGGCTTTAGGTGATTTCATGCGAGGCTTTATAGTTGATCTTTTGGAGGAAATGGGCGATCGCGAGAGTGGAAATGTGTTAAACACAGTGATCTTGGACCAAAGGTGAGAGAAAGCCACCACCAAATTTTCCTCAGCTGAAGTGGGTGAGGTGGCAAGTTCTTCTCTCGATAGAAAAGGGATTGGAGAATGTGGCTCTTTAGGTGGTAGAGCGTAGGGATGATCATGCTTTCAACGTGTGGTCTAGGAGCGGGGAAAGTATGATCCCTCATTAATGATAAGAAGGATGAAGGTGAGTCCACTAGCGTTGGTGCCACCAAAACATCCTCCAATATGGGAGAGTTCAAAGTTGACTCTCCTATGTGTGAAAGAGGGGTGAATGGAGGACTATCTTCCATTTGTGGAGGACAAATAGGAGAAGAAGTCTCTTCTTCCCGTGGTGAAGAAATAAGTTGACTAACCTCTTCAGACTGTGGGAGAGGTTGGTTAGGAATAAAATGGGAGACCATGTTGACCATGTGAATATTGCACTCTTGGAGGTCATTAGCCATGGTCTGAACATTATGCTAACTAGGGGGATGGTTAGGGAATGGTTGCTTAAAGATATCTATGTTTTGGTTAGCTGGCAAATTTGGGTTATCCAAAACAAGATCCCCTTTGTCCAACATGTCTTGAATAACATTTTTAAAGGTTTTGCAATTGTCTATGTCATGACCCTTGACATGATGATAGTTACAAAAGTCGTTTTCCCTATACCATGTAGGGATGGCTTTTGAGGGGTCAAATTGGGGGTGGTTGAATTTGAGGGAGGTTAAGGACTCCCTACTTGACTATTTTAACCAACATGAAAGCATATGATTCTCCTATTGGAGTGTATTGATGCTGTATATATCATTGTTGGAATAGTTTTGTAATGCTTTGTGATGTGGAAGGTTCAGTTTGGTTAGTTGTAGTTAAAGATGATGACCTAAGGACCATAGCATTTGCTGATCCTTTGGACTTGGAATGGGAAGAAGAATATTTGGAAGACAAAGGGTCATTAGATTTTGCATTGGTATTTTTACTACGCAATTTGACCTTGTCCTCTTTGACCGCGTGGAGTTTAAGCTTTCAGGCCATGGTGAAAGCTTCATCGAATGTGCAGAATGTTTGAACCCACAAAGTGGATGAGATGTGCTTGGCACATGCTCTTGAAAAGAGCTCAATGAGCTCTAGTTGAGGTAATGAGAAGGAGAGTTGGTTGATTAAACCTCTCCAATGGGCAATGAAGTCAGTTATTGATTCATCATCGAATTGTCTAATAGAATATAGGTCTATGATGGAGACCTTTTTAGTGATGTTGATTGAAAAGTGATCGAAGAATAATTGGGCTAGTTGAGTGAAGGTGAAGAGGGAATGATTGGTAATAGAGCTATACCAATCAAGGGCGGTTCTAGAAAGTGACATGGGGAATGTGCAAAGTAATAACACATCATCATGCACTATGAGGTAGCAAGTGTGTCTAAACGCTCGTAGAGGTTGTTGTGGGTCCTCTTTACTCTAAAAATGAGTAAATTTAGGGAGTTCCCACTGGTTAGGGTATGGTCAAATAGGGACCAAAGGGTGGATGGGTTTGTTGCATATTTATTCATATGAAAGAACATTGCTTGAACCAAAAATGGATATCTCAAGGTGAGACATCTTATCCATCAACATCTTAATTAGATCAGCTGACAGATTAGCAGGAGGGGCACTCCCTAGGTTGTAAGGTACCTGGAAGGCATTGGGAGGGGCGTATGACGTACTAGGTTGCATTTGTGTAGGCACAACATATTGGTAGTTCATCATAGGGACTGATGTTGAGACCAAAGGGGCTTGTGCCGTGAAGTTGGAGGGCACAAATTGACTAGATGCCACCAAAGGTGGTTGAATGGTGGCAACACTGGTTGTAGGATAGGTGGTCACTCTTATATTTATAGGCACAAGAGTGGGTGGGGTAGAGACAATCAAGTTCTAAAAATGTGTTAAACTTGGTTGATTTGTTTGTGGTTGAGGGGGTATAGAAACCCCAATGGAGGTAGGGCCAAAAATAGAAGGAGAGGCCAAATCTTGGACATTGGCCATGGTCGGGTTACTAGTCAAGGCAATGGCCTGAATGACCATAGGTTGGGTAGTGGATGGTGTTGATATCATTGCCACTTCAGTAAGAGAAATTGGCATCCCATAAATAGGGTTGCCTGAAGGGTCTCGCATTTGGCTTCTTGCGAGATAGTGTTGGAGAGCCTTGACATTGTGGTCAAGGAATCTCTCAAAATTTTGATCCCCTTCGAGAATAATTGGAGGCTGATTTGGGGTAGGTTGGATAGGAGTATGTTCAGTATTTGAAGTATACTCCATTTGGTGACTTGATATGAAGGGCGAAGGTGGAAGTGGTTGTTGAATCACATAGTCAACAAGAGTTTTGGCTTGACTACGTGTCAAAACCATCCAAGGAAAAATGGATTCAGGTTCTAAAAACTATGTGTTTCAGTTTCAAAAAACCAAAATGTGTGTTTAACAGCAAAAGAGTCAGGTTTTAAGCTTGTTATTTTGGAGAGAAAATTTGTTGACTGTGACTGACGTCGATGGAAAAAATTGATGTTGGTGAGTATATGTTACCGACGTCAGTTAAAAAACTGATGTCGGTGAAGATGTTGCCGACATCGGTGGAAAAACCGATGTCGGTGTCTATGTATTTCTAGAAACTCAAAGAATTGAAAGTTTTTGGAATAAAGGCGAAATTCTAAATTATTTTTAGACTTCAGAATGATATGAACTCACCAGCTCAAATAATTAGATAAAAATAGAAGAAATGATGATTTGGCAAGCAACCTCTAAACGTTAAATTCCTAAGAATAAATTTTAGAGTCGTGGTGGCTTATGCCTTAGAAGAATATGTTTGGGAATTGGGCTTATAGAATGGGTCCTAAAGAGGAAGTCTATGGTAGGTTTCAGGTTATGTTTTAGTGCTCAAAAATATGTGTTAGGTTTAGTACATGGCCTGGTGCTGGGGCTTGCTCCCTTCACTTCATGAACCCAGAGCTGAGCTAGACCACTTAGCCAATATATACTTTGCCTATAGTTTATACTCTGCCAGAGAACAGAGTGGGTCCTCCTCTTAGTGGTGAAATCCAAGTAGGATTGCCAGGAAGGGTAAGGTATCCACTAAGTGATGAAATCCTAGATGGGTCTTATCTCAGGTATGTTTAGATGTTTGATTTGATGTGAATGTGGTCTAGTAGTGTAACATATGTGCACTACGATTTATTCATAATGCCTTTTAATTACTAAATGAGCTGAATATGCATTCAAGCAGGGATGAAATGTAATTATTTTTAACCCAAATTGAAATGTTTTGTTCAAATGCAAACAATTGAGAAGAGGTTAAGAGTATGAATTTTCACTACTCTAAGATGAAGGTAAGAAGTGACAAGAAGAAAAAGAAAGATATTTTTTTTAACTTGTGCTAATGGTTTCTTTTCGAAATAAAGAGATAGAAAAAGGATGCAAGAAGAGAATCTAATGCATCTATATGAAAGTTTTATTTTTTTAGAAGAATGAACCCAAGGAAAACTCCAGGGTCCCACCAGGCATGCCAGAATGTTTCTCTACATTTTTTTGCTTTTTATATTTAGAAGAAGAAGAAACTAAAGTTGAAGGTCAAGGGTTAGATGGTACCCAGATATAGTTGTGCACTGTATCCAAGCATTGTAGGAGCTCCTCTTTAGCTATGGAGGAAGACACATGTAGATAAGAATAAGACTTAAATGAAGAGAGTGTTAGATAAAGATATGGTGGACTGCCAAGCAATGCTCGGTCTCGAAAGCATAAAGCTCCTTGAGGGATGATAGTCCACTATTTATGAAAAAGAGTGTTTGTATAAAAAGAAATGGTGAAAGACTAAGAAAGAGAAATAAAGATATCACGTGCCTATTTTCTACAGTCAGTCTGTCACAGTCGCCGACGTCGGTAGTCCTGTCGACATCAGTTTGTCAATATGCCAATGTTGGTTATGTTGCCGATGTCAGTAGGGGAAATGGGCCTTGGATGGGTTTCAGGGTATGTCTATGGTTGACAGAGGAGTCTGGGAGTTTAAGGGTCTGTGCAGGGTTGAAAGACATTGAATAGGGTCTGAGAGGGGGCAAAGGTCAGGGATAGGTGTAAAAAGAGGATAAGAATAGAAGGAAGGCTTTTCAACCTCTCCATAGAGGAAGTCAGGTCTGGTTGATATTATTTAGAAATAATAAATAGAAACTAATTACTAATACCTTCTAAAATACTGAAATGAGATAGAGGAATACTTAGCTCTTGTTAGATGAAGAACCAAGGGTGTTAGAATGCTTATTCCTGTTGTGGCTGATGTCGAAGTCGTTGTGCAATGTTCCAATCCAATCTGGAGTGACTTGCGTAGAGTTTCTATAGCCAAGGGAGTGTTAGATGAATTTTTATGCTTGGTCTCAAAGTTTGCACATCGATGTCTAAGAGTCCAGCAGAAGAGATTCAGGATGAGAAGTTTGACCCTAGCTCAAGGTTAGAACCCAATTTAAGTAACCGACGTCGGCAATCCCGCTGGCGTCAGCCGATAATTGACCGACGTCGGTGGCTAGAGAATGGGTAAAAGGGATATTTTTAGCCCTTTGCCTATTCTCCATCTACCAAGTGCATTTTGCCATTGGAGAATGGTCAAAGGATGGGTTTATTAGGCACGAGTGTTTGTTAGGAGGTTGGAATGGAGTAAGAACAAGTCATAGGTGGTTAGGATTTGGATGACTTAGTCTTAGGGTGACTCATAGGGTAGGAAATGGTCTTAGGGTGAGGTGTCTAAGGTGAGGTGTCTAGGGTGATGTCATTAATTTAAAATAAGTAGTTTATTTTAAATTAATAAAGTGTGTAAGGGACCAAGGGGGGTCGACACAATTTTGGTGTCTACACATATATATAAGTCATTAAGTTTAGGAAGTAATTAAAAAAGGATGTTTATAGATAATGGTTTGACCTTAAATATATGTGCATTGAAATTAATAAAACATTTGGGATATTTGGCAACAAAACTATAAATTAACATCACTAACATCAAGGCTTATGATAATAATGAGCATGAGTTGATGGGAATGATTTATATTCTTCTTTTGGTGGGGCTTATTATTTAGGAGACTTTAGTCCACATGCTTGAATTATACCTTCCATATAATCTACTTCTTTTAATTCCATGGATTCATTCTATGTATGATGTTCCATACACCCTACAACAATGTTTGAAGTTTTACCAAGACAAAATGGAAGTAACTATACATGGTAATCCTCAACACTTCCAATAGTGCAAATTATTGGAAGGATGATATCAACAAACCAATGATCTCCTAGTTACTGAAGATATGTACCTATTGAGGAGTCACCAAATCTTTCTAATTATATTCATCTTGATGTGTTACTACAAACATCCATAAATCCACTATCTACAAGTCAAGAATCCATGAGTCAAGCATATACATGTAAAACTTCCACTTCAAAATCTACACCATCTCTTCTATATAAGTTAATTAAAATGGATAAATGGATGGGAGAATATGAAATTAATTATACTCACTACTTAAGCAAAATCCACCTGTCTCCTAGTAATCACAGTAGGCCCTAGTGTAAAAAGGATATTCAAATGGTTCACAAATTTAACAAGACTTCATTCATGGAAATTGGTTTCCTTTATGAAGAACAAATTAAATATTTGAACTCCTCTTGGCTTTATTCTAATGATCAAGCTACATGTTTACTAAACAACCAATACCACATTGCTAAATACATAATGTGTAACATAATGAACTAAAAAATAAAGGGTCTTGGTCTCCATGAATAAGGTACATTATAACCCATAAATATTAAATCACATAAAGTCACCCATGGAATTGGATTTAAACCACTAAATGTGAGTATTACAATTTACACTAGTAATTTTTATAATGAATTTGAGGAAACCTCTTCAGACACTGAGACAAGTTCCACATATAGATAATTCGAAGAATTGTAATTAATAATTTATTCCTTGAAAAAAACATTCTAACACTTGACCTTACATTTCCAAACTTTATCAATTGGGACTTATAATCATCACCTCCACTTGATCATTTCTAGAATGATGAAGCAATATTAGAATTTTTGAGAATTAGGGATCACATTCCTATTGGGATCACAAAAATGCTTTTTCCATTTATTTATATGATTCTACATACTTTTGGTAGATTTTACATCCAAATCCACATCATCAAATATATACAACAAACAGTTATAAACCATTAATAACTTGAGGGGTAATTCAATCTTCCTCCACCTTCTAAAAAATATCAATAAGAATCTACCCTCTTAATTAGAAACACTATTGAGGTTAAAATAAGGATTGAGGATAATCCAAATGTTTTAAATTTGATGCATCATTGGATCTAGAATAAAATTACACTTTCACACGTTTTCTCAAAGAATTATCAGACATATTTACATGGTCATATGCAAACATGCTAGGATTAGACCCATCACTAGTTGTGCACAACATTGTTGTTGATAAAGATGCCAAAATAATAAAGCAACAAATCATAAATATGCATCCCAAATTATCATTACTTGTGAAATAGGAAATAAAAAATCAATTGGAGATTGGTTTCATACATCCTATTGACTATTCTAAGTGGATATCTAACATAATACATGTATCAAAAAAACCATCAGGAATTAGAGTGTGTACAAAATTTAAGTATATCAACAAAGAGTGTCAAAAATATGTATTTACTTTACTAAACATAGATGTGGTTATTGAATCCACTATAGGTCATGATATGTTGTCCTTAATGGATAATTTTTAGGGTTACAATCAAATCAAAATAGATCATGAGGACCAAACTAAGACAACATTTATAACACCTTGGGGTACTTTTAGTATCAAGTAATGTCTTTTGGCCTCAAGAACGTTGGATCCACCTATCAAAGAGAAATGATGGTAATCTTCCATGAAATGCTTCATGACATCATGGAAGACTATGTAGATGATATCCTTACTAATTAAATGTCTATAGAAGAACATCCCTTGGTCCTTCAAAAAATATTTGAAAGAATGAGAGAATATAAGCTCTATTTAAATACAAAAAAGTGTGTATTCAAGGTTACCTAAAGAAATATGTTTGGATTAATAGTATCACATAGAGGAATTGATGTTTATCCTTCCAATGTTTCATCTATCAGTAAAATTTCTCTACCTAAAAATTTCTAACAATTGCATAGTTTACAAAGTAATGTTCAATCAATTCAAAGGTTCATTTCACAGCTTTCAAACATATTGTTAAGTTATGGAGCTAAAAGCTTCACTAGTGTACAAAAGTGGAGGTTGCTGAGTGGCATAGTAACTGACATCGGTTAGGGCCAACCGACATCAGTTAGGGGTCGACTGACATCAGTTATATTCAGCTACAAAAATTGACATCAGTTAGGGGGTCGGCTGGCATCGATCAGATAGGAACCGACATCAGTTATATTCAGCTACAAAAATTGACATCGGTTAGGGGGTCAGCCGACATCGATTAGACAAGAACTGACATCCATCATTTGTGTAGTTCTAGAACTATTCTAATTTTAGATGAACAGTTAGTTTGCATGTAAATAGTAATTTTAGTCTTGAGTCCGCTTTTCTAATTATTGTTTGTTTTGGGATCTATCAAAGAGACCCATGGGGTTGTATTATAATCAATCAAGTAAGCAAGGTCAATTAGATTTGCAAGGTGCAAGATCAAGAAGATTTGTTAAAGCAAGGAGGCAACAACGGTTGATTTGATTGTCACTTGGAAGGTAGGAAACAACAACCATTGGGTTGATTGTCACTGGAGGGAACAACTTAGTGTTTGAGTTGGTTGTAATTGATTGTGTGAGAGAGAGAGAACTCTTGAGGGAGAATTAATGGACACCCAAGAGGTGTGGGAAGAGTGAGATTTATTCATTGTATTTCCTTTTGGATGAGTTGAATATAGATTGTATTGTTTCTCGTATCACCTATTCTTTGTTGTTTCTGATTTCTAGTTACTATTACTTCTGGTTTAATTCTGTGTTTAGTTGCTTATACAATAGTAATCAATTGAGCTCTAAGGTACTAAAAATTGGTATTAGAGAAAGCTATAGGATCCTAATAGGTGGTATCAAAGCTAGGATCACTAACAACTGGTAAAGCGGGTTAGTGTTTATTGATTACAGGTTCACTCACAGGGATTTTTGTTTAAGTGGGAGTAAAGAAATGGCAGAAGAAAGTACACTAAGAATGGAGAAATTCAATGGCAAGAATTATCAATTATGGAGGATGTAGATAGAAGATTATCTATATCATAAAGATCTATACTTACCATTGGGTGGAGTTTCAAGTAAGCCCACATATATGCAAGATGAAGAATGGAATGTTCTTGGTAGAAAGGCTCTGGGATCTATAAGGTTGAGCCTGGCATCATCTGTGATTTCCAACTTATCACAGGTAAAGAAAACGGTAGAGTTAATAGAATCTTTGGCAAATTTATATGAAAAACCCTCAGCTTCAAATAAGGTATTTCTTATGAAGTAATTATTTAATTTGCAAATGCAGAAACATGGATCGGTATATAGTCATCTTAATGATTTCCATGGATTAGTAAATCAGTTAGTTTCAGTCAAAATAGTTTTTGATGATGAAATTAAGGCTCTCTTAATCTTATTCTCTTTACCTAAAAGTTGGAATAGCTTGGTAATGGTAGTTAGTAATACTATGTCTGCTTCAAATATCTTGAAAGTTGATGTGTTGTTAGTGTAATCTTGAATGAAGAAATTCATAGGAAAAGCACAGGGGAATCATCATGTAATGCTTTAAGTGTTGAAAGTAGGGGAAGGCAAAGAGAAAATAACAAGCAAGGGAAATCAAGGTCAAAGATAGGCAGTAGATCCAAATCCAAAAATGGCGGTATAACCTGCTAGAATTGTGGAAAGAAAGGACATGCAAAGAAAGATTGTTGGTTGAAATAAGATCAGCATGAAGGTAATAAAGAAGCAGATGTTACAGCTATTGTTGCACAAGATGCTCTTATATTTTCTTTGGATAGTCAGGTAGAATCATGGGTTTTATATTCTGGTGCTTCTTTCCATGCAACCCCAAATAGAGAATTTTTTCATGATTATGTCCATGGAGACTTTGGAAAAAAATATTTAGGGGATGGTGAGCCTTGTCAAATTGTTGGCAAAGGAGAAGTGTAGCTAAAATTGTAGACTAGAAACACATGGGTGTTGAAGGATGTCATGCATGTACCAATCCTGAAGAGGAATCTGATTTCTACAAGAAAGTTGGGTGATGAGGGTTGCAAAGTAACTCTCACAGCTGAATTTTGGAAAGTTTCCAAGGGTGCACTTGTATTAGCTAGAGGTAAGAAAGTAGGTACACTTTATTTATCTACTTGTATTAATGATTCTCCTTTTATTTTATCTACTTCAGATGTAGATGTAAAGATGTGGCACTGTAGGCTTGGTCACATGAGTGAGAAAGGAATGGATGTTCTTAAGTCAAAAGGTAAGCTTTCAGATTTGAAAAACATAGATCAAGATTTCTGTAAGCAACAGAAGAAAGTGAGGTTTCTCAAAACTAGGTCAATAAAGAAGAAGCACAAGTTAGAGCTTGTTCACACAGACATGTGGGGACCAGCTCAGGGAGCTTCTATTGGAGGATCACAGTATTACATAAATAGGAAATCTAATGTTTTTAACACATTTAAGAACTGGAAAGCCTTGGTTTTCAAGGAGAAGGTGATGGACAGTGATTAGCTTAAGAGGATAAATAATTGTGAGTAGGGCAATGTTGATTTGGACAAGGTTATGATCCAAAATGAGCTCCTAGGTAAAAATCATCACTCATAGGAAAACACAGACACTAACGTCAGTCAGGCAGAGACTGATGTCAATTAGGTAGGAACTGACGTTGGTCTGGTGGAGACCAAATTCAATGATGTCAGGCAAGTGGACACTGATGTTGGTCAAGAAATTGATGTCAGCAATCAGGTGGAATTGACATCGATCGGGTGCAGACCAAGGTTAGCCAAAGATTATCGGGATCGATCACTGCTAGAATGAAATTTAGGTAGACAACAAGCTATCAATGAGTCTTAAATGCCCATGAGGAGGTCTAAAAGGGTAAGTAAGCCTCAAATTCATTATTCCCCTTTTTTATATTACTTGTTGCTCACTGATGGTGGAAAACCAGGAAGTTTTGAAGAGGCAATGTAGGTAGAATCCAGGAAATAGTGGGAGCATGGCATGAATGGGGAAATTGATTCCTTAGAAGAGAACCAAATGTGGGATTTGGTAGAGTTGCCAGCTAAAAAGAAAGCACTAAAAAATGAATGGATTTACAGGTTAAAGAAAGGAGAGAATGGACATGTGAGATAGAAGGCCAAGTTATATGGTCTTGAGCAAGCTCCAAGACAATGGTATTTGAGTTTTGATAGGTTTATGACAAAGCATGGCTTTAGTCAATGTCAATGTGACCATTGTGTTTATTTTACTAGGTTGGATAATATTAGCTATATTATCTTGTTACTGTATGTAGTGTATATGCTTGTTGTAGGGTCACACATGCAGGGAATTACTGAGCTAAAGGTAAAATTAGCTCAGACATTTTCCATGAAGGATTTAGGAGCAAAAATCCTTGGCATGAGTATTTCTAGAGATAGGGAAAATCACAGGTTGATTTTGTCTCAAGAGGATTATGTGAATAAGGTAGTTGAAAGGTTCAATTTGTAGGATACAAAACTGATAAGCACACTTATAGGTGGACAGTTCAAGTTGAGCTTAGAACAGTGTCCTAAAATCACATGATGAGGTTGAGTACATGGTATGTACTAGCCCTGATATTGCCCAAGCAGTGGGAGTTGTCAGCAAGTTTATGGCCAATCCAAGAAAGGAGCACTGGAAAGCAGTTTAGTGGATTCTCAGGTATCTGAGAAGGACCAGTAGTAGGTATTTATGCTATTTAGGGTCAAGCACTTCTCTACATGGGCATGTAGATTCAGATATGGCAGGTGACTTGGATGGCAAGAGAAGTACCATAGGATATGTGTTCACTGTTGGTGGAGTGGTGGTTAGCTGGATTTTAGAGATGCAGAAGGTTGTTGCAGTCACGGAGGCTAGCAAGGATAAGAACCCTGCTGATATGTTAACAAAGCTAGTAACAAAGGAGAAGTTGAATCTTCATTCAACTTTTTTTGGTCTTCAAGATTGAACTTGAAGATGGAGATACAAGCCAAAAACAAATTAGAGGACATTGTTGTACAGGTACAGGTGCAGTTATTTATCTCCAAGTGGGAGATTGTTAAGTTGTGGAGCTAAAAGCTTCACTAGTGTGCAAAAGTGGAGGTTGTTGAGTGACATAGTAATCGACATCAGTCAGGGCCAACCGACATTAGTTAGGGGTCGACCGACATCGGTTATATTTAGCTACAAAAACTAACATCAGTTAGGGGGTTAGTCGGCATCAATCAAATAGGAATTGACATCGGTCATCTGTGTGGTTCCAGAACTGTTCTAATTTTAGACGAACAATTAGTTTGCATGTAAAGAGTAATTTTAGTCTTGAGTCCACTTTTCTAATTATTGTTTGTTTTGGGATCTATCAAAGAGACCCATCGGGCTGTATTGTAATCAATCAAGTAAGCAAGGTCAATTAGATCTACAAGGTGCAAGATCAAGAAGATCTGCTGAAGCAAGGAGGCAACAACGATTGAGTTGATTGTCACGTGGAAGGTAGGCAACAACAACCATTGGGTTGATTGTCACTGGAGGGAACAACTCAGTGTTTGAGTTGGTTGTAATTGATTGTGTGTGAGAGAGAGAACTCTTGAGGGAGAATTATTGGACACCCAAGAGGTGTGGGAAGAGTGAAATTTCTTCATTGTATTTCCTTCTGGATGAGTTGAATATAGATTGTATTATTTCTCGTATCACCTATTCTTTGCTATTTCTAATTTCTAGTTACTTATTACTTCTAGTTTAATTCCTTGTTTAGTTGCTTATACAATAGTAATCAATTGAGCTCTAAGGTACTAAAAATTGGTATTAGAGTGAGCTATAGGATCCTAACACATATGTTATCCTTTAAAATTTCTAATTAACAAGGACAAACATTTCCATTTGAATCAAAACTATCAAACAACATTTTAAAATATCAAATAATATTTTTCCAATACACCAATATTAATGTTGACTATTCCAAACAAACATTTTATTTATACATATCAACAATGTAATATGCATTGTGGGCATTTTTTGCCAAAAAAATTAAACAAAGGGCTAAAACAATAGTCTAATACATAGTATAGCTTTGGTGTCCTATGAGCTCAATTACTCTCCTATAGAAAAAAACATATTGTGTGGTTGTTTTTCATTCACAAAAACTTCATCACTACATGCTTAACAATCAAACAAAGATTTTTTCTAAAATCAATCCATTCAAATATCTCCTATATAAAATAACTCTAATAAGGAAAATGGATAATTAGGTCATGATTATTATCAATTTTAATCATTATTATGTCAACTAGAAAGTAATCTAGAGACATTTTATTGTAGATACATTAGCTAAATATACTCTAGTAGATCATACACCTCTCATTTTATATTTTCTAAATAAATCAATCATGTCTATAGATGAAAATTTAGAGTGGAAATTATATTTTGATGGTTATTTCACTAATCATGGATCGGAGGTAGGTATTCTAATAGTCACTTCTAATGGATATGGAATTATAAAAGGATTTATAATAGAGTTACCTTGGACAAAAATTATAGTATAGTGTGAAGTTCTCATATCTAGACTCAAGTTAGCCATACAACGGAGTATATAACATCTTATATTTGGTGATTCCAAGATTATCATTAAAAAATCCTATTTAAATTCCAAACCATAGATGAAAATATAATCACTTAATAATTAATGGTGGATAGTCTCAAATTGTGATTCCAAACTATATAATTTAAACAAGTGCCTAGGACTACAAATAAATAAACTCTACACCAAACATAATCATTTTTTTGTTAAGCTCTTGATGATGCAAACATATGATACACTAGAATATAAAATGGTTTACAAGGTGGTTGGTCCCACTTCCCCTTGGTACCATAATATCTATATATACCTACATGATAACATCTTTATACCCAATTGAACTCTTAATCAAATAAAAACCTTTATCTAATGTACTTCACATTTTTCTATCTTTGGAAACACTCGATATCAAAATGGGCATGATGTAACTATGTTAATGTGTTTTAATTATAAAGAGGTAACCTTATAAATTATGTAGGTTCATGATGAAGTATTTGATGCTCATACAAGTGGTATAGACCTTTTCAAAAATCTCTTGTGTATTGGCTATTATTGGCCCATTATGAAATCTAATTATTGTGAATATCTTAATAAATGTGTACCTTTAAAAAAGCATGGTGACCTTATTCATATCCCATTAAAATCATTTAACCCCATAACTATGCTTTGGCCATTTTATGCATGGGGTTTAGATCGCATTGGAAATATCAATCCCAACTCTTTAAATGGCCATAAGCATATCATCAAAACTATTTAATACTTTAAAAAATGGGTTGAAATCATGCCCTTTACTTATGTCATCGACAAGCAAATTTCCAAGTTCATCTTAAACCATATTATATTCCACTTTGGTATCCCACCCGCCATCATCTTTGATAACTAAAAATCATTAAAAAATAAGGATGTCAATGTCCTTTGAAATACATATAACATTAAACACAAATGGTCAAATTCTTACTATACATAAGGTAATGTACAAGATGAGGAAACCAAAATTAACATCTTAAAAATCCTCAAAAGGGTTGTCAATAAATTTGGACATGACTAACACCTTCAACCTTATCCTAATTTGTGGGCATACTACACAAACATCTATACCCCATGGGGGAAACCCCATATTCCATCATTTATGTCACTGATTTGATCATGCCTATAAAAATTTAACTCCCATCCTTATGCATATCCTTAAAGAACCTACTTTATGATGAATCTAATTGCACTTCCTACTTAAGTGAGATCCACCTCCTTGATGATAAACACTTTAAAGCCTTAAACCATTTACAAGCCTATCAAAACCTCCTTCACCATATCTATAGTAAGAATATTAAATCCAAATAGTTTTAAATAATAGATCTAGTCCTTAATGAAAATCAATTAAACACCAATGTTAATCTAGATAAGAAAGGAAAGTTTGAACCTCACTAGTTGAGTCCATACATATTTATTATAAAATATGGATCTGGAGCTACAAATAAGCCACAAAATATGGAGAGAATATTCATTAATCCATAATAATCATTCACCTCAAGCATTTATATGCCTAAATAACTCTAGTTTTGTTGTAAATATGTCATATGTCAAAAAAAAGCAAAAAATATAAAAACAAAGAGATAAATGAAACAAATCCATGTAAAAGTGAAAATAATTATTATGGTTCTTTGGGAAAGTATCATGGTGAAAACCAAATTTTATCACTAGTGATGGGTCCATTTTGTATACACACCCTAGATACATAAGGGCATCCCATCACATTATTCAATTGTATATCCTTATTCACTTGTACAAATCCCATCTTTTCAAAAACTATGACATGTTAGTTTGTAGTTTTGACCTTTGAATTTGTACAAGTATACCATTTATCATGTTTTGGTAATAATTTGTATATAATCCTTCAAAACACTTATCCAAAATTATAAAAATCCAAACATTACTTCATTCATTGATCACCTCATCATTCTAAAACTCATTTCTTGGGAAAGAAGTCCATCATCAACTCATATTTACATTAAATTACATCCTCACTTTGTATCCATTCCCATATTGGAAGAAATACATTTGTCCTAACATCCCCAAGTGGATTATGTCCATGAAAGATTATGTAGGTAATGTTAAAGACATATGGTCTCTAAGATCAGCTTGACCACCATCATCATTACTCTTATCATTTTTATTTCCATTTATCCATCATAATTTCATCACATGCCTCCTTCATAATACCATTTTAATTCCATCACTACACATAACTTCATCCCATTTATCTTGTCAGTATCTTATAATCACCTATCAAGCTTGTCAATCTCTTCTAACATGATGATTGAAACCTATCTTATCTCTTCACCTTCTTTCCCACCTATCCTCCAATTCACTTCATTTTTCATAACTCCTTTCATATTATCCATTACATTATTTCTTACTCTCCTTTTTTACCCTCACTTATCCTTTCAATATGTATTTGGTCATGATTCCAACTACTTCTTCACTCTCATCTCATTAATTTTGAATCCTATATCCACTTCTTTGCTTGTTCATTCCCCTTTCTTCTATGTTTTTCCTTATCCTATATCATCCTTACCGTCCCATGTTTTATTTGGGATTATTATATACCATCTTCATGACTTTCACCTTAGTTCACATCCCTCATCATGTCATTCCCTTGAAAAAAAACAACATTCTCTCACATCTACTTTTAATTCCCCAATCTACTTATTGTTTTCACTGACATCATTTTAACCTCACTTACTTTTTATTTCATTATAATTTTCCTTTTCATTTAATTTTTCTCATCTCTTCCATAATTAAACTTTTATTCTTGTTTATCTAAGTACTCTTACACAATCCTAGGTCAGTTCTTATTCCCACTACTAGCTCCTTTAAGGATATTTATCCTTTTATAAGACTTATGTAATGTCCCTTTTCTTCTTATTTGGGTAAGTTCTCTTACTCAGCGTTATGTAAAATCCTTCTTCCCACAAATAGCTCCTATAAGGATATTTATCCTTTGAGAAGCTTTCCATAATTAACCTTTTATTAATATTTAAGTAAACACTCATACTCAAAACTACCTTTTTATTCTTATTTATGTAAATACACTTACACATCAACACCAACTTGATTCTTCATCCTCATGTTCATATTTTGACCCATCATCATCTTTCTCTGAGACCTTGTTAACCTCTTCATCCTATTTAATCCATATCAACATCAACATCACCATCAAACCCAATGCATTCTACATCAATTGATGGATACATATAATCTTCTCCAGTGTAAAATAAATCTTGTCAACCATAAGGGTATAGTTATTAAATTGTACTACTCCTACATGAATCTCCATGTATTCTCATTTTTTCACCTTCTTACTTTAATACACAAAATTTGATCAGATTTCATGGTTTGATATACACACCTCTTAACTTTCAATGTCTCTCCATGTTGTGTAGAATAATATTTTCTCTTCCTCAATATATTTCTTCCTACCATGCCATGCTCTTATCAGTGACTTTGGTACTTTTTTTACTAAGATCTTTGCCCCCTATGATGCAATTAGTCCATACTAATTATGTGAACTTGATTCCTTATAGGTCAAGGTTATTAGTCTAGAAGCATAACCTCAAAAAAAGATGGAAATATTGTATGTTCTCCATTACATCCTCTCCATCTTCATTGATATCCCTCAATACATGAAATACATGAACAAACCATTCTTTAATCACTTTGAGACATCCTTATGTCCTAGTTTTTTTGTGACTTCTTCATTCTATATAAATTTATTATACCATTCATATATATATATATATATATATATATATATATATTCCTCAATATATCACAACTTTTCTATCCATCCCATTGCTTATAATAACTTAACTCCTTAGCTAATTATTAAAAATATATCAATTCATCTACTCTACTTGAGGAAAATCACTTTATACTCAGCTAAAATCACAACAAGACAACATTATCTCTAGTGAGTTAATTTAACTTGAGGATTAATATCATCCATTAATAATAACACCTACCTAAAGGTAGAATTAAATTGACCTGAGGTCCATTTGGATTATGTAGGCAACACTTGGAGACATGGAGTTTTTAATATTAGTTTAACAACTAGCACTAACTACCACCTATTTATCATGTTAAGTTTCAACCTCTAAGGAGGTGTTTCATGTCTCATCACCCAACCAACATAATGGGAACACCCTAAGGATTTGGGTCACCTATGGTTGGAATGAACCTTCAGAGAAGGTTGGCTTCTCCTGATGGATCACCAAAAACTAGTAGTAATGCTACTAAATTTATAAGGAAAGGGGAGGAGTACATAAAAATAAATAAACAAAAATAAAAAGGGGGGATACACTAGAATATTATGATACCCTTCACTCTCTTAAGCATATACAATGTGTATACAATGAGATATGTAGCATATCTATAGATCAATCCTAGTTCAGAGAAGACAAATCCTACTTACACTTATGATTGGGGATTCATTAGATAATTGGATTCATGACAAATATGGATACACTAGACCTAGCCAATGGATATCTTACCATAATAATATCACTAGGGAGGGTTCCAAATCTGCTAGTCAAGAAAAACTATGTGATAACCTTAACTAGGTCCTATGTTTTCATATTCACTAAACTAATAACAAGGAATCTAAAGTCTAATATAGTGCTCACTAAAGCTTGTGGCACAAAGTGGGGTTACTAAATATAAAAGTAAACATACATTAGAGAACCCAAATTAAACTATGTATAGGTAAAATGCTAATATATAGAGAAAGTAATATATTCCAAAACCATTATTTATGCTACTTCTATCTACTAAATAGAATAGACAAATTAAAGATACTTACATTGAAGATGAACCCATCGAGACTCAATATCTCCCTTGGCTAAAGTTGCTTTGTAAGAGATTATTATGGTTTGTAAGGATCACTGAGAAATTCCAAAGCATTGAAGACTTCTCCATAAGACAATATTATTCTCCAAGTAGAAACCATAATCTAAGACTCCTCAAGTAGAATGGTAAAAGAGTAGATTGTAAAGAATCATAAATGAATAATTAACTCTTGGTGTCTCTCTAAGAATGGATAAATGGATGTATTTATATAAATTGATCTAACCCTAAACCCTTCCAAAATTTTAAGCCGATAAGGTCGACCTGATTGACCTAGTATGGTAATTAACAAAAATAAACTAGGTCATGGACTAGCTCAGCCATGGGCTAACCTAGTCCATAATAAGTTTTTTTAATAAGGATACAAGGTTGATCTGGTTGACTATGTCATGTAAACTATAAAAAAATGGGTTTAAGTTAAGAAAGGCCTAATGAAGGTGGTAAATTATTAGATGAGGGTAAAAAATAGGAGGCTTATCTTAGCAAAATGTTTTTAGGAGATGGTTGGATTGATCAAAAGTGGTAAAAAAGGAGAACAATCCTACAAAAGTAATAATGGTCTATACATCCCTTTCCCATTACTCCTCTTAAGGCATGTAATTAGAGAGATTTAGACTCGATGGGTTCCTTCAAGATAGAAAACATCAATAATTTATAATGTGTGAAAATATTATGTGTATACATATGCCCCACTTGAAGCTCATCATGTGTCACTCAGGTACAACATGAGATGCTGCTTCAAAAAAGAACATAACACACAATGTTAAAGCTAACAAAAGTTATAATAATTTAAAGAAAAAATAATTGAAATATAAATGATTGAAAAGGAAATAATTGAAAAATTAAATGTAATGTGTACCTTGAATTACCTTTATTGTTAGATGGTTGTCTATTGTGTTTTTAGTTTTGATAATGGAGGGCATAGAGACTACTTTTGACAAACCCAAGGATACAAAACTAAAGAGTAAAAATAAAAAAATAAAAGAAATCTAATATTGATGTTATGTGGATGGGATGTACTTGGAAATTTAGAAATATGGGGTGATAAGTGCTATATTAGACCAAATTACCAAGTAAAAATTTTAGATTGAATCAAGTAACTAGAATGCCAAGGCTAATAAAGATTAAAAAACTCAAACAAGTAAACCTTAAGTAAGAAGGGAAAAATCACCAATTCAAACCAAGGATACATGTCAAAAAGGATGGTAATCAAACATCAATGTAAAATTAGTAACAATCCTTAAATAAGGATGGGCAAGCATAATGGAAAAACAACATTGATGAGTGAGCAGTAACAATCCTTACTCAATCATCAATGGAAAAAGTACATTAAAGTATAAATGGACTTAGGTGTCCCAAATAAAGGGTGGTACAACAATACAAATTAGTAAAATACATCAAGTCATATATATAAATTTAGATCCAAGTTGTAAATAATGTAATCCATAATTGCTCAAGCATATTGTTTTGTTCTAAAGATATATAACATTGAAATGAAGTAGTGATAGCATGTTTTTAAGATGTGAAGAAGAGGGAATATAGGATAAGGGAAAATATAATTAGAATCACACTTGGCATATAAAGGGTGGTAAATGAAATGGGTGGAGGGGATAATGAATGAAAATCCAAGGTAAATGAACTCTTTATCTAATTCAATACACTCAAATTAGGTTTGAAAAAATAAAAGGACTTTTGACCTTAAGAACTTTGAAGGACTGATCTTAGCCACACAAGTCTTAGGTAAACAAATGATGCATGTAAATATTTCCATGAAGGTTGTATGCATAAAAAATAAAATGGACCTACCTTTCCATAATGTGTTCCCCATTCTTCAAGACCCCTTATAGAGTCATCAATGTATTGTGAATATTAGGTACTTGTGTGAGAAAGTAGGTAGCACCATAAATTTTGTTTAATTCTCTTATTCCAATCTACTAGCCTATCATACTCCAATAGACCTTGGCTCTAGTGTGAGGCCAACTATGGATTTTGAGATTTGATTGGAGATAGGAGATGTGCTTGTAATCACATATTTTTGTGTGATTTTGACTTTTGAGATTTGTATGTTACCTTTTGTATATCATTACATTTGGTTTCAAATGATTTGTATTTTTTATTTTTTTATGACTTTTTTCCATTCCTCCTCCATATGGATTTGGAATACCTAACATGGGTGCTAAAGATGACTTTAATTTCAATACTTTGGACTTGGTTGCTAAGAGAGAGAACCTAGAGAGCATGGTGTCTAAGATTCTCATAAATTTAAGTGAAATATAAGTGATATCTTGACTTTAACCTTTTTTTATCCCATGTGGAGTGAAATGAAAGGAAATCAAGATGAATGAAACATGAAACAATTTTAATGAATTCAAATCACAAAAATGTGACAAAGGGCAAAAAATGGATATAATGACAGTAAAGTATGATTCACTATCATAAGAATGAGGGAAATGTATGAAAACATGCTAGCATAGATTGTTGTGAACATTTCATATATCAAAAGAAGAAAAACTTAAAGCTAAGAACAAAGATCCAAAACTCATAATCATTGCAAAACAAATTATAGATAAGGAATGAAAGGATGGTGATTTTATGAGGAAGGCCAGGTACTATCCATGGTCTTAAAATGAAACTCATAAAATAAAAACCCAAGAGGTGTCAAAAGTGTGTGAAAATAGATAAGATAAAGATGGTATTTATGAGGAAGGTCAGGTCTTATCCATGGTTTTACACTAAAACTCATAAAAGAGAAATCCAAGGGGTGCTAATAAATGTTGGAAAATTATGAAAACAAAGGAGATGAAAGGAAATCACGAGGAATATTGGGTCATATCCATGGTTTTACAATGAAACTCATGATAAAAAGGGAAAACCAAAATACCAATAGGAAGGACTAGGGTTTATGAAAAGAGAGAACTACTATAGAGGGTGAGACCTATATAAGTATCCTAAATAAAGTGATAGATAGATAACATATAGAAATTATGAAAATAATGGAAATATTTAAGTAAAATACTTCTTGAAGGATTGTGCATTGGTGGGCTCTTTGAAAATATGCCCTTTATTAGTTTGAATGTGATAGGTGCTTGGACCAAGAATGTCTTTGACTAAGGGCACCACCATTTTTGGGCATATTTACCTTATTTTTAATGAGCATAACCTAATTTAAGGATAACATCACCAACATTAAATTTATGAAATTTAACTCATTTTTTATGGAAATACAATCCTTGTCATAAAGATGATGCTTATCAAGGAGATTGAGAGCATGAAAGTGAGATTCAAATAATTATTCATTAGGTATGATACCATGAAGATATATATAGAGAGAGGGAAGCTTAAATTTTAATGGAAGGACTGATTCAAAATCATAGACTAGAAAGAATGGTGTTGCCCTAGTGGTAGTACATATGGTAGTGAAATAGGCCCAAAGAGTAGGATAGAGATGAAGGTGCCAATCCATGCAGGTTTCATGAATTATATTTTGGAAGATTTTATTAATCATTTTGTTTTTGACCTTAGAATTTACATTAAATCATGGATGATAGGGTTTGGAGAATTTGTGCTTGATTTCAAATTTAACACAGAGCTATTTAACATATTTATTTTTGAAATTACCACCATTTTTTGAAATGATAGTGTGAGGGACACCAAAGTGGGAAATGATTTAATTAAAGATGAATTTGTATATGGTGGTACTAGTTAAATTAACAAGGGGTATAAATTCTACCCATTTGGTAAAATATTCTATATCTATGATTATAAAGACATGCCCATCTTGAGATTGAGGTAATTTGCCTATGAGATCTAATCCCCACATGGACAATAACTAGGGAGATTATATAGTTTGAAGCTCAAGTAGAGGTGAATGAATTAAATCATCATGAATAGAGTAAGAATTACACATTTTATCAAATTATATGTCATCTTTTTCAATAGTGGGCCAAACGTATCCCATACATAAGCATTTATGGGCTGTAACATGCCCACTACAGTGGCCACTACAAATTCCCCCATGTGTTTGTTCAAGAAGAGGAGGAAACTCATATTTCATAACAAATGGAGTAGGTTCATTTATCATTGTGGTAATATAAGATTTTATATAAAAATACATACTTAAAATCTTGTTTGTGAATGTGAGTCTTTTCATAAGAATTGAGGTTGGGAGGATAAATTTGGTGTTCCATAAATTGAATGATGTTTTTATAACATGGAATTTTTCAAATGGTAACTAAATCAATGTGGTAGAGAAGTGAATCTTATGTTTGAATATAATATGGATATTTTTTATTTAGATAATAAAAGTGGGATTGGTAATAACTTGGTGCAGATGAAAAAGAGATGTTAAAGAAGTAAGGGAATCGATAATAGAATTTTGATCTTGAGGGATAGGTTCAATGGTGAAATAAATGAAGTCTTAGGTGGGAGTTGTTGTAATTTGATGATAAAAATGATATTCTCACTTTTGAATTACTAATTACCATTTACTTGATGGCAAATGAGCTAAGAATCACCTAGAGCATGCATGTATTGGATGTATAGATCAAGGGCTTCTATCATGCCTAATATTAAAGATTAATACTCTTCCATGTTGTTAGTGACATAGAATGTTAGGAAAAAAGATAATGGGATGTCAATAATTACTAGTACTACTGCTATTGGGCCTTTATAATTTCTTAGAGTAGGTTTGGAAAGGCCAAATTCATCATGGTAATCTTGATTTGAATGTTGGTGGATATTTTGGTCAAGTAGATGTGGTGGAGTAAGAATGAATTTGTTATAGGAGTGTAAGATGTTGTGAGTGAAACCTATAATAGTCTTTTGAAGAAATTTTAGTAGTTACTAACATCATATGTCAGCTATATGTTGTTATAAATCATTGTTCCTAGCTTTAAATAAAGGTATTAACCTTCCTATAGCTTATATCATCATTCTATATAATTTTCCAAGTAACTTGTAGAAAATATGATTTAACAAATAGAAACTAATATGTAACCTATAAACTAGGATCTAACCCATTGTTGACTACATACTTATCTACAAAAAAATTATGAATCTAGTAAAAGTGCTATGAGTTGATGATCAAAGGTATGAATTCAAAAAAGATGATTTTACTTCTTCTTGTTATTATTTTTTTATTTTGATGAAAAACCAAGGTGGTTTTATAATCAAGGACTTTAATTTATCCATTGGCAAACCAATAACTTAGTTTTCTAACCAAGCCTATTAACAATGCTTGAAAATTTTCATTATTAAAATATTTTGTTTTTTTATAATTCTAACTATATAGTTAAAATATTTATTCAGCCCTTAGCTATCCAAAAAAATTATAGGTTGGTTTAGGTTATTATATATTGCTTACCATTTATCCAAAGATATATAGGGTAAGATGCAATTCCCATTTTATGCTTGAATAAGGTCATCTAAGGATTAAGGTTTGTAAAGAGTGTGCTCATCTAGTATTTTAGATAACTTCATATCCATGTGGGGTCTTTATTATTTGATGATATTTAGTATGAAGTATTATTTTGAAATTGGTTTCTTATATAAATTTAGATGATGAACATTGACTATAAAAGAGAATCTTACTGAATCTATTATTTGTATCTTGGCTAATTCATTTTCAAACACTTTATTTATCTTATAAAGACTAATCCATCTTGTTCTTAGTTTTTTTATGTGGTTATTATATCTATAATCATAGAGAATTACCCAATATCATGGTTGAAATTACCATGTCTTTATGAATCTATCATGGCATATAACACATTATTGCTTAACCATTTTGTATGTTTTAATTCTTACCTCTAAAATTAATCTAATGCATTGAGTTGTATTATTCTCTCCATATATGCTTTAGATAAATTTAGGCCACATTGTAGGGTAGTCCTCAACATTTTGAGATCAAATTATATGAGGAAAAAAAAAATATTTCCATAGATAAACTCATATGGTATAAAATCTATTTTGGTCTTCCATGTTATGGCATATGCTCATATAGCTTTGGGAAGACATGTTGCCCAATCCCAATAGTGCACAACTACTAATTTTGTGAGAATAGTTTCTAATTATTTTTTAGTGAGCTCTACTTACCCATTATACTAAGAAATATATGGAGTAGAAGTTTTGTGCCTAATTTTATATACAAAAACAAGGGGTACAATTAGATTAGATGTGAATTGTTGTCATTAATCTATAACTATCTCTCTTGGTACATTGTATCTTGTGAATATATCTTTATAGATAAATTTTATAAATTTCTAATCCCTTGCATATGTTAAAGCCTTTAATTCCACCCATTTGGATAGGTAATCTATACATACCTATATGTAATCCTTATTTTTATACTTTTGATCTATTGGTCCACAAACACCAGTCCCCCCACTTGTAAAAAATACCCAACACAAATTGGGGTTGGATAGGAATTTTGTAAAAATGTATGGGTTTCCCAATATATTGGCATCTGTTGTATTTTCATGTATATATGATAGCATATTTGTGTAAGTTGGGCTAATAATAACTTATAGTCAATATATTCGATGATGTCCTCTTGGTATCAAATTATCCCCTACAAGGTCCTTCACATCATGCTAAGAGGATTTAAATTACCTCATCCTCCCTTATACATTGACAAATGATTAGATTAGGTTTTGTATAAAACATATTTCCTAAGATCCATGAGTATGGACCACTTTTATTCACCATGTGGTGTCTTTATTTAAGAGAAATATTATGGGATGATACGTGTAGCCACATAGTTCTAAATTTATACAAACCAAGGATTATTAATTGATACAAAAATAGGTTCATCCAAAAAAGAATTATCTACTACTAGACCATGTTTTGGAGATGTTAGTCATGATAAAATTTATATGACTAAATTATGTGTACATGGTATATCTACAATAGTGATGTCAAATTTATGTAATATTATTAACCATTTAATTATTTACCCATTAATAGATGTGTTATTCATTAGATAAATGATTTTGTCATGATCAATGTGAATATAAACAACATAGCTTGTAATATAATGTCTAATTTTTTTATGGCATAAAAAGCTACAAGGAATTATTTTTCTATCATGATGTTTTTAAGATCTACTCCTTGAAGGTTTTTTATGATAAATTAGATAACATAGCTCAATTATCCTTCTATTTATTTGTAGATTGTTCACAGTGTGATATAAAAATCATCTATATGGATGTAGAAGGGTAAATTATAATCTAGTCCACAAATCATCATAGTTTAGACTCATATTTTTTTATGGTCCTAGAATTATAGTTCACATACATAAAATCCATTAAAATCAACATATTTAGAAAGTAAAGAAATAAAGGTAATGCAATTTTACTAAAATCCTTAATAAATATACAATAGTAATTGGCAGGTCCTATGAAACCTTAAACATAAGTTTGTTTTCATGGGGTTGGTAAGTTTGTTTATTACATTTATTTTGGTAGGATATACCTCTATTAATGTGAGTGAGATGTGTTAACCTAATCCAATATATTTCATCACCAACATATAAAAGTTATCATGATTTAGAGATAATGAGTTATATTGACAACATTGAAGGACTTTATTTAAGGTTTTTGATGGATTCTTCATACATGTCTCCATAGACTATGAATCCATTCATGTAAAATTATACACAATCATAAGATGTGTTAGAAAAAGTATTAAGATAACCCTATAAAAGGTGGAAGAAACATTTCATAATCCAAATGGTAGTATAGATTATGCATAGGTACCCCTAGAACTTGTGAAGGTATTCTTATCTAGGTCATCAATATCTATTATGATGTGGTTGTAACTACTAAACCAATTTATAGAGGATAAATATTTCTTTCTTTCCAATGTGTTAAGTTCTTGGTCAAAGAAAGGAAGATTAAAGTGATATTTCATTGTGGTTTCATTAACTTATCTATAGTCTATTAAAACACACCATTTGCATCCATTTTTTGACACAATATCAAGGGTAACACATGTTTAATATCATATATAGGTAAGTGCATAGATTTGGGGGATAATTTCATATACATATACCATAATGCATACACATTATCAACATAATGTGTATGTGTTATTTCAAACTAAGTTTGAGATTACCAAACATAAACACATATGAACTATAATTTTATATTTATATTATAAAATTTATATTTCTTATACTTTAAATGTATTTTAGAATATATAATAAAATAGGGTCATTCTACATCTAATAGAGTTGGTCTCATATCTATATGTCTTATGATGTGGGAGATAGTTTTTAAAAATCTAATCTAGTCAATAGTTAGGCATTTTTAGGCTCTTATTATTGAACCTAGGGATTTTAGGGCAAAACATTTATACTTAATGTCAATTTTTGGTAAACATATAAATTTTTTTAGTTTTTTATTGCTTCTGGATTGCTTATTGGCATTTATAAGAGTTTTAAGTTTGTCAAAATTGAAGTTTACAAACCACTCAATTTAAATTCAAGGTAAAGTGGTGTGATTTAGATAACAAATGTCACATTGATGACTTGTGCACATAAAACAAAAATTTGTGTTAATTTCTCATATATATCATCCTTCTTGTTAGGGCCAACATACCCTAATTTTTGAAAAATTGGGACCATTGAGAAACCCTAAAGTTTGAACATGAAATATAGCATGTTAGTATCATTTGTAGAATTTGATGATCATCCATTTTATTAAAATTAGGATTACTTGGTTTTTTTTTTCTTTAATTTTGACTAATAGCGCTAATAAATGATCTTTATTGCCTTTAAGTTATAGGTTCTATGATGTTTGTCCCTGGGAAATTCATGTTTCAAAACCCTAACCAAAACCCTCAGTTTAAATTTGAATATTAGTGGGAACCAAATTGGTGAGAACCTTTTAAAAATACATTTTTTGACCTAAGTATAAAGTTCATGTTTTAAGCTTAGTCATGTTTTCTAACACGACCAAAACTTAAACTAAAATACTTGGTCCCTTTCATGGTTTTCCCCTTTAAAACTTCCTTGTATGCCTAACTAGTTGTTCATTATGTAGGGTCCTTTTAACATTTCCTAACTTAGCATAAGATTTTAACCCTAATGCCCCATTATATTTGTTAAATATTAATGAGACATTATTCTTAACATCTTCACTTAAGTTTTGGTTCCCCAAGTCTAATTATATGTTAGCTTGGTCCTTCACTTTATACTTTAGCCTAAGGTTTTAAAACTAAGGCCCTAACACATTTATTAATACCATCGGGACCTTAGTCTTAATACCTTAGCCTAGGTATTTTATATAACCAAATTCATAACTTAACTTCCTTGCATCTTATAGGATCTAACAACCTCACTTTATCATGGCATTTTATCCATTGGAGTGAGTAAACCCTAAGCTTTAGGTTAAATAACATGCACCCTAGATAATATAAAGGTTCACACTTCATCATGGCCTTTTTATCAGATGGTGCAAGGAAGTCTTGACATAATACCTCATATAACCCACTGGTCAATCATAGTTAATCTCTCAAATTGTGATCAATGGTTCTCACTTTATCACAAAGACTCGATCAAATAGAGTGAGGCATAGTTGAAAAGTCAAGGGAATATAAAATCCCTGAATGATTGACACATGACACCCTTTCATTCTATGATCAAAGACAAATGGGTCCCACCTGAAAAAATGACCAATCATGAGTGACCTCTCAGATCATGATCCAATGGCTATCACTTCATTAATAATCTTAATCTGATGGAGTGAATTAATTCCAAGACCCTAGGAAGCCCTGTAGAGGTGCCAAGTGGCACTCCTACATTAGGCCACAAGAATATTATGACCTTAAAATTGATGTTTGTATGACCATCATTTGATGTTCATGAGGATGTATTTGACATCCATGTGACCATCAACTTTAACCCCATCAAATTAAAAGCTTTACTAGTTTAAAATTGACATTCACATGACCATCATTTAACATCCATGAGACTGTCAAATTTAAGATAATGAATTATTATATTTAGAGTTAATATACACTCCAAAATCTTGTTGGAAGGCTTATAAATGGGTTTACAATCTAAGGGAAGTGCTAAAAAAATACCCAAACACTAGGAATCTTCAATTTTTAAAATATGGAAATGGTCTTATGATCTAAATATGAAATAAACTTAGTCTAAATATATACTTTAAGGTCCCCATGGCATTATGTTCAAATATCATGAACCTTAAACTATAGACTTATACTAAGTCTTATTTTAAAAGGAGGTCTTTGTTACATAGAATTTGGACCAAATATTTCTAACCAAAGGTTTTCATGTGTTTGTTAATACATTAAAACCCTTTTATCATTAAACCATTATATCATTTTGAACCCCTTTTGAGCATGATTTTTAAGGCTAGGAATAAATATTTTAGCCTAATGTATACATTGTATTTTCTAAAACATAATATAAACATTGGCTTAGAACATTTAACCTTGGTCCCCTTTATGGAATTCAAAAAATTTAGACATAAATCCCTTAGCCTAAAGTTTTCTTTGTGCTTAATAAACATGAAATAAACCTTAGCCTATGGAATTCAAGTCTAAGTCCCACCTTTAATAATGTTCTAACTTAAAGTTTGAGGATCTTTTTAGATCAACAGTTCGTGCTTTGTCATTGTATTTTGATCCAATGGTGTGAAGGTGATCATGACTGTTCAAAGGCCCATGAACTCACTACGTGGCCAATGTTCATTCAATAAAGAACTGGCATTGGATTTAGAGCATGAGGAGACATGTAAAGATGCCAAGTTTCACAACTATGGAACTTTCCATAAAAATATCCAATCACAAGCAAGGGCCTAAATTAAAATCAATGGCTCATGTTAATCCAAGATTTTGATCCTACAGTGTGAAATAAAAGAAGGTATTTTAAATACCAACAGTTAGTGCTCAAATGGAATTTATGAAAAATGTCATGAAAGGCCTAGACAAATACCACATAGGCACAAAACAAGTAGAAAAGGACAAAATACAAGATCTTGTGAGATCAAAAATGCAAAGGTATAAAGGCAAAGGTCTAAATCAAATCTAAGGCACATATAAGCCAAAGCCTAGGTATATTCCACCATTAAATCTTAAAAACCCTAAACCTTGCATAAAAGTGACCCAAATAGACTCAATTGGTTACAATTTGATCCAAGGAGAACTTATTGTGTTTTTTAGCACAATAGATCTTTCACAAAGATCATTTGTAATCTGCTATGAAAAATTACCAAAAATAGGGACCATGATAGCCCACAAACAATAATTAAAGGAAGAGACTGAGCTCTAATTATTGATAGATGATGAAGGTTAGATCTTCAAAGATATTAAATTAGACCTTGCAGCCTAGAATGTCTTGAGCATTAGGAATTTATCCAAGCTCTTATTCATGGTAGAGGAGTTACAACCCATTTCCAAGAAAGAATAGAGGATTTCCTCCACAAGCAAGAGGCAATATGACTTGGTTGTAGTCCAGATGGTTGGCCTTTACTATACCACATCAAAATCTGAAGTACTACATTGTATAGACATCCTTGCTCCCATATTTGTTGACTATAGAGTAGATAATGAATGGATCATTAGGGAGGAAAACTCCAAGAAGGTATCATATATTTATCTAGTGGCATTTGAGAAATACTATAAGCTCCCTCTCCCCCATGTACACATATCTAAAATCAAATAATGGACTAGAAATCATGGCCTATATTCCATACTTAGACCCTATCTGCACCAATGAACCCATATCTTCAAGGAATTTGAGGGAAAAATCCTAATAATCTAATTTAGAGAGGGCATTAGAGTTTTAATGACCCTATTAAATTGAGATTTTGGAGCCCCCTCAACAACCTGTGAATAAAATCTAGGTTCCCTTTGTCCATTTCATGGTGGAAGAAAATATCACCTCTCTAATTGAATATTTAATCAGTGTCTTCCTCACCAAGAAATTCACTACCATAAAAATAATGACATCTAAACAATTTTACATGATGTCATACTTGTTAGATGCCCTGATTGCCTTTATTAATTTCCTAGGGAATTAGGAATTGGTCCCCAAATGGCAAAACTACTATTTCACACCACTACTCCAAATTGCATATCTTTAAGTACATGAATCACATGTAGTTTATTTGTGACTACATTTATCCAACCATAGTGGAGGCCATCATAGGTGTTCCCATGCCTAGGGTCCATCCACTCATCATGAAGTTTATTGAAATGATGGGGGACATATGGTATTACCCTAATTGTATAGTTATGAAGATTGAGGGGATCATGTCCCAGCCCTACAAATCACATGTATATGTTTCAAGTAAGCTTGTGGAACATGAAATTTCCTCTTATATCATTCATGGCATTGATGAGACCTATAAGGAGAAGAGGAAGGGTCTACTTTGCCCCTTTTCCTTCATTATTGGTAAAACCATATTGAAAGACTAGAAATAGGTGGAAATCATGTCCACACATAGGGATTCATTTGGATTTCAATTAGATGAACTCAAAATATGGGATCTATAGAATATATTGCATGAGAATTTGAAGAACAAGAAGCTCCCCAAGCCTAATAATGTACATAAACTTAGTATTCATGACACCATATATATTAAGGCTAAGAATTATGAGGAAGTATTGGCTAGGATCTAAGGCCACAACATCAATCTTGAACATAGGTTAACCAAGGATGACAAGCCATCAAGAGAAGCATGGAAAATTCATCCTTTATAGTATCACTTACTACTTGGACCATCTAAGATAGCCCAAGAGTAACCCCAAGTAGAACAACCATAACCACAGCTCCAAGAGTAGGTTATCCAAGGCTAGGATGAATAAGGACATGGCAAGGAAAAATTAGGAGAAATGATATTATAAGAGAGATATGAGGAGGGACCCTTATCTTCAACATTGCCCCAAAATCCACCTTCACCTATTTAGTACATAGATATGATAGATTTCGATCCAGAAGAGACACTTGAGGGTAGCCTTAAGGAACTTGTAAGGGCATATAACACTGATAGAGAAGAGGAACGACTTGAAGAGGACCTAGTATAAGAAGGATATCCTAGGGAAGATGAAGGATAAGAGATTACTCTAGGTATGGTCCCTATGCCATATAAAAGAAAGAGGAAAGTGAAGCTAGTATTGGTTCTTGTGGGACCCAAGAAGAGGCCAAGATTGACCATCTCTCACCCAATAAGTGAGATAAATTTGTTCAATGATGAGTTCCCCATTCATGGGCTAGTAATCCCTAACTAGTTCATTTATGGAAAATTATAAAATATTCCCTCTATCTCCCATTCATGGGCTATGACAAGAGTTGTTGATGTTGAGATACAAGATGACATGAATCCATGGATAAGGGATATGATGAGGGAGTAAGAAGAAAGGATAATTATGGTCACCCAAGGACCAAAAAGCAAGAAGATGGATGCCTTAGGGGAATCAGGAAATATATATGTATAGGTCTCAAACTTTGAAGTTCATATGATCATTGACCACTATTCAATTTAATCTAAAAATAGTTGGATTGGAAAGAGTTACCACTAGGACAACTATGGTTGGAAGTGAGGAATTCACCTTCCAAAAGGTGGAGCCTTATGTAGGATTAACACCTATGGGAGGTCAGTAGCTTGGTAAAGCTATCATTCATGAAGAGGATATGGAAATCGTGATTAAGGCCTAATCAACACAGGCTAAAGCTAGAATCTAGGGCATGAAGCAAAGGATCCTAAATTTAGAAAAGGAAAAAGAAAACTTGGAGACATAGGTAGTGCTATCAGTACCTAAGGCAATGAACAATATGCTTTATGAGTCATTTTATGACATGTTTGAAGCACTCAAAATAATGAATATGAGATAGAGCATATTAGAGTAGCAGAGTGAATTAGCTAAGAGTTTGGTCACCCAATGATAAGCCTCAAAAGATAAGATAGCCGAGCTTCTTAACATTCAATCAAGGAAATAGATCCTAGGTTTCAAAACTATTAGTTTAGCACACTTGATCACAATTCTAAGAATTGTGGTTGACAAGGTTCAAAGTTTAAGTGCATGGTACGATAATGTGGTAAGAATCCTAGAAAATGATAATGAGCTAATTTCAAGAATTAAATAGTTTCTCAAGACTATGCTTGTAGATCCTACACGATCCACTACCCTTGGAATCATAAGTGATGAAGAATTCAAACATAGGGATAATTTGGTAATTCAAGAAATCAAAGGAATGAGCCAAGGAAAATCTAGGGTGGATAAAAGTAAGATCCTAGACATTATATTCAATGCTAGAGAGAGGATAAATGAAGTTAGAAGCATTAAAGAAGCCATGGCCAGAAATGACATGGAATTTGAAGAATTGGTAGATCAAGAAAAAGAATGTATCCTAAAACCTATTGTGGATCTAGAGATAGTTGATGAGTAACTTGCTAAAGCCATGAGCATCCTCCAACAAAAATAAGTAGAGGACCCACTAAAAAATTAAAAAATATTCTATTTCATATAATTTTATAAATTGTAAAGGTATATGCTAGTTTATTAGCATATTTCCCTAGGTCGGTTTAATTGTAGAAAATAAGTGTATTATAGAACCATCTTGAAGGATAATTGTCCTTGTCTTTTATACACATGTATATTGTAACTAACTGATATACTACCTAAATTTTATATAAAGGTAAGTATTACCATTTGTAAAGGAAGAGATTTTTGAGTAAATTTTGTACACTTGAAGCAATTAATATAATTGAGGAATTTTGCAAGGATTGTCCACATTTTGATATGTCAATTGCTAATATATATTTTCTCTCAATTACTAGTTTTATGTCTTGAATTTGAGTAGTTTATTTGAATTTTGGGTTGCATTTTCTAATCACAGGTTTTCTAATATGTGCATATGTTAGATTGGTTGAAGGATCTTGGGTTTTGCTTCATTTCATTTTGATTTGTATTCAGATGTGCAAATGTTATTTAATTATAGTAGTAAATCCTTAAAGTAGGCCTAACTCTTACTTCTTACTCTTTACATTATCCTTTTAAGTTTTCCTGATATATAGTGGAATTTGAACTAAGGCTATTTTACATTATATATTGGTTTGAATGCATACTTAGTTGCAATTGATTCTTTGTCATGATATTTAAGATTGAAATTGGTAATCACTCATTCTCTTTTCTACTCTACCCTTCTCTTTGCTCCTTTTTTACACCAAATCACTCTAGTTTTAGCTTCATTATAAATATCCATTTGGATTAGTTTATAAGCTTAAAACTAGAAAATAATTTACTAAGTATTTACAAAGATTTTTATAATTCATAGAGAATGAACCAAGATGGTTCCAAACCATCAAATCATATAAATATTATAGAACAATTTATCTTTTTCTACTACTATTTCACCATAGGCAACTAGATTGCCAAAACTTACAACTCATGCTCTAAATTTTCTAAATTGTAAAATGAGTAGTGTTATTTAAACACTAAGAGAACCCATGGTTCATTTAAAATAATCAACACTTCTTTCATCCCTAATCACTCCCTCCTTATCCCTCATCATCCCTCATTGACCCTCACCATACCTCATAATATCTAATCACTCCCTCGTCATCCCTAATTAGTCTGTCATTAACCATCATTATCCCTCATCATCCCTAATCACTATTTTATCATCCTTAATCTCTCCCTCTTTATCCCTCCTCATCCCTAATCACTCCTTAATTGACATTAACCATCCATAATCATCTCTAATAACCCCCTCATCATACTTAATTACTCCCTCATTTATTCTCATCATACCTCATCATCCCTAATAACTATTTCATTATCCTTTATCATCCCTAACCACTTGATTATCATCCCTCATCATCCCTAATCACTTATTCATTGACTCTCACCATCCATAATCATCCCTAATCACTCCCTTATCATCCATAATGACCCCCTCATCATATTGACTCACTCCCTCATCATCCCTCTCCATCCTTAATCACTCCATTAAATTACTTGATGGTGGGTGAAATAACTTCTTGTTCATCCTTAATTTTATTATGTTCCAATTCCAAATCTCACTCATTCAAATAAGGTCGAAATAAACTCTTATTTCACTCATCTTCTTTCACTCAAATAATGAGCTCATAGATATCATCTGATTGTTTGGTAGGATTCATACAAACACACACACACACACACATGGTGATCCATGACTAGACTATGGAGATAGAGTGTAAAACTATAATAAATAGGTGGTAAATAAATAAAATGGTGGTATGAAATTTTACTAATTACATATATAGACTAGTTTTGGGCATCTAAAAACTCCAATCCCAAAGTTGAGAATCCAAATTTATATAGATAGGGGTGACTAAAGACTAATTGAGAATTCTAATCGTAAACATATAGCTAACTTCTTGTTTTATCTATATGTCATTGAGAGCATGTCAATAGTATATCAGATTGCTAGATATATAGATAGGTGGTCACCAATCTAGTAGAGTGTGTTCCCATTTGATAGTTGATAGAGTGTGTTTCCAAACTTAACTCAATATATACCCAACCTGATATATACCCAAATTGATATAATAAGGGAACATATGGAATATGCCTTAATTTAATGTATTTAGGAGGGGCCACTCATAACTTGGTCATGGTTTGGTGTCCATAAAGGCCAAACTAGGGCCCTACCATACTCTTAGTATTCCTCAATACCTAATACAATAAATCAAAGGATATTATAGGAATTTGAGGCTTGCCATAGATATATGTGGGGAACCATTCTAAAGGTCCTACCTTTATCTCAAAATTTCCATACCCATTAAGGTGATGTAAACTTTTTTACATACTTCATCTATGCCAAGGAATAAATCAAGGGAATCTTGCCTTTCTGATATCTAGCTTTGCTTAACTTGGCATCATATCAATGAAATATTTCCTTCTTGGTGGATAGAAATGGAGTAACGAAAAACTATCAAGGTAAGTTTTCATTTCTAGTATCTATCTTTTATTTGCTTCTATATTAAGGAATGTATATCAAGGGAAGATTACTTTCTAATAGATAACATTTTTCTTATCATACATAATTAGTTATTCCCTACCCAATAAGATAGGAGAAGCTTCCTTCCTGATATATAGATTTGTTCTTATCATACCTAGTTTCCATTTCTATAATATATTTTTAGTTATCAAGGGAATCTTGATTTTTGATATTTAGGTTGCATATATTATTTCCCTACTTATTTAGCTTCTATTTTTGGAAAGGAAATATTATTTCGATAGATATAATTAGAAATAAAGTTTTGAATCATATTACATATGTAATATATCTATACTATTGAGTATGCCCTACTTACTTTACCTATTTGAGTATGTCTTAACTACTTTACCTACTTGAGTATACCCTACTCGATTTAATATCTAAGCCATATATTGATCTTGAGTATGCCCTACTTAAATACCCAAGACAAATATTGATATTGAATATGTACTACCTACCTTATTATACTTGATTATGCCCCAACTACCTATACCCCTTTCCCTACCTACTTGAGTATGCCCTACCTACCTATACTTATTTCCATACCTACTTAAGTATTTCCTATAAAATAAAATACCCAAGACATATCTTGATCTTAATTACCCATATCTAATAATGACTGTATATATATTACTTTACCATATCTTTAATACTTTTGACCTAATTTAATATCCAATTCAATACCCAAGACATACCTTGAAAAGAAATGGATAATTATAACATATTTGAAGAAAGGAGTGACTAGGTATGATCAATCACAAATATAAATCCATTTCACCCACCATAAAGGTATTAGAGGGAATGATTAGTGATAAGGAATGACAAAAGTAAAGATCAGTTAGGGATGATAAGAGATGATGAGGATCAATTAGGAATCAATTAAGAATGATAAGGGGCAAGAAGGGAGTGATTACAGATGATGAGGGATGATGAGGGAGTAACTATGGATTATGAGGGTCAATGAGGGAGTTATTAGGGATCATAAGGTTCAATAAGGGAGTGATTAAGGATGATGATTGACAATGAAAAACTATTACACTATATCTATATATGGGGTAATATCTATTATTTAGGTGACTTTATATACCCCATGTGTGAAAGACTAATTCATTTCATTCCTTCCTATTGAATGGGAACTAAAACACATGTGTAAAATTATGGGGCATTAACTAATCCATATATTGAAAAGAGAGGGGTAATTTTAACCTATATAGAGAAATAATGGCTAGGGATGATTGGGCATAACTAAAAAGCCATTAGACTCACCATAAAGGTATTGGAGAAAATGATTAAGGATAAAAAATATTATGTGAAGAAAATATAGATATTAAAAAGGAAATCTTCCCTTATCTTACTACTTGGCATAGATTAATTAGGTAGAGAAAGCTTCCAATACCTTAAATCTGGTAGGGTAAGTTTGAGATCAGGGTAGGACCTTTGGAATCATGACCCTCATATATCTAAGGTAGGCCTCCATTCTTAAATTATCCTTTGATATATTTTATTTGGGGATAATTTCATACTTATAGTATGACATGGATCAATTTTGGCCTTTAGGGCCCATTGGGCCATGCCCAAGCTCTAGGTATTTCCTCCCCATTACACTAGATTAAGGCATATGCCCTTCATTTCATTTATAACTCAAATTGGATATATATTAGGTTGGGTTAAGAAACACATTATACCAACTTTATATTAGAATGGAACACATTATATTGGATTAGTGATCACCTATCTATATATTTGGTAATCATGTTTAGTATGGATATACTCTCAATGACATATACATAAAATGAGCAGTCAAATATGGGGTTGGGATTGAAATTATAAACTAGTCTTCAGTCACCCCTGTGTGTGTGTGTGTGTGTGTGTGTGTGTGTGTGTGTGTGTGTGTGTGTGTGTGTGTGTGTGTGTGTGTGTGCGTGCGCGTGCGTGTGTGTGTGTAGATTCTCAACTTTGGGATTGGGGTTATTAGATGCCCATATCCTAATATATATGTAATTAATACAATTTCATCCCACCCTTTTCCCTACCTACTTAATATATGATAAAGAGTAAGGGAAGGGAAGATTTACTTATTAATACCTAGCTTTGATTCACCTACTATAACATTTCAAGGGAATATTACCTTCTTGATATATAACAAGGGAGAAAGGTATAACTACCATATAAGTTCACCTTCCTAATATCTAGCTTTACTTTTCTTTTAAAATAAGGCATAACCATCAAGGGAAGCTTACTTTTTGATAGATATCTTTATTCTTACCCTACATTCTTAGCTATGTCCTACCCAATAAAACAAGGGAAGATTAATTCCTAATATATAACTTTGTTCTTATCCAACCTACTTTTCATATCATAGAATGGAACAATAACATACTTATACATATTTCATCATGTTGATGTGATACATAATGAAATCAAAGTGTGGGTAGCATTATGGGATGGTTTATTCCTACCATATTAATATAATTGTTGGTTTCAACTACTTGACATCATTTAATAGACTTCACTATGTATGGGTTTCATTAGTGTGGTGGATTTATTTTTTGCATTTACCTTGATCATAAGTAGATATGGTGTTTTTGTGTCAATGTTAGTCTATAAGGTATCTAATCATAAGTAAAATTGACATGAACTAGTGACTTAGATTTGAAAATCCCAATATATATATTTAATTAATATAATTTAATCCTACCCTTTACTTTATTACCTACCTATTTATTTTAGCCTAGGGCTCTATATACACACTCTCTCCACAGTTTGGGCATGGATCACCATATATATATTTGAATCCCATAAGACAATTAGATGATATATTTGAGTTACTTATTAGATTGAAATAGGATGAATTAAAGAAGAGTTTCCTTGGGCTTTGTTTGAGTGGGAAAAAAATGGAATCAGAGCATAAAATAATCAAGCACATGTGGGAAGCCAAAACACCCACCATCAAAGTATTGGAGGGAGGGATTAGGGATGAGGAATGATGATAAGATAATGAGTAGGGTTGATGAGGTAGTCATTAAGGATGATGATGCATTGTTAGGGTCAATAAGGTAGTGATTAGGTATGATGAGGGATGGTGAGTGTCAATAAGAATGAGGAGGGAGTGATTAGGGATTAAGAGGGATGGGGGGTGTGTGACTAGGGATGATGAGGGATATTGAATGAGTGATTAAGGATGATGAGGTAAAATAAGGTTCAATGAAATAGTGATGATGAGGGGTGAGGAGGGAGTGATCAAGGATTATTAAGGATGAGGAGGGAGTGATTAGTGATGATGGAGTGAGTAGGCATGATGAGGGATAGTGAGGGTCAATGAGGGAGTTATTAGAGATGATGAGGGTTAATGAGGGAGTAATTAGATATAATTATGAATAAGAAAATGGTGATTATGGGTGGTAATTGATTTAGAGGAAGTGATTAGGGATGAGGGAGGGATGATGAAAAAGTGAAATTAATAGAACGTGGTAGTTTATGTGCCCAAGTCATCAATGTAGCCTATGTTGCCAAAATCACACTAGTTTTTATTGAATTTAAAGTGAGTGGTTTGTAAACATTAATTTTTTCAAACTTACAACTCTTAAAAATTCCATAAGTAATTCTAAATGCATAAAAACCTAAAATTAACTATATGTTTACCTTGTTTTCTATGGAGATGAGTAGGCAATGATTAAGGATTATGAGGTACAAGAGGGGAGTGATTAGGGATGATAAGGGATGATAAAAGAGTGATTAGGTATGATGATGGATGATTAGGTTTAATGAGGGAGTGATTAGGAATAATGTGGGAGTGATTATGGAGGCTGAGGGATGGTGAGGGTTAATGAATGAGTTATTAAATATGATGAGGGATAAGGAGGGACTAATTAGGGATGATGAGGGATGATGGAGTAATTAGTAATGGTGAGGGTCAATAAGGGAGTGATTAGGGAAAATGATGGAGTGATTAGAGATGATGAAAGATAGTGAAGGCCAATGAGGGAGTGATTATGGATAATGATAAATGAAGAGAGACTGATTAAGGATGATGAGGGACAATGAGGAAGTGATTAGGGATGAGGGAGGGACAATGAGAAAGTGAAATTAAAAAAAAAGTTGTTGTTTGATGAGTGTAGGTCATGAATGTGACCTATTCTATCTAAATCACACTAATTTGTCTTGAATTCAAAGTTAGTGATTTATAAACTTCAAATTTTGACAAAACTAAGACTCCTAAAACTACCAGCAAGCAATCTAGAAGGCATAAAAATCTAAAAAATGATTAAATTTTCACCTTGATTCCTATTATGGATGGTGTAAATCAATGAGGATGAATGATGAATGACTATGGATTATGAGCCAAGATGGGAGAGTGATTAGGCATGATGATTGATGGTGAGGGTCAATGAGGGAGTGATTAGGGATGATAAAGGATGGTGATGGTAAATAAATGAGAAATTATGGATGATGAGGGATGAGGATGGAGTGATTAGGTATGATAAATGATTGATTAGAGATGATGAGGGATGGTGAGGGTCGATGAGGGAGTGATTAGGGATGATGGAGTGATTAGAGATGATAAGGGTTAGTGAGGGTTAATGAGAGAGTGATTAGGGATGGTGAGGGATATTGAAGGAGTGATTAAAGATGATGAGGGACAAGTAAAGATGGATTATGGATTAGGTAGGGATGATGAGTAATTTAAATAAACATAAAGTGGTTTTTTGATGTGCACAAGGACCTATCTTGTCCAAATCACACCACTTTGTCTTGAATTGAAAGTGATTGATTTGTAAACTTCAATTTTTTATAGATTTAGGACTCCTAAAAAATCCAAAAAATAATTGGGAAGGAATAAAAACTAAAATGCACATCAATTGTAAATGTTATTCCGAAAAATTTGTAGGTTCAATACTAAGAGCCTAAAAATTCCAAAGTACTGACTACATTGGATGTTTAAAAAATGTTTCCCACATTGTATAAAACTATGAGACCAAATATATCAAATGTAGATTAACCCTAATTATTATATTAACTAAAATAAATTTAAACTTATAGTTAACATTTATTTTTGTAAACCATCTGCCTCTTCTAATTAAACCATTTCCCCCTTCTAATAGAACTTCTATGGTTTTTTATGCAATGTGAATGGAACATGTATTTGTTATATTGCATAAGTGTTCCTTTTTGTAATCATCTAAAAATGACACTTAAGTGCTAAGAGTGTTACTTAAGACAAATCATCCCTAACTTAGCCATATACCTATTTTAGGGCCTATCTAAACACTTATCCATCTATCATGTGGGCCACATGAGTCCCTAAACATCCCTAAAGTATTCATAGGCTCTCACTTTATCATCTTGGCCCCTAGTGCATCAAGTTATACCACCTAGGCACTAGCACCATAATTTGGATGGTAGCACCAATGGCTCTAGTGTCCCAGTTTGGGTGATATTGTCCTTTTCCCACCTTTGGCCACCAATAGATATATTTTTAAAACTATAACCACCTAGGGTAAACATAGACATCTTTTAAGACCTGAACAAGAACTATAATAGTATATATACATGAATTTTAGATTTTTATCCACTAGTTGTAAATGAGATGCAATAACACAAATTAACTCAAAACAAGTTGTGAAAAATCAAGGCTATCAATCCATATTCTACCCTACTTATACATATAATCCATCTACAACATACAAAGCTTAGATTACTTAGATGTTTAGTCTAAAGGACACTCAAATCCCTCATTCTAACATTCATACTATATTCACTTGCAGTTACACCAACACTTAAGTGGGGATAAGTACATCTATCTTGATCCTTCCTCAGATTATTGGTATGTCTAAAATTCTCATCACAATAGGGTGTTGAGGATGTCCAACCTACCCCACTAACATCAGACTTTGTTACTTGAGATAATTGGATGCCCTAACAACTTATAGATCTAGGTTTTTCATGTAAAATTAGTTAAAATAGGTCACTAATGGGGAATTAGAATTCATGTGAACAAGAACAATCTTTATAGACTCAGACATAAATATACCTAGAAGCTTGTAATAGTTATACACAAAGGACAATAGCACCAAAAGGATGACATTAGCATCATTAAAAATATTATCTAGTTAGGGTGTTATTGTCTAGGAAGTATTTTTAAACCTAGATCTTTTCCATGACACTTAAATCAACTATTGTCTTAGTTTTCAACCTCCAAATACCCCATCTAAGTTAATTTTTAGCTAAGTACTTGTTTACATCATTTACTTCTTTTTCTGAAAAGGTTAAACTAGGTCAATTTTGTTACAAATTATTGGTTGTATTTATTACTTATTTCTACCTTCATTTACTGTACTCATCCCCTTTAAGAACTTAGGGATTAAACTCCATAACCATAAAAATTTAAATCATTTGGTGAACCTGACTTACTTTGAACATTGCAAAAACCCTAACCATAGATTACCTTTATGGTTTATGTTTCCAACCTTTTATATCCATATTCATATTTTAGATTCATATATATTATTCTTATTATTTTTTATAGTCATGATAATAATTATAGAATAATTTTATCACTTTTTGATGCAAAGTCTAATACCTTAATTTGCATGATTGTTTCATTTAATTCAAAATTAACTCAAATATGACATAAACACATGTATACATGATGCTTTATATTAATTGATTTTTATGTCATGTTTCATTATTTATTTAGCATGCTATTTTTCTCTTATGTGGAATTCAATTAAGAAGCACATATTTAAACACATAGAGGATGTATTACATAATATACCAAATATATTACCTAAAATTAACAAATCTCTTTTAGATGATTTATGCTCTCTGATTCACTTTGATTCCTTACCTATCACTAATAGACGTAATAAAACATCAATAGTCTCACTTTTCCATACTACTTCTTAACTCTACAAATATAGTTATTATCTAGCCTCTACTACCAATTCTATGCTCATAGTATACCCTACGATCCATGCTATGATGTCCACATGTGGTCATGAAGCATGGTAGGTTATAAAAACCCATGGATATATTTTTATCAACCAAATCAATATTTATTTAGCTATATTTTCAATTTTATAGATACTACAAATATTTGACACATATAAAGACATTTTTTACATAACACTCCATGATACTAAAGTGCCTTACACAATAGAGCCAGCGTATGTTTTTTCCATAATTAATACTATGAAATGGACCAAATATCATATTTCATTCAAAAAATAAGAAATCCCACCTTAGCACATCATAGACCTGCACTTGCCTTTCTACATTGCATTATAAATTAATGAGGTGGGTGTCAAATGTGGTTTAGTTGACAATGGATCAGGGTTGAACATTTTAAATATCTCTTTTCTCTAGCTTGTTAATATACATGCTAAGGATTTGGAGCCTTATGATATGAACATACAAGGGTTTGATAATATTCCACGTAATGTTTTGTGTCAAATCCCATGAAACTTTACATTGGGACCTATAACACTACCTATTACATGTCAAGTTATGCCTAATGATCTTAATTACAATATCTTTTTTGGAAGACCTTGGATAAATTATATGCATGCAGTTACATCCACTTTAGATGCATGTTTAAACTTCAGCTATAAAGGACATATCTACACATGCCCTATGGATCACAAATCATTCATAAATTGTTAGCATATAGATACTTGAACATAATTACATTCCTCACATGGAATTTTATAAAACTCTCTCTAGTCTACTATTTAGAGTTCATGTATAACTTCCTCAAACACCTCCAGAACATAATATAATAGATTCACTTCTCCCTTTGCATTAAGATGTTTATAAAAAATGGGTTACATAGGATAGGTCCTTAGAAAACATGAACAAGGAATCCTTAATCCTATTGACTCATATGATCAACAAGGCAGACAAGAACTTAGATATAAAGATAACACATCAAATGCCAAGTCCTCTCACCATACTTGTTATCATATAGTGTTTTGTCCACCCATTCTATGGGAAGATAATATAGTAAATCATGTATCCACACTTTTAGTTATTTACCCCAATCTTATCGATGACAAAACTTCTCTAAATTTACCTACATTTAATTAATTTGACAATTATGAGGTTCACTTATAATTCCTTGGGGAATATGAGGATCTCCCTTTCTTATACCATAATAATAGGTTTCATCATTCCAAAAATGCCTATGCATACTTTGATGAGAATTCAGATAATTTTGATGACATTTGACCTGATACAGATGATACTTTCCCTATAACACCATACAATGTTGATCAATATATATAACTTAACAAAGAGATATTTGACTTCAATTATGGAAGTAATAATGATTTTCACATCATATTATTGGATTCTACCCTACATAAATAAGAAGATACAAATATTCATCAAATTGTTAAGGATTTCCCTAAAGTTTTTACTTAGGTCTATTCTGATATGCCTGGCACTAATATTTCAATTGAAGTATACATGATTACATTTTATCCTGATACAAAGTTAAACAAAAAATTAAAAAAATAAATCCCACGGTAGCTATTTTAATCAAAGCTGAGATCCAATGACTCCTTAATGCTAGTTTTATTTGACTAGTTGCTCACCCATAATGGGTTGTTAACATTATCCCAGTTATTAAACTTAATGGCCATATTTGATGTTGTTGTGATTCTAGAGACTTAAAAAAAACATGTACTAAGGATGATTTTTTTCTACCTAGAATCGATATGATAGTTGACTCCATATCCAATTATAAAATGTTATCTTTTATGGACATCTTAGTCAATTATAATCAAAGCAAAATCACTAAGACATATCAGAGTGGTTATCAATATATATGTATGAAGCTAATACATAGTTTTTTGAAATACAAGAGTTAAACATGTACATAACATAATAGATAGAAGAAAATTAAATCACATATGTGATAATATTGTATAAAAAATATAAGATAAAAAACCAATCTTCCATTTAACAATAGCTCAAAAAGAGAAATGTAAAAATAAGAGTGCATGAGTAACTCCCCCAATAAAGGTGGTTAAAGAGCCAATAATATAAAATTAACTCACATAACTAAAATAGCCAACTAAGGAAGTTACTTCCCATTCATATAATCATAATGTAACTCCAAGTACACCTAAGCAAGTTTATCCATGAAAGTAAGAAAACTCCAAATGAGGGGAAAATATCATAATAAATAAATATGGGAAAAAAGAAAACCCCTAATCTAATACCTCAAATAAGCAAAACTTAGGTGGGTAGTTTAAAAAATGGGTCTTAACAATGAGGCCTGATTAGGTATCTAATACAAAGCAATCTCCTATAAAGTAGAGAAAAGGAGAAAATCTGTATGAAAAACTTCCCCCCAACGATAGACATAGATTAAGTGAAAAGGCTAAAATCCTCCCTAAATATGATGCTAATTCTAATGTAGACCATAAACCAAGAAGAGATTGTAGATGAATAAACTTGATATTAGTGAAGGGTTTGGTAAATATATCTACAACTTGCTCTAAAAACTAGTAAAATCTCAAATCAATACCCTGCCATGAATAAGCTCTTGAATAAAATGTATGTGAATCTCAATGTGTTTGGTCTATTAGTGTTAAACCAGACTCATGCATATCTTTATAATACTCTAGTTTTCATAATAGATGATGGTGGGATACCTAAAAGGAATGTCAAACTTAGATAAAACCCTCTGAAGTGAAAAAGCCTCAGTAGTAAAGTTAACAACTCCACTATAATTTATTTCTATAGTTAATATATCAATAACATTTTGCTTTTTCTTATACTAATTGATATGACTAGAACCTAGAGAAAAATTATACTCCGAAGTGGATTTGCGATTCTAAGTATCACCAACCCAATCTAAATATAAAAAACCAAGTCAACCTATGTGCCAAATATGTACTAAATACTAAATCTATAGCATCCCTAAATGTAATACAATATCCTCTTAACTAATTTATAGCATAGCTCATGGGGTCCCTTTAGTAATCTAAAGATAATTACCACTGTATATGAAATATTGGGCTTGGTATGAGTCAGATAAATAACATTGAAAATAAGCTATCAGTATTGAGTGGCATTGACCAAAGGTGTAGGATAATCAACCTCAAGCTTTAATCTTAATATAAAGGGAGTGACAGATGGCTTAAAATCAACCATGTGAAATTGAGCCAAAATATCAAGAGTATACTTGGGTTGTGCAAGTGAAATCCCTAAATTAGATTATGAAATATCAATGCAAAAGATCCAAGTCTATCATGTAAAATCTATCTTATAAAGCTATCTTCACCACTCCAATAGATGATAAGGAACTTCCAATTATCAAAATATCATCAACATAAAGGGCTAGTATCAATAAAGAATCTTGTCACAAGACGTATACATTAGAATCTGAATGACACTTGGTGAAACCTAAAGTAATGAGGAAGAAATCCATCTTGGCATACCAAACCTAAGGGGCCTATTCAAGGCCATATATGGATTTCCTAAGTCTATAAACTGAGGATGAATCCTAAACAAACCTAGGTGGATGATCTATGTAGATATCCTCTTCAAGGTCTCCATGCAAAAAAACACTCTTCACATCCATCTAGTATACATCCTAACCATGTGATGTGGATATAACTAGTGTGAGTCAAATAGAATTCATATTTTCAATAGGTGTAAAGGTCTATGATTATTTAATTCCACCTACCTTTGAAAAACCCTTGAAAACCAATTGTGCATTGTAATTATCAACCAACCCATCTACTACAAACTTAGTCCAATATATCCATATACATCAAACCATCTTCCTTCCCTTAAGAAGTGAATTCAAATCCCAAGTGTGATTTTTATTAAGGAAGAATATTATTAATTCATAGTAATATCCCACTCAGGTATGATTGAATCCTCTCATGTCTATGGATTTGAAACTAAAGTAAATAAATCATGTGGACCACTCTAATAATCTACCCAAGTACATTTGTCATCTACTAGATCCCTTACCCAAGTGCGTACACTCTGAAGTGTTTTCCTAGCCCAAAGAGGCCTAGATGAGGGTGAATCAGGTCCATACTCCTCATCCTATGAAACATAACTAGAGATGGATTTAGATGAATCCACATTAGTATCCTTATTGTTAGAACTAAAATAATAAGAAGAAGACCTTGGCTTAAGAACTTACTCTAGATGATCTAAGTTAGAGGATTCATCAAGTATAAGTAAATCCAATGAAGGATAATAAGTGTCAAGTATTTAGTCTTTTAGACTCTCTTGAAACTGAATACTTCTCTTTATGAACAACTCATGTGTATTTTTTTTTAGAAGGTAGTAACACTTAACACCATTTGGATAACCTATAAATAAGCAAGGCTTGGACTAAAGTTTCATAGATTTGTAATTTTTCTTTGGTATATGTACCATATATGGATATTTGAAAAACCTAAAGTGCTCAACTTCAGGTTTCCTTCTATGCTAAGCTTTAAAGGGTGTTATGCCTTTAAAATATTTATGAGAAACCCTGTTATGAATATAACAAGAATAATTAATGACTCTAGCCCAATACTAAGGTGTCAAGGACATAGAGTGAATCATATCCATCTCTTTCAAGGATCTATTCTTGCATTCTAAAACTCCATTCTATAAAGGACTATAAGTAATTGTATGTTTTAAATCAATCCCCTTTGTGGTGAAAAATTTCTCAAATTTGTTTCTGGCATATTCAACTCCGTTGTCAATTCAAAGAAACTTCAAAGATTTATCAAATTATTTCTCAACAAGTACCTTGAAGTATTGAAAATATTCAACATGTGAAGATTTTGCTTAAGAAAGTAAACCCATTTAATCTTGAGTAATCATCGATGAAAGTGAGAATGCACTTATCCCTTACAAAAGATAGACTGAGAAAAGGCCTAGATACATCATTGTGTACTAACTCCAATGTTTGTGAATCCCTCCAAGCTTTGTCTTTGTCCAATTTTTATTCAGGATGCTTTCCAAGAAATAAATCCTCACAAATTACGTTAAATAATTGGACTCCAGGCAATCCTATGACCATATCATTTCTTCTTAGTTGTTAAAGGTAGTGATGGTTAAGGTGGCAAAATTGAACATGCCATAATGTGATAACTCCATGTGAATGAGTCAATAATATAGTTAGAGAATAATCAGGTGAAAAATATGAGGCGTATAACCTGGCTTGGTGATCTACCCTACCCACTGCCAATGTAGAATCGCTATGCAACTCTTTGATGATAACCAAATTTGGTAAAAACTCAACCCTCATGCCTTTATTGATATGAGTGGTTTGATAAAATAATAAGAGACTAGTTAAAAGGGAATGGACACTTAGAACATTATTTAATGTTCTTCCTTTCATTTCAAAAAGCCCTATCCCTATAATTGTTACAAAATTTTCATCACCCGAACTAATAGAAGACATGCTAGAAGGCTCTAAGGAAGAAAACTCAAATAGTGAAAAGTCCATGTGGTGAGAAGAACCTAATTTAATAACCCATGAAGTTGTTAAATATGAAACTGATACTAGAGCCTTGCCCTTTTATTTCTCTTTCCCCTTACCCTTTGCCTTAGTAGAATATTGGTTTGATGAATTCTACTTGATAGACCTAAGAATGCTATGTCATTCTTCTCTAGGAGGTGAGTTAGGTGATCTATTTTCTTCTTCATGCACTTATGTTCATCACACCCATTTTTATTATAGTATGCACACTTAACCTTCTCTTTCTTAGGATTATCATTGGAATAGGAGGCTTTAGTGTTGGTTTTGGCAAAGGTTGATTATTTCTTCTTCTCTTGATTATTATTATTATTATTATTATTATTATTATTATTATTATTATTATTATTATTATTATTATTATTATTATTATTATTATTATTATTATTATTATTATTATTATTATTATTATTATTATTATTATTATTATTATTGTTATCTTTGTTTGAATTCTTTGCATTCCCATTCCCAACAATTAGGGCTTGAGGTTTTATAGAATTCACTTTGACTATTTTTATCAACTTGTCTTTCTCTCTAGTTAAGTTGATAATGAAAGTATCTAAAGAGGGAATTTTCCATGTAGTGCCCAAATCACTTTTATTGACATGGAAAGTAGAGACAAAGACTAAATAGTAAGGACCTAGTTTAGAGAGTATATAAAGAATAAGTTGGTCATCTTCCTTATTTATCCCACATTATTTCAATTACAATTTGAATGACTTGAACTTAGTGATGAAATCTTGAAGGGTGTCAAAGTTTCAAGGACTTAGGATAATGAGTTCATTCTCAAGATCATGACCTCTCATCACATCTTTCTCTCCAAATTGTTTACCTAGAATGGGCCATACATCATGAGGTGATTTGGTAGGCTCTAAGTGAAATAAGAGATTAGTTATTTTAGAAAGATATAATATCCCATAGGATTCATCACTAAAGTTATACCACTTAACTATCTCTATATCTATACTAGGTTTAGTTTCATCACCCATGGTTATTCTATACAAACACTTAGTCCTTAGAATGATTATCATATTGATTTTTCATTCATGATAGTTAAAGGGAGTTAGTGGGTTGATTGAAATTGAGTCCATTAGTTTATAAATAAGTTGTATTAGTAGTGTAAATTATAGTTGTTACAAAAATCAAAGTGCAAGTAGAAACAAAATATTGACATAGAAAAAGTACACCCCCTGAACTATGAAATGGTGGACACCCCCTAATTTTTCAAATGCACACTCAAAATATGATAAAATCAGCTGATAGTGTATCTAGAGAAATTAGTGCATGTGTTGAAATTTTTTTTTTGTGGTAAACAAGGCAAAGATGTTGGACTCAACCGATAATACATCCAAGATAGCAAGTACAATGTGAGCAAGTGAAAAAATGAATAACACTTTATTTTAAATATTTTCCAAAATATATTATTTTATTAAAAAAAATAAAAAAACCTCACTAACAATGCTAAACTTAACCAATCCTCTTATGAATTACTTGTACATTAAAAGAAAAGTAGCCTATTTGACCTTATTTTAAATCAAGCTATTAAAAAAGAATTTAATATGCTAAAAAAACATTAGGGCTAACTTTAATAGACTTAGCTTATTTTGGAAGAAACTTTCAAACCTTTGAAACTATAGAGGCTACATGGAATGTGTTGAGGTCAACATACCCCCATTTTTGAAAATTTAGACCCTTGAGATACTTTGAACCTTAACCCTAAAACTATGGCATGCTTTGAACATTATTATAATTTGAAGATCATCTACTTTGATAAAGTTGACTTAATAATATGGGGTTTTGATTTGATATTTCCTAATGTTGCTAATAATTGGTCTTCATGTTTTATATATATATATAGGTTTCATGGAGCTCTTGTTGATGGATCGTGCTTAGAGTTTATAGACTAACTCTATTCAGGCTTCATTTTTGAAATGTATCCTTCAAAAAACCCTAGCTCAAACACTTAGTTCAAATTTACATTGACAGGTGTAAATTGGTAGGAACATTTCAAATTAGTTTGGACTTAATTTTAATTATCATGTTAAGGCTTAGTTGTATTTCTTAACATGACCAAACCTTAACTTGAAATTCCTACTTGGTCCCTTTTATTTTCCCCCTTTTGTTTTCTATATTTCTAATTGAGTCTAATGTTCATGCTAGCAATATCACTTTTTTATTTTTATAACTTGGTCCTTTTATTATATATTTATCCTAAATTCTTAACACTAAGGCCTTGTTCATGTTTATCAACATGAATGGGACCTTAGTCTTAACATTTTATCCTAACTATTATTTCATCCCTGAGTTCTAACTTAAATATCTCACTTCTTTACAGATCTAATATCTCTCACTTCATCAATCCTCCTGATTGGATGGTGTGATGGAGGACCAAAGGCTAGATGGGCCCCAGTATTGAATATAAGCTTAAGCTTAAGTTTTATTATAAGGCCTCATTGTATTTTTTAATATAATGAGACCTTAGTTTAAAACTTAGGTTTTTGACTTTAATTAATCAAAAGAACCAATCATGTGTAAGTGTCTATATCATGATCCATGGTTTGTGGTCACTCACAGATTTAGATCCAATAGAGTGAAGGCAGAATCAAAAAGTCAAAAGGCCCATGAATCCTTATGGAGTCACCACATGGCACTCCCACATACAAATATTAACCTAAAGGACTTCATGAGATTAAATTTGATGTTATTGTGAATGTTATTTGATGTTCATGAAGTTATCATTGATGTTTGTGAGGCTATCAAATTCAAGCTCATCTAAAATTTTTACTTAGACAAAAGGGGCATGTTTTATATCATTTGAGGGGTCATTTGATATTATGCTTAAAAAATTAACATAAAATGTCTTAACCTAAGTCTATATCATGTTTATTGACTTGAAATAAACTTAGCTCAAAATATTTTAGCCTAGGTTCTTTTATGACTATGTACTGATCAAAGTTCATGCATATGGTAGGATCAATGGATTGTGCTTCATCAAGCCCAAATGATCCAATGGCACAAAATCATCAACAAATTTTCAACATAACTTTGATAACCTCTAGTCTCATCACATGGTAGATGCTCATTCAATATGTGACTAGTGTAGGATATGAAGCTTAGAGAGCCTTTGGAGGTGCAAAGTATCACAACCATGGGGCTCAATGCAAAGATGGCCAATGACATGTGAGGTCCTAGATCATGATCAATGGATTGCATTGACTCATGGGTAATGATTTGATGACATGAAGAAAAAGGTGAATTTTAAAAAATAATCGCTAGTGCTTTGGAGGCATTTAGGAAAAATGTTGTGAAATGTGCTAGATAGATGCTAAATGAGTGCCACACAAGCATAAAGTGACAAAATGAAGATATTGTGTGCTAAAAAATACAAACATATAAATAAAAAGGTCAAAATCAAATCTAAGGCACATATGATCTGAATTCCATGTAATACATCACCATTAAAGCTTCAAAAGAGCCCTCAAACTTGCATAAAATCCCTAATTTGAGCTCAGATTGATCATGGTTAAGCTAAAAGATATTCTAATTACAATTTGAGAGCAAAAATATTAAACCAAAGACCATTTAGAACATAATAGTAAGCAATTTTCAAAGTCTAGTAACCATGGTAGCTCAAAGGTAACAATACAGGGACAAGATAGAGTTGTATTTGTCTATAGACAATAAAGGGAGGGTCTTTAAGGACATGGACCTAGACACTGTTGCATTGAGCATGGGTAATAAGAACCTATATAAGATATTTTGGACCATTAAATACATGCAACCCATCAAAAAATAAAAATAGAAGATTACCATTATAACCAAAAGCTATTACGATCTATTTAAAATCCAACTGGCCAACCTCCACCATGCAACCACCAAACTAGAGGTAATCCATTATATCAACATCTTTACTTCAATTTTCAAGGATTGTAGGATTGAGCAAGGTTGTATTATTCATGAAAGGACCTTTAGAATAATTACATTCATTTCCCCAATCGCCTTTGAGAGTTATTATAAACTTTAAAAACCCCAAGTGGATTTTCTTACTATTAAGGAATGGATAAGAAAGAATGATCTAGACACCATCCTTAGGCCATGGTTTCTGCAAGGGAATCATGTGATTTGAGACCTTATTGGCAACATCCAAATTTCCCAATTTAGAAAATGGGTTAGAGTAATCATGACTTTGTTGAATAGAATCTATGGAACCCCTTCAACCACTTATGTTAATAAGAGCCAGGTATCTTACATTTACTTCATGGTAGAGAAAGAGCCCACTCCCATAATTGGAGAGATGATCAACATCTATTTAGAATTTCAATTCACAGACACTAAGAGGAAAACAAGTACATAAGTCTTCATTATGTCCTATCTATTGGATGCCTTTCAAGCCTCCACCAAGATCCCTTATATCAAAAATTGGTCATCTAAGGATAGATTCATAGTCTCCCACCACTATTCAAAGCTACACATATTTAAATATAAGTATATCATACAGTTGATCTATGACTGTGTGTATCTAGCCTTGGTATAAGCCATTAAAGGGATCCATATACCCAGGGTAAGACCTTTAATCAAGAAATATGTGGAGCTGATGGGAGACATCTTGTTATATCTAAATTGTATAGTGATTAGAATTGAAGGGATTTTGATCTAACCTTATAGGTTGAATATCTATGTTCCCACCAAGTTGGTAGATCAAGAAATTACATACCAACTTATTAATGGTGTAGACAAAGTAGGCAAAGACAAGAATAAAAGCCTCCTTCATTCCTTTCCTTTAACCATTAGAAGAACTATGTTACAGAATTAGGATCAAGTGAATACTATGATTAGGCATAGGGAATATTTTAAATTGAAAATTAATTAGCTAAAGTTTTGGAATCCTAATGGCATGGTCTCAACATAATTTAAATCCAATAAATTATCCAAGCCAGTGTATGTGAACCAACTCATTGTCCATGACCACATATATATCAAAGCAAATAATTTCAAATAAATATTAGCTAAGCTTAAGGAACATAACATTAGACTTGATCATAGACTGACTAGTGATGAGAAGTCACCAAGTGACATATGGAAAATGAGGCCTCTTCAATATAATTTACATCCTATACCTTTATGGCCCCTTAAGAGTAATCACAAGTGGAAGGACAATAGCCCTAAGCATAGATTACACAAAGTCAAAATAAGGAAAATTTAGGATAGAGACCTGGTGAGGGTCCCTCATCCTAAACCCTACCTCAAAGAATAACATCTCCCATTGAGTACCTAGACATGATTGCCTTACATCCTGATGAGATAGTGGAGGATGCCCTCAAGGTCCTTACTGAGGCATATGGCTCTGATAAAGAGGAGGAACATGTTGAATAAACATAAGCCTAAATAGAGGATATTAAGAAATAAAAATGGAAATAAGTTACCTTGAACCTAGTCTTAGTGACACGATTGAAGAAGAGAAAGGTAGAATTGGTAATGATCCTAATTGGATCAAAGAAGACAAAGTTGACTTTCACTCACCCATGAGTGAGGTCAACTTATTTAGTGATGAATACCCCATATATGGACCAATCATCCTTGATTGGTTCATCTATGGGAAAATGCCAAAGATCCCCTCCTTATCCCACTCATGGGCCCTAACCCAAACTATCAACATTGATGTGCATGATGATGTCAAGCCATGGATAAGGGATTTGATGAAGGAGAAGGAAGAAAGAAGAATAGTGGATACTGCAGGGTTAAATAAAAAGTAGATAGATTATCTAGGAGCATCAAGTAATACATAGATGGAGGATCCCAAACCTCCAAACAAAGTACATTAACCCAACTATGACTATGTAATTCAATCCAGAGACAATTGGATTAAAGAGTGTGATAACTAGAAAATCCATTGTGGGGACTGAGGAATTCACTTGTGAAAGGGTTGAGTCATTTGTAGGTTTAACTCCAATTAGAGGTTAGAGACCTAGTGAACATCCCATCCATGTAGAGGACATTGAATAACTGACTGAGGCTCACTCAACTAAAGTTAGAGCTGGCATCAAGGGGATGAAAAAAAAATCTAACTTGGAGAAATAAAATGAGGACTTGAAAGTACAAGATTCCCTATCCATACTTGAGACAATGATAAATTTTTTGGATGAATCCTTATATGATATTTTAGATGCATTAAAGATAATAAAACTGAGGTAGATTGCATTAGCATAGTAAAACATAGTGTCCAAGGGTATAATAGCCTAATGGAAAGCTTGAAATGACAAAATAATAGGGTTAATCAACATCATAGTTGGAGGGTCATTTCTTAGGTTTAAATCAATTATCTTGAAATTTGAATCTAATTCTAAGAATTGTTGTTGAAAAGATACAAAGTTTGAGTGGATGGTCATAGGAACTAGAGAAACTCCTAAAGGATAATGAGGATCTAATTTGAAAGATTGAATAACTCTTTGGGACCATACTGACAAATATTTCACAACCCACTATCCTAGGCATCATCAAGGATGATCAGTTCAAACATAGGGCTACCTTGGTAACCCAAGAAATAAGAATTAAAAGTCAAGTCTAGTCTGGAGAAAAAAATAGTAAGATCGTAGAGATGATCCTTAATTTAGGAGAAAGGATAGCGAGGCTAGAAGCATCAAGGAAGCCATGGCCAAAAATGACAATGAATTGAATGCTGTAGCTGACAATGAGGAGTAGTGTCTCTTAAGACTAGCTGTGGACTTAGAACTAGTAAATGAGCAACACCAAAAGGCTATGAAAATCCTCCAACAATAGTAGGAAATTTCTCAAGAGCAAGGCCCACTAGCCAATTAGTTGAATGATATTTAATTTTGTAAAAAAATTGTAATATTTTAAAAATAGGATATCCTTTTGTAAAGGCATATGCTAGTTTGTTACCATATTGCCTCTAGGTCAGTTTAGTTTGGAAAAACAAATGTATTTTAGAACTTCATAGAAAAAGGATAGTTGTCCTTACTATGTCTACATTTATATCTTATAACTGATCGGTATATTGCCATGTCTTCCTATAAAAGGTAGTTCTACCATTTTGTAAAGAGAGAATTTTGAGCAAAATTTGTATATTTTAAGTAGTTAATACAATCAAGGAATTTTGAAAGGATTTCCCAAGTTTGTTTGTGTCAATTGTTACATGGATTTTATCTCAATTGCTAGTCTTAAGTATTAAACTTGAATAGTCTCTATGAATTTTGAGTTGCATCTTTGATTATAGGGTTATTAATTTGTGTTTATGCTAGATTATTTGAATGATCTTGAATTTTATTCATTTTATTTTCTCTACATTAGAATATTCTAATGTTATTTGAGTGTGTGGTAGCAAATATTTAAAGTAAATTTAGTTCTTACTTGTACTTATTTATATCATCCTTGGAGGTTTGCCTAGTGTGTAGTGATATATGAGATTATGTTATGATGAATTATATATTGGATAAATGTATACTCAGCTATAATTGAAACTTTATCATAATACTTGAGGCTAAGATCAGTAATCACTTATTATCTTTCTGCATTACCCTTCTCTTTTGCTTCTTTTTAACTAGATCACTTTAGTTTAGATTTCATTATAAATGTCTATCTAGATTAGTCTATAGTTTAAGATTTGATCATAATCCACTAGTATTAGCATATATACTTACACATTACAAAGATTTGGTCCATGATGGCTCCCAACCATCAATTAATATAAATTTTGTGGAACAAATTAAACATTGATTTGCTACTATTTCACCATAGGTAACATAAGTTTCCAAAACCTACTAATCATGCACTAAATTAATATAATTCTAAAATGAGAAGTGTTATTTGAACACTAAAGACACCTATGATACATTTAGAGGCATCAACAAGTCCTGCTAGTGCTAGAAGGAGGGTCTCTTTGTGAATTGGTTGAATCTTTGTTACTTTTAGTGTTTTGATTTAATATTGATGTTATCTTTGCACTTTTGCATAATTATTTGCTTAAAAGAATAAATGTCATTGATCTTTGTGGTATTTGACATATCTTTGTGAATCCTTTAGACAAAAATCATATTTATTTGAAGTTTGATGCTTAATTTTGGGTAAATATGGATTAAGATTTGAAAATCTATGGTATTTGAGGTTAGAATATCTTGTTTTGATCAAAGATTGGTATATTTTTCATAAATGTAGGTTTATTTGAGCTTGAAATTATAAAGATAGACCATATTTTCATAATTGGACACATCTTTGAGCTAACTTAGTTAAAGGTTGACATCCTTTACTATTATTTATATAAATATTTACAAAATTAGTTTAATGTGTAGGTTTAATCCTTGTTCTTTATAAATATTAACTTGACACATCATATTTCAAATAGAATCTTCAATATTTAAGCTAGAATTTCTAGGGATTAGAACAATATCACATTCAGAGACAAAATAACCTATGCTTGAGTTTAAATTCCATAGAAGAGTCAAGGAAGATAAAGGTAGGCATAGGCATTCCAAATCGTTGCCAATTTCACCTCTTCAAGGTATGCCTATGTTCAACCTTTATCTAGGTATGGCTTGGTTGGGAAATTCTTCAATCAATGTGTCAATTGCGGTACATGATCTCCCACATAACCTCAAAAAATACTTGCCAACATTTAGTCCAACTGGTATTTTAACTGTTAAAGAGCACATTGAATATTTCAAAGCTACTTTAAGGTTGCTAAATGTCATACATTAAGATGTAGCATGTAGATTGTTCCCCTTTATTTTTAAAGATGTTGAATATGAATGGTTTCTTAGTTTTTTTGGAAATTACATTACTAGCTAGGATAATTTTAATAATGTTTTCATATACCAATTTGGAAAAATAATTAGTCCATATGTCATAAACCACTAGTCCCACTATCAAGAGGGATGAAAATGAGCCTATAAGGTCCTTTAATGTCAGGTTACATAAATGTATAGTAGAACTGTAGACCCTTATAATCCTGATGATGTATTAGCTTTGGAAATCTACAAGGATGCAATAGATCCTATGACTTTTGTATTCTTGAAAAGATCTCTTCCACCTATAACTTCATTAACCAAGGCTTATTCTAAAGCAGTGATCATCAGTAATCAAATGTAGCTCCAAGGACAAATTACCTACTATGTTCCAAATATCAACCCATATTTTCCCTCTCTGAACATTTTCCCCAACAATAATTAGAATGTTCCAACCTTGAATCAACTTCAAAATTTTAATCAATCTCCTTTGAGTCATGCTACTCTCAATCATAATTTATAATTCTTAAGTCATCCTACTACTAATGGATTCAATACAAATGATCAAAGAGATTTAGTACTAGTTGTTGGTACTAACAATAACCAAGTGCACAATTTTGAAACTCCCAAGAATGAGAATGAGTCTATTATAAAAATGGTCCAAAAGTTAAGCATTGATTTCCTTCAGCTGCAAACACAAGTTGGTAGTACTAGAGAGAGTTTTGTTAGGAACTTATCATTCCAAAAGTTTAATAGGCCTAATAATAGGTTTCAAAAAGATAGTTTCCACAATAATAAGAATAATGAACCATCTTATGAAAAGAGGACTATGTACATTAATCTTATTGACATTTCTTTACCCAATTATTGTAGAGTGCATTATAAAACCAATCATGGTGAGAATGATTGCATTGATTTTTTCAAGGCTTTTAAAGCTTTATAAGAAGAGTTAGACACATTTGAAGTGTTACCTAATAAGGATAGTGGTATAGGTACCTTGGGATCCAAATCATCTAATCAAGTCAACATGGTGGAAGCATTTGAATTCCCTTTTCAAGAGGATAACCAACCTAATGATGTCCCTAACAAAATCTAAGCCTTCCAACAATTACTAAAGAAGACTTATTCTTTGAGGAATAGAGAGTAGAGGAAACCCTTGACTACCTCAATCCCTCTAAATGACTTTAGAACTCTTCTAGATGCTTCTTCAAGAAATGATTCAGAACCACCCAAAGGGAGTACCTCTAAGCATGATGTTGATGTTCCTAGTTCTTCAAATAAGACTGGTTATAATATTTTTGAGGACATCAAGAAGACAAAATATAACATCACATTGCATGAATTAACATAGATCAAATAACAAAGGGACCTATTACTAAAATCATTGTCGAAGAAATCCAACAAACCACCCAAAGATGATAATGCTAATGTGACCATGCACAAACCTAAGGTAGAATCTCCTTCTTTCTTAATCATAGTCAGGATGTTCGGTAAGAATTTACATAATTGTTTATTAGATTTTGGTGCATCCACTAATATCATGCTAGCAAGTGTTTACAAATAACTTGGCTTCACACCTATTAAGTTTGATAGAGGCATAACTCAGTTAGATAAATCTAGAGTCAAGGTGATTAGAGAATTATTAAGTGTCCACATGGAGTTAGCCTCTGAGCTTAGGGTCTAATAGTTTATTGATATCTAAGTTGTTGACATTCCTAATGCATATAGACTGGTTTTGAGTAGGGAATAGACCAAATCTTTGAATGGATACATGTCCATGGATTTTTCACATTTATGGATACCTTGGAAAGGAGTTCCCAACTAGATCAGGGTTAAAAGAGAGTCAAGGATGAAGCACATGATCACTTAGTACAATTCTATCAATGAAAGGGTCAACATAATTGAATCAAACTTAGGGTTTTTCACCCTAGAGACTACAAAGGTATGTGATCCTAACAACACTCATGTTATGACTAGGCTATGGAAGTTACATTTTGATGGTGATAGGTGTAAGGCTAGATCTGGGGTTGGTATTATCTAAATGGATCCTATTGGTAAGAAATATCATGCATCTTATAGGATCTAGTTTCGATGCACCAATAACCTTGATGAATATGAGGCCCTCATCCTAGGTATGTAATATTTTATCAAAAATAAAGTCAAAGAGCTACTAGTCTATGGTGATTTAGAACTAGCAGTCAACCAGGTGAGAAAAAATATCAATGTAAACTCTCATACATCAAGATGTATTAATTTAGGGTTTAAGATATAATTGAGTCTTTTGATGCCTTTAAAATTAGCTCCATACCTATAGAGGAAAAGAAAGTTACTAATGAGTTTTCATCTACTAAAACTAATCGTTTGCTTGATAAATACTCACCCAACTTCAACATTGAGCTAATACCTTATCCTTCAATCCCAGATAATGTGAATCATTTTCAATCTGTAGTGATGATTAATAAAACTTGAATTTCATGACTAGTTCAAAAGAATTTGAGGCTTAGATTATTGATGAAAATGCACTTAGGGAAGGTAAATTTGATGGTAAAGTCCTTTAGTTGAATGACAATAAGATTACCAAAGGCATGATTACCTTATAAAGGTTGTTTGATCAAGACAAGCTAGCCGAGGTTTCTAAGATTCCCAAAGTAAGTGGGAAGGATTACAATGCAATTGATCTTGGCCCTCAAGATCAGCCTCAACTAGTTAATGTTGGAAAATATTGCACTAGTGTTGATAACAATAAGGCAAAGAGTTGTTAACAAAGTATAAAGATGTTATAGATTGATCTTATGATGAATTAAATATCTTTGATCCAAGATTCATCACCCATACTATAACTCTTAAAGAAAATTGTAAAACCTTCAGGTAAAAGCAAAGGCATGTGAACCCTATCCTATAACCCATTATCTTCAAAGAGGTCAAGAGATTGCTAGATGCTAAAATTATGTTTCCCATTAGGAATTCTACCTAGGTTGCCAATTAGGTGCTAATCATAAAGGAGAATAGTGAGATTAAGCTATGCATTAACTTTAGAAATTTGAACAAAGCATCTACAAAGGATAGTTATCCTCTTCCCTCTCTTGAAGATAGGATGAATATGTCTTTCTCTGATGGGTTTTTAAGTTACAACCAGGTGTTGGTGGACAATGAAGGAAGGAAGAAGACAACCTTTATAACTAAGTGAGGCACCTTTGCATATAAAAGAGTTCCTTTTGGGCTAATAAACATAGGATCTACTTTTCAAAGGGCCATGGACCATGCCTTCCAAGGTCTAATTAGTAAGTGTATCATTATATATATGGTTGATCTAACCATTTTTTTAAATAGGGAAGATCACTTTATGCATTTACAACAAGTATTTGAGAGATGTACAAGGCATGGAATCTCCCTTAACCCCAAGAAAAGCATCTTTTGTGTTACTGAAGGTATATTATTAGGCCACGTTATAACTAAAGATGGGATATCCATAGATATTGAAAGAGTGGAAGTTATATCTAAAATAAAGCCTCCAAATAGTAGAAAAGAGTTAAAATCATTTTTTGGTAAGATAAAATTTGTAAGAAAATTCATTTTTGGATTTTTAGATATTGTCAAGCCATTAAATGTCATACTAAAGAAGGATGCTAAGTTCACTTGGAATGAGGAATCCAAAAAGGATTCAATGACATCAAAGAAGAAATTATCCAGGCTCTAGTCTTGATAAGTCTTGACTTTTCAAAGGAATTTTATCTATATTCTTTTGCATCTGACCATACTATGGCTATAGTTTTAACTCAAAAGGTTGATGAGTGTGATCACTCAATAGCTTTCATGAGTAATAACTTTAAGAATGTTGAATTAAACTATTCATTAATTGATAAACAAGCATATGCATTAGTTAAGGAAATGAATAAATTTAGTCACTATATCCTTAGAAATAAGGTACATGTTATTCTACTTGACCCTGCCACAAAGCTTATGCTAAGCTAAAATGAACTTGGAGAACGTAGAGGTAAATGAATGTTAATTTTGAAAGAGTTTGACATAGAAATGAAAATTGCAAAGCTAGTAAGGTGCCAAGGTCCAATTCAAATGATTGATAATACCAACCCTAAGCTAATTATTATCTAAGTTGATCAGGAAAGCTTTCAAGCTAGTGAGTGGTATGATTCCATCATAAATTTATTAATTAATGGTACTTATCCTATAGGACTAACTAGGGAGTAAAAGAGGGCCCTCAGGCCCAAGGCAGCCCATTATTTGATCAAAGATGGGGTTTTATACATAAATAACTTTAAAGGAGTCTACCTGAGATGTGTCTCAAAAGAAGAAGCTACCCAAATCATGAGCACTTTTCATGAGAAGGTTACTAGTGGGCACCCATCTGGGAAGATTATAGCCCATAAGATCCTTAGAGATGGCTACTATTAGATAACTATTTTTAAAGATGATCATAAACATGTGAGGGAGTTTTAGTCATGCCAAATCTTTAGCACCAAAGAGACTAAGACAATAATGCCTTTGCAACCATTCATGGTTGATAAACCCTTTTCATAATAGGTTTTGGACTTTGTAGGGGTAATCAACCTTAATTTATCAAAAGGTCACAAGTATATTCTCACTACCATAGATTATTGCATAACGTGGACTAAATCTATATCCAACAAATAATGTAGGATTGAAGAAGTGATCAATTTCTTAGAGGAGAACATATGTACCATATTTGAAACTCTAGTCTCTTTGGTGTGTGATAATGGATCTGCATTTCTATCCATAGAGATGATAGAGTGGGCATATGATAATGGCATTTGTCTTAAGTTTTTATCCAACCATTATCCTCAAAGAAATAGATTGTCTAAGTCTACCCAAAATAACTTAATAAAATAAATCAAGAAGTCTATTGAAGACAAGCCCAAGACTTAGCATAAACTTATTAATTATGCCCTATGGGAAGATAAGATAAGGATCAAGCAAGCCTTAAAGGCATCACCATTTTTGTTGGTATATGGACAAGAGCCTATCTTACTTATCAATCTCAAGTTTCCTACATATAAATTCCTGCAAGAGAATATGGAATAAGGCCAAGAGCTTACAAATTCAAGATTGATAGACATCATGTAGATGGAAGATGCATGGGAGGAAACCTTGGCTAATTTTAGTAGACATCATACCACGGTGAATATTTGGTTTGATAAGAGATAAAATATTGAGGTGTTTAAATAAGGGGACTTAGTTCTCCTTTGAGAGAAAACATCTAAGCCTAAGGGTAAGCATGACAAGTTCGCACCTATGTGAATTGGACCCTATCAAATTGAAAACACACTAGGATACAACACCTTTAGACTCAAAGACTTATAAGGAGCAGAGTTCACACTACCCAACAATGGGAAGTACCTCAAGCATTACTTCTCTATTTCTCCCCCTAAGATCTTTATGGAGTAAATCTATAAGATGGTTAGATGTATTGTAGATAGGATAGTTAGTTTCTTTTAGTTCTTTCCTTCTTGTCCCTTGTTTGTACATAAGCATGTATATATATATATATATATATATATATATATATATATATATATTTGTTTCCTTTTTTTTCTTGCTTTGCTACTTCTTGTTGTGTGTTTTCTTTTATTACCTTGTTCCTTGTTTCCAATAAGTCCTTTTGGACAACCCTGAGCTCAAAGTTTATTTAGTTTTCTTAAAACTACAAAGTTTAATAATGTGGGTATGAACCTTATACATATGCTAACCATGGGTCTAAAATTTAAGCCTAATGTTTTGATTTGAAGAAACTGGTAGAAACCAATGGAAGAGACCAACTGTTTCATAAGAGCTTAAACATTATCTTGACCTAAATTTGGTTTTAAGAAGATGTGCACTTATAATATGAAAGGTTAATCTATTGAGACATAATCATGCTTGTACTTAACCAACATCCTTTCTCAAAACATTGGTTACAACCATAGGTGATTTTTTGAAGATCAAACACTTGACAAAATCCTTAAACCTAGCTACCCTAGATCCCAACCTTACTGAAAGCATAAAATATCTAAAAATACTATAAATAAGAATTCTATGCAAAATTAGAAGCTTTTTAAGTATAAGTGATTCTGGTAATCTCCACTAATGCTATAGATGCCTAGCTAGTAGTGGAGCAAGGCCTTGAGAAGAGCCAAAGGCATCTCTATTATGGCTATAGATGCCTAGTTTGGAGAGATCAATTCCCAATCCTTACCTAAACTAGAAGCATTGTTCTTCATGAATATCTAAACATGCTCTAAGTTAGTGTTAGTGATTAAATTTATGAAACCTAAAAGCTTCCCTTTAATCCCATGGAAAACAATAAGTGGAATTAAATTACACACACAACATGGCTATGTCTTGATGTTTGATCTTAATTCTTCATGTGTAAGGTTTGTTTGAACCATAAACTAATCTAAATAATGGCATTGATCAAGTAGAGTGGATGCCCTAGTTATTTATATAAACTAGAGTCTCTAGGTTCTAACATATTTTTGTGTTTCCCCCAAAAGTCACCATTTTTTGAGGTCAACATACCTCCATTTTTAAAAATTGGGGCCCTTGATATTCTTTGAACCTTAACCCGGAAACCATGGCATGTTTTGAACATTATTAGAATTTGAAGGTCATCCACTTTGATAAAGTTGGCTTACTAATTTATGGTTTTGATTTGAGCTTGCCTAATGTTGCTAATAATTATTCTTCATATCTTATAGATACAAGTTTCATGGAGCTCTTGCTGATGGATCATGATTAAAGTTTACAACTAACTCTATTCAAGGTTCATTTTCTGACAGCTATCCTTCAAAAAATCCTAGCTCAAATCCTTGGTTCAAATTCATATTTGGTAAAAGTAAATTGGTGGGAACATTTCAAATTACTTTAGACTTAAGTTTAATTTTCATGCTAAGGGTTAGTCATATTTTTTAACACAACTAAACCTTAACTTAAAAGTCCTACTTGGTCCCTTTTATTTTCCCCCTTTTGTTTCCTAGATTTCTAATTTAGTCTAATGTTCATGTTGGTAGGATCACTTTTTAATTTTTCTAGAATGGTCTTTTGTTATTTATTTAACCTAAAGTCTTAACACTAAGGCCCCATTCATGTTTATCAACATGATTGAGACCTTAGTCTTAAAGTTTTAGCCTAAGTCTTATTTCATCCTGAGTCCTAACTTAAATATCTCACTTCATTATAAATCCAATGGATCTTGATTCATAACTCTTCTTGATCAGATGATGTGAGGGAAGCTCAAAGGTTAGATGGGACCTAGTAGTGAATATAAGCTTAAGCTTAATTTTTATCATAAGGCTTCTTTGTATTTTTTAATACAATGAGACCTTAGTTTAAAACTCATGTTTTAAACTTTAATTACTTAAAGGAACCAATCACATACAAGTGCCTAGATCATGATCCATGGTTTGTAGTCACTCATGGATTTAGATCCAATGGAGTGAAGATAACATCAAAAATTCAAAAGGCCTAATAAGTCCTACAGAGCCACCAAATGGTGCTCCCGCATACGAAGCTTAACCTAAATGATTTCATGAGATTAAATTTAACATTCTCAAGAATGTCATTTGAAATTTTTGAGGCCATCATTGACATCCATGAGGCCATTAAATTCAATCTCATCTAACATTTTTACTTAGACAAAAAGGGGCATGTTTTATGTCATTCAAGGGGTCATTTGATATTATGATTTAAAACTTAGCATAAAATGTCTTAACCTAAGTCTATAACATGGTTATTGACATGAAATAAACTTAGCTTAAAATATTTTAGCCTAAGTTATTTTATGACTATACACTGATTAAATTTTGTGCATCTCATAGGATCAATAAATCGCATTTCATTGGGCCCAGATGATCCAATGGCATGAGATCATCGATGAATTTTCAATAGAGTTTAAAGAACCTATGGGTTTGACACATGGTAGATACTCATTCAACATGTGATTGATGTATGCATGGAGGTGCCAAGTGAAACAACCACTAGGCTCGATGAAAATATGGCCAATGACATGCAAGGTCCTGGATCATGATCAACAACCCATGTTGATTCATGGGGAATGATCCAATGACATGAAAAAAAGGATGATTTCAAAAAATAATGGCTATTTATTTGAAGGAATTTATAAAAAATACAATAAAAGGTTCTAAATAGATACCAAATGAGCATCATGTAAGCAAAAAGTGATAAAATGAAGATCTTGTGTGCTTGAAAATGCAAATGTATAAATGCAAATGTCAAAATAAAATATAAGGCACGTATGAGCTGAAGTACAAGTAAGCCATCACCATTACATCTTTAGTAGAGCCCCCAAAATTGCATAAAATCCCTAATTTGAGTTAGAATTAATTATAGTTAAGCTAAAAGAGAGTCTAATTACAATTCAAGCACAAAAACATTGACCCAGGGACCATTTAGAACATAGTAGTAAATAATTTGCAAAGTTTGGTAGCCATGGTAGATCAGAGGCAACAATACAGGGATGAGATAAAGTTGTATTTGTCTAATGATAATGAATGAAGGGTCTTCAAGGACATAGACCTAGACACTACTGCATTGAGCACATGTAATAAGAGCTAGTCTAGGTTATTTTGAATCATTAAAGACATGCAACCCATCACAAAATAAGAGCAAATGATTTCCACTATAACTAGAAGATATTATGACCTAGCTACAGTTTAAATGGCTCGCCTCCACTATGTAGTTTCCAAACCAAAGGTAATCCACTATATTGACATCCTTTCTCCCATTTTCAAGGACTGTAGGATTGAGTAAGGTTAGATTATTCATGAAAGGACCTTTAGAAGAATTACATTCATTTCCCCATTGGCCTTTGAGAGTTATTATAAACGTCAAAAACCCCAAGTGGATTTGCCCACTATTCAAGATTGGACTGGAAAGAATGATCTAGACACCATCCTTAGGCCATGGTTTCTCTAAGGGAACCATGTGATCTGAGACCCTACTGACAATATCCTAGTTTTCCAATTTAGAAAATGGGTTAGGATAATCATGACTCTATTGAATAGAATCTCTAGAGCCCCTTTAACCACTTATGTTAACAAGAGTTGGTTGTCTTACATCTACTTCATAGTAGATAAAGAGCTCACTCCCCCATTTGAAGAGATGATTAACATCTATTTATAATGGAAATTCATAGCCATTAATAGGAAAACCAATACATAATTATTCATGATGTCTTATCAATTGGATGCCTTTCTCACCTCTACCCAGATCCCTTATATCAAAAATTGGTCACCTAAGGGAAGATTCATGTTCTCCCACCATTATTCAAAGCTATACATATTCAAATATAAACATAACATCCAATTCATTTGTGACCATGTGTATCTAGCCTTGCTAGAAGCCATCACAAGGATCCTTATGCCTAGGGTAAGCCCTCTAATCAAGAAATATGTGGAATTGATGGGAGACATCTGGTTGTATCTAGATTATACAGTGATCAAAATTGAGGGGATTTTGATCCAACCTTACAAGTTGCCTATCTATGTTCCCACCAATATAGTAGAGCAAAAAATTACATACCAATTTATTAATAATGTGGATAGAGTATGCAAAGACAAGAGAAAAGGCCTCCTCCATTCCTTTCCTTTAACTATTTGTAGAACTATGTTACAAAATTAGGATTAGGTAAATAATGTGGCCAAGCATCAATAATATTTCAAATTTCAACTTGATGAGCTAAAGTTGTGGGACCCTAATGGCATGGTCTCCACACATTTGAAATCCAAGCAATTATCCAGGCCAGTGTATGTGCACAAACTTAGTGTCCATGACCACACACACACACACACACACACATATATATATATATATATATATATATATCAAAGCAAAAAAAATCAAAGAAATATTAGCTAGGCTCAAGGGACATAACATTATACTTGAGCATAGACTAACCAGTGATGAGAAGCCACTAGGTGACATATGGAAAATGGGACCTCTTCAATACCATTTACTACCTAGACCTTCAAGGCCCCCTCAAGAGCAACCATAAGTGGAAGGGAAACAACCCAAATAAAATATTAAACAAGGTCCCAAAAAGGAAAATTTGTAAGAGAGGCCTAGTGAAGCACCCTCATCCTTAGTCCTACCTCAAAAACCAACATCTTCGATTGAGTACCTAGACATGTTTGGCCTATAGCCTGATGAGACAGTGGAGGATTCCGTCAAGGTCTTTGTTGAGGCATATGGCTCTGATGAAGAGAAGGATCATGTTGAAGAAACACAATCACAAATAAAGGAGAGTGAGAAATAAAAAGTGAAAGAAGTTACCTAGGACCTAGTCCCAGTGGCACCATTAAAGAAGAGAAAAGTAGAATTGGTATTAGTCCTAGTTGGATCAAAGAAGCCAAAGTTGACTTTCATCACCCCATGAGTGAGTTCAAATTATTTATTGATGAATACCCCATCCATGGACCAATCATCCCTGATTAGTTCATTTATGGGAAAATGCAAAAGATCCCCTCCTCCTTATCCCACTCATGGGCCCTGACCCAAACTATCAATGTTGATGTGCATGATGATATCAAGTCATGGATAAGGGATTTGATGAAGAATAAGGAAGAAATAATAATAATGGTTACTAGAGGGTTAGATAACAAGTAGATAAATGATCTAAGAGCATCAAACAATACCTAGATGGAGGCTAATGAACCTTTAAAGTACATTGAAAAAACTACTATTGTGCAATTCAATCTAGAGATAGCTAGATTAGAGAGTGACAACTATAAAATCCATGGTGGGGACTAAGGAATTCACTTTTGAAAGGGTTAAGCCATTTTTAGGATTAATGCCAATTGGAGATTAGAGAACTGGTGGACACCCCATCCATATAGAGGACATTAAAGAACTAATTATGGCTCACCCAGCTCAAGTTAGAGCTGGCTTTATGGGGATGAACAAATAATATCTAACCTAGAAAAGGAAAATGAGGATTTAAAGGCACATGCTACCCTATCAGTGCCTTGATATGTTTGATGCTTTTAAGGAAATAAAAATGAGTTAGAGTGCATTGGCATAATAGAACATAGTGGCCAAGGATCTAATATCCTAATAGCAAGCTTCACATGTCAAAATAACAAGGTTAATTAGCATCACAGTTGGAAGGTAGATTCTTGGGTTTAAATCAATTAGCTTGGGATATTTTAATTCAATTCTAAGAATTATTTTTGAAAAGATCCAAAGTTTGAGTGTATGGTCATAAAAATTAGAGAAACTCTTATAGGATAATGAGGATCTAATTGGGAGGATTAAACAACTCTTTGGGACCATGCTAACTAATCTTGCAAAACCCACTATCCTAGGCATCATAAAGTATGATGAGTTAAAACATAGGGCTACCTTGGTGACCTAGGAAATAAGAAGTAAAATTCAAGGCTAGTATAGAGAAGACAATAGTAGGATCTTAGTTATGATCCTTAATATAGGATAAAGGATAGTTGGGGATAGAAGCATCAAGGAATCCATGGCCAAAAATGATAAGCAATTAAATTCTCTTGCTAAAAATGAGAAGTTTATTTTAAGACTAGCTATGGACTTGGAACTAGTCAATGAGCAACACCAGAAGGTTATGAACATCCTTCAGCAATAACAAGAAAGTTCTCAAGAGTAGGGCCCCACCAGCGAATTAGTTGAATGAAATTTTATTTTTTTTAAACTTTGTAATATTTTAAAAATAGAATATCCTTTTGTAAAGGCATATTCTAGTTTGTTAGCATATTGCCTCTAGGTCAGTTTAGTTTGGAAAAGAAAATGTATTCTGGAACTTTGTAGAAAAATGAAAACTATCCTTACTACTTGTACATTTTGTATCTTGTAACTAATCGCTATACTACCTTATCTTTCTATAAAAGGTAGTACTATAATTTTGTAAAGAGAGAATTTTGAGTAAAATTTGTATACTTTGAGCAGTTAATACAATCAAAGAATTATGAAAGGATTGCCTAAGTTTATTTGTGTCAATTGTTACATGGATTTTCTCTCAATTGTTAGTCTTAAGTCTTAAAATTAAATAGTTTCTATGAATTTTGAGTTGCATATTTGATTATAGGGTTGCTAATTTGTGCTTATGCTATATTAGTTGATGATCTTGAATTTAATTTTTTCTATTTTCTCTACATTAGAATGTGATAATACTATTTGAGTGTGGTAGCAAAATTTTAAATTAAATTCGGTTCTTACTTGTACTTATTTATATCATCCTTGGAGGTTTTCCTAGTGTGTAGTGAGATCTAAGCTTATGATATTTTGCACTTTATACTAGTTAAATGTATACTTAACTATAATTGAAACTTTTGTCATAATTTTTGAGGCTAAGATCAATAATGATTTATTCTCTTTCTACCTTGCCCTTCTCTTTTGCTTCTTTTTAACCTGATCAATTTAGTTTAGATTTCATTGTAAATGTCCTTTTTGATTAGTCTATAGTTTAATATTTGATCATAATCCACTATTATTAGTATAGATACTTACACTTTAAAAATATTTGGTCCATGATGGCTCCCAACCATCAATTAATATAAATTTTGTGGAACAAATTAAACATTTCTATTCTGCTATTTCACCATAGGTAAAACAAGTTGCCAATACCTAATAATCATGCTCTAAATTCATAGAATTATAATATAAGAAGTGTTCATTGAATACTAAAGACACTTGTGATACATTTAGAGGCATCAATAAAATGGTAGTTTTGATTGGTCAGCAATGGGAGTAGACTCAACAAGTGAAAATGCTATAATCGAGGGACATATAGAATAAATATAACACTAGGGTCAAACACATACAACCAAATAAGGTTAAGCATAGGTCGATACTGAACAAAGGAGACCAAACTTGAGGTTGTATGGAGGCATGCATGTTTTTGGTATAAAAATTTAGCAAGGCACACAAAACATGTAGTCATAAAGAAAGCACATAAACTATGATAATGGCTACCAATGAATTATTTTTGTAAAAAAATGACTCCTCCAAAGACAAAAAAATTCCACAAATGGATTTTGAAAACTAGATTTTATTTGTAAATAATAAATCTCATGATTTCAAATGAAAATAATAGTAGTACAAAACTAGACAATCAAATACTAGAGTGGCTCTAATGTATATCAGAGTGGATGCCAATATATGTAGATCAAGTGAATTCATAGGTTTCTAATAGGCACAACTCAAGCACGTACACAAAACAATAGCTACAAGAAAATGAAACCACATACATGTGAATATTGAATAAATAAGATAAGATCCAAAACCATTATTCCATTAAACAATAGATCACCAAGTGAGATGTACAAATAAGAGTGCATGAGTAACTCCCCCAAGAAATGCAATCAGAGATCCAATAATAGAAGAGTAACTCTCATACCTGAAATAACTAGTCAAGGAACTTCTTTCCTATTCATCTGGTCAAAATGTAACTCCAAGTACACCTAAGCAAGATTACCCACAAAATTAGGAAAAATCCAAGTGAGGGAAAACCCATAATAAATAAATATGGGAAAAAATAAAATGCCTAATCTAACAAGACCAAGAAAAAACCTCTTTTACCACACCATGGGGCACTTTTTGATATATAGTCATGTCTTTTGGATAAAAAATGTAGGAGAAGCATACCAATGAATAATGACCCATATATTTCATGATATAATTGATAAGATAGTTGAATATTATGTTGATGACTTTCTTTTAAAATCAAAATAATGACAACACCATGCAAAGATTTCTAGTATATTTTCAAAAGACTGAGAAAGTATAATGTACGACTAAATCCCAAGAGATGGTTCTTTGGGGTTTCATCCAATAAAATATTACGATTCATAATATCCCAATGTGGTATTTAGGTTGACCCAAACAAAGTCAAATATATAATATACATTCTTCCTCCTACCAGATTAAAGCAAGTTCATTCTCTAAAAGACAAGACTCAGGCGATACATGTTTTGTGGCATAATTAGCAAATAAGATTCAATCATTCACTGGTTTACTTAATAAAGATACAAAATTAGAGTGGGATATCACATGTAAATAAAGATTTGAAATGCACAAATAGTAATTATTGAACCCACCTGTATTAGTACCACCAACACTTGAAAGGCCACAGATCATGAAATTGGTGCACTCTTTACACAAACCAATGATCAACATAAAGAGAAATATGTTTACTACATTAGTCATACACTTTTTGATTATGAAAAAAATTATCCAAAAATATAAAAACTTTATTTGGAACTTGTATTTGGTACTCAAAAACTTTGGCACCATATGATTAATAATGAGACACAAGTTATTACAAAAGTTACTCCTTTAAAGTTTCTTTTGTCAAAACCACATCTCTTGAGCTATATAAAAAAAATGGGTCATGTTACTCATAGAATTTGACCTAAATATTATGTTTAAAAAAATATTAAAGGGTTATATAACCATAAATAAATTGGAAGTAACCCTATTATTAGACACAAATCCTATCAATGATGATTTTCATGATGACTTTATAGAATATAATACCACTCCCAACACATGGAAAATGTTATTTGACAACTCCAAATGTGAATTCAGTGCTAGGGTAGGAATTGCTTTCATTGACCCACTAGGGAACATAGTACCCCATGCTTATCAACTCAGTTTTTAATGTATGAAAAATATCATAAAATATGAGGCACTTATCATTGGCCTTCAAACAACTTAGGCTCTCCAAATTAAATCAATTAAGGTTTACATAAATTCATAATGGATTGTCAATTAGGTTTTAAACATCTACCAAACCAAATAAGAATGCCTCATTCCTTAAAAAAATATGGTTCAATGTCTACATGCTTATTTTTAAAATCTCTTTAGTGAAAATATTCCATGTAAAAACAATTGTTATGTTGATGTAATGGCTATACATCATCATTGATTCCCATTGACATAGATGAACACTAGATATGATCACTATAAAATGATTACAATCTCCATCAGTGTCCCATGCTGACCTCACAACTCTAATAGTTTTACTCACCACATGTAGTACAACAACATCAAAATTTTGTTTAGATATGTATAATTTTATATACAAATCTATTACTCCAGATACTTTCACAAGGAATGATAAGTGAAAACTGTAATGAAATTGTCTCTAATATGTCATTATCTATGGGGAATTATTCAAACTATATTTTGAGGGACACTTACTTTGATGTCTAAAAACCAAAGAGGCTAAGTTGGCCATTAGATAGGTTCATGATAGCAAATGTGGTGGCCATTTTAGCAGTAAATAAATTTCACACAAATTACTTAGACAAGGTTACTATTGGCCAACCATGGAATAAGAATGTCAATAATATGCTAAGATATGCAAAAAAATTCAATGCCATGGGAACCTTCACCATTTCCCTTCACATCAATTACAATCCATAGTATCCCCATGGTTATTCATGTTATGAGGCTTTGATCTAATTGGTAAGATAAATCTAGAATCTATAGGATGTTACAAATTCATTATCATAGCTCCATAATATTTTTAAAAATTGGTGGAGACCATTCCATTACAATCCAAAAACGGATAAGATATATTTCATTTTATCATGACCAACATTATTTCCTATTTTAATCTCCCAGTATCCATCATTACAGACAATGGAATTTATTTTAAGAACAAAAGTGTGGATAAATTTTGTGTTATATATAAGATCTGACACACATTCTCTACTTCATACTATCCATAAGGTAATGGTCAAGGAAAATATATAAAAAATATAATTAGTAATATCTTTATCAAAATAATTAATAAGTTTGGTGATGATTGGCACAATAAACTCATTTATTCCCTATGGGCCTACTACACTAGTATTCACACACAAATAAGAGCTACTCCTTATTCACTAGTATATGGCAAAGAAATAGTTATCTCACTATAATTATAAATCCCATCCTTATGGGTATCCTTAAAATGTCTTATTACAAATGATCAATATAGAGAAACATGCCTCCATGAATTAGAATAGATTGATCACATACACATCCAAGCTGTAGAACATCTTAGAACATACTAGAAATGAATACAATAGACCTACAATAGTTGTATTCATAGAAGATAATTTTAAGTCAATGATTTGGTTTTAAAATAAAATATTAAAAATTTCAATGAAAAAGAAGAGAAAAAAGGAAAATTCAAACCTAATTGGCTTGACCCATGCTTAGTCACATAAAATCTTAGCCCCAAAGTGTACTATCTAACATCACTTGATGATAAGGAAATCAAAAGCCCATTGAACAATGTGCATCTAAGGATATTTTACGTATAAAAAATTTATCATGTGACTTATCCATAACTTATATCTATAAAATATAAAAATAATATAGTATGTCAAAACACAAACACATTCAAATATTTACTTAGAAAATACAAATTATAGATTGTACGTATTGGCATGTTTAAAATTATTATACTTATCAGGTACTACATATTCTATCTATCTTAGTATATTTATTTTTTATGATGCATACATGATAACTTATCCTTATTGAGTGTTTAGAGATACTTATAAGACCCATTCCACTACACAGATCCAGATTTACTGCTATCTACCCACTAGGGGAATATATGCAGATACATAGGTTTTTCATTTGATATAATCACCCATTTGGGGACATATTATACACAATTATTATTTCTAGGTTACATATTTATATACTCCACATCATAGACTTATAACTATTATATCTTGATATTGATCATCCTACACTACTCAAATTTATTATTGACTACTACTATTGTAGACTCAGCTTTTGTATATAATTTATTTTATATATATGTGTACCACATCTATATAAAATACTTTAATTTATAGATTTTATAGTTTAGACTTGATTGTGTCTCTATGGTTTTACATCTATTCAAGGTAATTTAAATATACCAGTGTTGTGTAGCTCTACGCCACTTATTTTCATTGTATGTATGCTTTAGACATGTGCCCATGTCCTTATGTGTGCCTTCTTGATTGTGTATGTAGACATTTTAACATTTCATTTCATGTGTCTCTAAGACAACTTGATTATTATTTGTGTATGTGTACATTTTAATATGTCCTTGTATGTCTTGATTTCTCAAATTTAGTGACATGTGCCATGTCCCTTGTATTTTGGTCATGTGCCTCACGTATGTTGTATGTATGTTTTAATGTATAAATAATGGTGATGACACTTTTATTTTGGTTTTTACACACTTTAATTTTAGATGACATGAGGGACCTCATGCATATACCCTTTTTCCTTGTGTGCCTTGATGGACATCATGCCCCATCCCCCTAGGTAGTTACTTAATTATTACTCAGGTTTAATGTTCATATACATTTTAATATCTACCTTGATAGCCTTATAAATTTTAGATCTAACATACATTAAAAATTAAAAACTTATGATTATATTATCTTGCATCATGATGTTGTTTATGCACATTATATTGGTTTATTATGTAGATATCATATATGCTCTGACAAAAACACATCTTATAGAGATTTTTATTTTGAGGACAATTTTTGCATAGATTCAACAACTCCCCTCAAAAGAAGGGAATTCACATAATTTTTTCATATATATCATGCTATCTGAATGCAATCAAAGCACAATTTTCATCACACATTTATAGGATAACAATATCATATTCAAGAAAACATAGTGTGAAATAGTGATAGAAAGACTAGTTTTAGTTACACAAAAATAATTATAGTTGGACATTAGCACCAAAAGTGGGACACTATCACCACTAATTATACTATATAAGATATGTTTTTACTATCCAATAGCCTTAGTTTAAATAAATTCAATATTAGATATAAAAGTATAGTAGATACAATCTAGGTTTACACATGTTCAGTTATAGATTACTAGTTTTTGCTTAGTTTAGCATAGATTCATACTAGTTTTCTTAGATTGAGGGAATCATGCATGTCATGATCATTCCTATTTCAATTTTAGATATTAAGATATAAATTATTACAACTCAATATAGAACCCATATACTTAGATATCATATTTGTGGTCATGTGCAAGTAACATTATCTATGCATATTCACTTAGGCACCGGTTGATCAGATGGAATGATAAATTTTATCTCATTCTCTACATTATACACATTATACACCATGTTCCAAGTTACACACTAGATTGATTCATTGATCCATGTTCATTGGTTGGCATTCATTGGTTGGCATTCTTGAGTGTCTTAGAGCTTCCTAATATTCTTGACTAGCCTAGAACTATTTTATACAATTTAATTACATCACATAGGATCAGTTTTCAATGCATCTACTATAGATGGGTAGGTAATGATGGAGTCATATTCTACTTCATTTATTGATCAATTTACATAAGAGGTTTAGAAACACCGTCATTCTAATCAAGGTTATTTTTAGGTCATGATCCACCAAATATGGGTGGGAAATGATGGAGTCAAAACCAGATTGAGTTCTTGAGCCACCCACACATGGGGATTGATCAATTGATCAACTCATTCCAATTTATTCATTCATTAATCACTATCTACATGTACACAAACATGTTAGAACCAGGTTTATGGATTAGTTCACATACCCTATGAGGTGTATTTATTTCTTTCCTCTCTCTTATCTATTTAGTAAATTTTGTCTTTGATTTTGATATCTCCTAAGTAAGGACTGATTTATGCACATTTCATTTTTAGGACATGCAATGGAGCATGCTTCACATACTCAAATATAGATTAATAGGATTCACTTCTTAAGTAAGTCCAGGTCTACTTATTTTTCATTTCTCTTTTTTGAATTTTTAGAATAAAAGGGGGGAATGTAATCATTTTAAAATTATATTTGAGTGCTAAGACTATTATTTGAGACCACCCATCCCTAGATTAGCCACATACTTATCTTAGGTCCTATATAGACACTTATCTATCTTGTGTGGGCCACACATGTCCCTAAACATCCCTAATGTAGTCTTAGACCATCACTTTAACATATCAACCCCTAGTGCCCCAGGTTCTACCACCTGGACACTTGTGCCATAATTTGGATAGTAGTGCCAATGGTGTTAATGTCCCAATTTGGGCACTATTATCCACTAATGGATATCTTTTCAAAACAAAAACCACCTAGGGTCACCCTAGACCTCTTTTAATACCTACACAAACACTATAATAGTATATATACATGAATGTAATCCCTTTATCCACTAGTTGGTAATGAGATGCAATAACACAAATTAACTCAAAAAAAGTTTTGTATAATCAAGGGTATCAATCCCTATTCTAGCTTAATTCTACATATAATCCATTTATAAAATTCCCAAGCTTAGATTGCTCATATTTTCTATCTAAAACACACTAAAATCATTCAATATAACATTCATACTAGCTTCACTTGTACTTTCACTAGCACTTAGGTGGGCATATCTATATCAGGATTGATCCCTCTTTATAATATTGGTATGTAGGTAACTCTCATCACAATAGGGTATTGAGGATGCCTAACCTAGCCCACTAACATCACACCTTAATACTTGTGACAATTAGAAACCCTAACAACCTAAAGGTCTAGGGTTTCAATTTAAAATCAATCAAGATAGGTCATCAATGGGGAATCAGAATTCATGCACAAAGGAACATGATTAACATACTTAGGCATAGGTATACTTAGAAGCTTAGAATAGTTATGCATAGAGGACACTAGTACCAAAAGGATATTAGAATAATTGACACTAATTTATAGTAAGGGTTTTGACACATGGATCTTATCCAAAAACTCATATTAGCTCCAATCTTAGTTTATAGCCTCCATATCTCTTGTCTTAGTCTATTTCTAGATAAGTACTTGTTTACATCATTTTTGGCATTTTTAGAAAGGTCAAATAGGTTTATTCTATTAAAAATTAGTGGATATATTTATTAATTATCATGCCCTTTATCAACCTATGCCTTAGACTCCATAACCCTAAAAAGTTAAATCACTTTCGAATTGCACAAAGAAATATAGACAACCCTTGTAATAGATTATTTTTTTATTTTTTAGTGTAATGAGAAAGGAACACATACATGTTATAACACATGTACATTATATCTCATGCATGTTATACCATTTATTATTTATGTTCATTTTAAATTCAAAAGCCAAGCCTTTTGGCTCAGAAAAGGATTGGATTCTTGAACCAAAGTCTTGGACCTATCAACACATAGTTGAATCTAAGAGTTTTAATAGAAACTAATTAAACTTATATTACCAAATACACTATTTATTTCAAGGATAAAATCCATAAAATTATTACCACAATGATGAACACACTCTCCTATTTCAAAATATATAGTTTTTATATTTTTTGGACTATTTTAAGGTTTCAATCTCTGTTGATTTCTAACTATAGATTTGTTTGGTCATTACATGCCTCAATTATACATGCCTATATATGCTTGTGTGTGTTTTTATTATTTATTCAAATTCCATATAAATATGGTTACAAACTAGGCCTAATTCTACACATATCAAAAAAATTAGTTTTCATTTGTTTGAGGTAGTTAGGGGGGCCACATGACTAGCTATCTATTTTTTTATTAGTTTTTAGGATCTATTTACTTGTAAAATTAATTTAAAAACTTATTCATCAAAAAGTTATAAAAATATTAGATGATCTTATCAAAATTTTCACCACATGGTTTTAAACAATATTAAATGATGCTAAAAATGAGGGGCTACATGACTGGCTATCTACAATGTTTTCCCTAAAAAATAGGAGTTCCTATTCAAATTTTATATGTTTGACCTAGTTATACTTAACCGTTTTTTTTTAAATGGTGTTTTGGAAACTAGACTCAAAATTCTACAATACACGTATCAACACCATCCTTGAAATTTGAGTGTAGCCATGTCAAATTATCTATAGAAGTTCATATTTATCAAATTTTGGGAAAAACATGTCCATGGTAGGCCCTCTTTTGCCTCCAAACTTTGTACACTTATCCATATAGGATATATGATCTTTAATTCAAGAGTTTTTGTATTTCTATTTTCACTATGTTCTTAACAATAGGGTTCATCTGTATTTATGGTTAGCAGATGGGTTTGAATTTTTCATTAATATATATGTGGTGCGTGAATAGATTTAGGTGTATTCCTATCATGTCATGATAATCCTATGAAAATTCAATTTTATGTATTTAAACCATGGCCACTAGTTGAGTTCTTGTTTAAAAACTAGTTTGTTGTTGATTTTGAGAGTACATCTAGTAGTATTTATACTGTCTTTGATAAGGACACCATGGATTATATGTTACCATATACTAGGTTGAGGCTGAAATTGTGTGGTAGTAGTTGATGAAAAGTGTTAATATCTCCCATGACATATAAGGTTCTTTCCATTAGAAAGATGTTGGTAAGGGTACATGGTATGCATCATAATAGGTTGTTTGTTTGTGGACTATCTAATAAGTGTTTTTTATGAATTGGAAATGATTATGTCATCATATTGATATTTCAAGTGTGGGTTGAATTCAATCATGAGAAAAATCTACAAATAATATTTCTCATTTTACTCATCTTCTACCCAATATGGTTGTTCTTCACATGAAGGTTGAGTTGGTTTATAGAAAATAAATTTATTTGTATAGATTCCATTCGATATCATCATGTTCCATGATCTATAAATAATTAAAACATAAAATATAGCCATCCATAGTCTTTATAGGATACCAGGGTATCCTCATAAGTTGGATTTTGGCTATAAGATGATAAAGTCAGTTGGGTATTCTAATTACAAAACAATGACCAAGTCTTTTATAACCTCTTCTAGTTTAACCTTTGATCTATTTACCATCTATAGAATAATGGGAGTTGGGTGAAGACTGTTTCAGCCAAAAAACTTCATAGTTTCCTTGGTAATTACACTAATATCCACCCTTAAATTTATTAAGGTATTTTGGATGGGGGTACCATTTACATGGACATTAACTACTGGGTTGCCTAGGTCATAGTACTTGGGTGGGAATACATTTGTAAACATCATGTTTGCAAGTTGTCAAACTATTTGGATAGTATTGGGATCCTCCTACCTCCATCCAAGTTTATTTAGGAATAATTAAAAAATATTTATGGTGTAGATGGTGATGTATTTTATGGCCTAAAATAATGGGATTTTTACACAAATATTTTTGAGTTGTCCTTAAAAAATGAATTCATATTCACATTTATGTTCTTAGAGGTTTAATATCTCAAGAAAAAGGAGGGGTGTTATTCATTTATTTTTATGTAAATGTGCTTGGTTTATGGGTAGGGATCTGACAAGATGGTTGTGGATTAGTGATGACATTAGGTATAACGTTTGGGACCTTTTCATGAGGTTTTTTTATATGTAAGGTGGTTTATGGGAGAATTCACCAAAAAAAATATAATTCATATACCTCCATATAATAAGTTGGGTACTTCATTATTTTGATAGTGTGTTTCAAATCACATAACTTATCATATGGGTTTGGCATAAGTTAGGATGTTAATTGTGCCTGTGGAGAAGTTGGTTAGTTATTAAGCATTAAGGTTGGTTGGGTGTTGTTGACTATTTTGACCACAAGTCAAAATAGGTCAACCCCATATAGTAAAAAACTTGTATAGGGGTCTATTAGGATGAAATATGGTATGTCATGGTCTTTTTTGATGTCATTTAATGAGATGTTAACCTTGGTCATAGTCAAAATTAGTATTAAGTCATTTCATGTCACTTAAGGGGGCATATTTAAGTCATTAACGAAGGTGGAACTATTTTCTTAGGTAGACAAGTGTTCCTAAATCTCTTTCAACATCCAATATTTTAGAAAATTATTAGTATTGTTAGTTCTAATTGAAAATGTGTAGTTCCCAACTGAAATCAAGAAAATGATTTAAAAAGATAGGATTTTGGAAGTTGTATGGCCTATAGAGGAGTGTGGAACATGTGGCAAGACTTTATAATAACTCTTCAGATTAATTTTCTCAATTTATATGTTTTATTTGATTTTGAAGTCTAAAAAATGGTCCAAAACCATTTTGATCCTCCATCACTCCACTAGGCATTCAAAATTGGTCAACAAGTTTAATCATGGTATGGCCAGTGGGATAGGTTCCAAGTCAGATGATCTTGGTGATATATATTAAACTTAGTATAATTAATTTTAATGGTTGGATTTCAATAATTGGTTTCCTATGCATTATTAACCATCCTTTCAAAGTTGACTGTCTCATTTTTCATGCTAATCCCCACACCTTGTAGGTTTTATTATTATATGAGATTGTATATATAATATAGTTGTGAAATTGGGTTTAGAGGATGTGTACATCCTTATTTCATGCTTTCAATCCTTTTTTTCATGTTTTGAGGTGATTTTATGAGCTCAAACTTCTCAAGTTGTAGGTTGAATGCACTAATAGAGTTGCAAGCAGGTTTTATCAACTACAAATGTTTTCCTCTTTTGTAATGGTTTAAAATGAGTGTGATATGTTATATTGATGTTAAATTCCTATAAAATGTTATATTAATCACCTTCCTCCTAATCCCAGTCTCTCAAGGTCATGCATTGATCAAGAACACAGTCATATGAGGCACACAGTCAACTCTTTGCATGCATTCACTTACAATCATGGTGGATGAGGTGTGTGAAGTTATAATAACATTCATGAAGATGAAATAATAAGTTTAAATACATTTTAATCACCCTTTGAAACATGATAAAACAAGCTAAGCCTTCAAATGACAAGGGACTATGATAACCAATTCAATCCTTAACATAGTCTTGCACCATTAATGGATGTTGGAAATAACTACTGAGAGGGGGGTGAATCAGTATACAATAATGCATTTTCAATTTCAAAATAATTCATCATACATCAAATTTATCTTGAAACATAAACATGAAATCACATTCATCCAAATAATGAGCAAGAGCATACAACACATCAACTACGTGGGAAACCCTCTTAGGGAATAAAACCCACTCTTAAGCCTACAAAAACTTGGACTACTTGTCCTATAAGGTATTAAAAACTAGATATTGGTCAAGTAATTTAGACCAAGATTTAGTGAAACACCTATTCCAAAAGGATTACCTATGCCTAAGATGATCAAGTCCTCTTGACCACCTGATGGTCAAGTCCTTTTAAGCCACAAACTTTATCAAGTCCTTTTGACCAAAGGCCTTTAGTGAAACATATGTTTCACAAGGATTAACTTCCCCTAAGGAATATCAAATCCTTTAAACTCTCATTTTAAATGAACACCTCCAAATTATAACTAATGTCTTCAATAATTGTTGATGGAACTCTGATAACACAACCTTCTTCACACACTTACAATGCATCTAAAACCACCTTTAGCATCATTCCACTCCTTAGCTCATCCTCAGCTCATATACAACCACAAAACCTAAAAAACACTATCATAACAAAAAAACATGACCATGGGGTCATAAACATACACTATAGTATGATCTACCTCTCTGATCAACCACTAAGCTCACACAAACATCATTTATCCTTTGTTCATCCACAAAGCATCCAAAACATTATTTTGGATCAACCTAGACCTCTTCACTCATACTTAACCTACAAGAGCACTATTATGACATAAAAAACATGACCCATAAGTCATAACATTTCTCTACTCATTAATCCATCCACTAGGCACACACCCTCTCTTCATTCCTTCATACCAATGTTATCTATGCTCACCAAAGCCTTTCACAAGTATAGAAACCATCACATTTGGTTTCACTATTTTAGGTCATTCATGATCAACACCATCTTGTTTGACTAATAATCATGACTTAAACCTTAATTCATATATCACATCAAAACACAACTCAATACTATCTTCATAGGTCATCCATAGCATCTATGTGTCACCCTTAAGTAGTTACATCTTTCAATTAGGCCCTTATAGCACTTATAAGTCTCATGGAGACCTATTCAACCATTTAACACTTCATCAAGAAAAATAGTAATAATTCCAAATGAATGTCTACTCCACATTACCCATTTAACTTCCTCAAATGATCACAATCAACTCTGCTCGCCTTTGCATATGATCAATCTCCTCAAACACTGACCTGGTGCACAGGAATATCATGAACAAACACACAACCAACTTCCAAGATTCTATTCATATATAAAATTGATTGGTAAAACCTATAAATACCATAAAGATAGTCTAAAATAATTCCAAAATAATTTACAATATCTAGGACATCATAAAACATCTGAACAACAACAAAACAAGCTTGAATATCTTTTTTGGGTCACTTCCAGAACACAGTCAATCACATGATCAACTTTAGAGCTCAATATATTTATCTATAAATACATTCAAACCATATAAATAGGTTCATTTTATGTGTCTTTGATTCCTATAAAACTTTTATTTTTATAGAAATAACAAATTCATCCTGGATCAAAAGTTATGGACAAAATACAGAGCAATAGTTTTTCCCTTTTGAAAAATTCAAATATTCAAATCCCAATGGTCATAGTTAAACCTCAGACACTCTGATATCATATAACATCCTAAATACTTATATAAATCATACACCATAGATATTATTTTAAGGATATTGGTCTTTAATTATTTTAAAATTCAAATAGGTTGACCACTTTGATTCTACTCCTGTCGTCAATCTCAATTACATGATTAAACGTAAACCATTAGAACCTTATCCTTTACCTTTACTCATCATTAAAATTTAAACACTTATTACCATCTCAATTAATATGCACCATTATATCAATATTTATGATCTCCCATGAACCGTTGGATATTCATTTGGCTTGATCTTTATCTCTTGCAAAATCAACTATTGGAACCATTACAATCTGCCTAGAAGTCCAACTTTGGACCTTAATAACCTTTGTTGCGCTTAGATGCATGATCTAAAATTTGGACCATATTATCTCCTCAAATAGGATAATCCAACCATATATAAATATACTCATATAACCTTTAGATGTGTAATATATAATTCCATTAATCTGCTCACTTAATTTTTTCTGCCACAGAGCCAACTATGCCTAGAACTACCTAAAAGGCCAACTTTGCACATGCATATCTTTTGATGTGCTTGATTGCATGACCTAAAATTTATAATTTAATAACTAGGAACAAAACTAAAAAAACCCATATGATCAACTCATTCTTAAACTACCACACATGTGAAATATGACTACATGAAAATGCCTACTCAGCTTTTCTTGGCACATGCAAATTTGGCTAAGTATGGGAAAACACTGTCAAACTACCTGAGGGCCCAAATTTCCACTTAAATATATTATGTCATGATTAGTTTCATGACATGAGATTTATAAAATATGATATTATCTCATATTTTAATTCATCCATATATCAATCTACTCCTAAAACTTTCATATGTGAGAGATATGATGTCATCAAATTGCTTACTCGACTCTATTTGAACATAGAAAACACCGTCAATATGCCTGGAAGCCCAAATTTGAATACACATATATTTTAATTAAATTCATCACATGAATTTATAATTGGACCATAAAAATTTGGAACTAATTTTATTACAACCATAGGACCAAATCCTCCTAACTCATTCCCATGTGGTAATTATGATGTCAACAAATTACCTATTCAGATTTTCTGCCATTAGACCTGAAATGTCTAGATGAAAAATATGGACTACCAAATGAATTAAATTTATGCACACAAGATCTATAATCACCCTTGACCTTTTATAGGATCTCTTTCATATTCTCAAAATTTTAGACTCATCCCTAATCATCTCTAAATGGTCAAACTCTGAAGATCAACCAAGCCAACTTCATGCACACTAAGACAAACACATTACACACTTTTTCATTTTCACTTAGACTATAAATGAAATTGATCAAACCCCATGGAAACCTCTATGAAATAACCATTACATCATTTACAAATATACAATAATCTCCCCCTTTGTCATTGATGTCAACACCTAATATACAACTCACCTTCCTCTCTCTTCAAGTACTCTCACAACAGGATCTTTCTCCCCCTTTGACATAATGACAAAGTGACACCAAATAATTAGGAGGACCTAAAAATACTACCATCAAGATAATACCATAGTATAAATATATTAAAAATTCCTCCTTACCTTGATCATACCTCTTCTTGCCTTGATAACTTCCTCTTGCTTTATGACAACACTCTCTTAAACCAAACACTACAACAAATGAAGAAAGAACACAAAAAATTACTAAAATATAAAATAAATCACCAAGAAACTTTTGAGAGGGACTCCACCTAATATTTCTAAGAGATTTAACCTCCTGAGCATTTTCAGATCTCCACACCCCATGAAGAACCACCATACATGCTTACTAGCCTTCTCTCTCAAACCACCTCAAGGACCACCAAAAAAACCTCATTCCACTCAAAAAATATAGAACATGATCTAAAAAAATCCTAAGAACTCACCTTTAAATAATCATTCCATGTTATTTTGGATGAACTAAACAAAAAATCACTCTTCTTCATACAAGGCTTGTCAAGTCTCCTTATAGCCCTACCTAAAACTTGCAGAGCCCACAACTTTCAATAGACACACTATCAAGACCTAATCATTAATATATAGATAAAATTTCATATACCTACTCAAACACATAAATTCTCATCACCTATCTCATCCTCTGCAACATACTTATTTCACAAACCTACTAGCTAATTAGGCCTCCATCATGACAAAAACATGAATAATTTGAAAACCAAAAACCTTAAGATCTATGTGAAGATTGATTTGAAAACCCATTTGGCTCATTAAACTTATTAAGAATCCTTATACCTCAATTCATAAGGTAAACTATGTTTCTAGCATAGCCCAAAACCCTAGAATCTCAAAATAAACAAAGTCAACAAACCTCCTTCTGGTCAATGCCCACCTCTAAAACTTATTGCACATATGGACACAACCATTAAACACTTATAAACCAAAAATTGAGCTTCCAAAACTTTGGGAACCCATACATCTTATAACCCATTTTAGGCCTACTTTCACTTAAGCCAAAAACTGAAAAAAAGTGAGAGTACTCAAAAGTCTCTAATTTGACTTCAACATATCTTTAGAACACAAAACCACCTAGAGCATGTTATAATAAGGTCAATAGACCTTTCTATGCAAAAATATCATATTTATAACTTCACAAATACTCTTTTTCCACCTAGAAACCTTCAACCTAATCCTATAGACTGAGATTACATAACTAACAACATAGCATGACATCACTCTGACATCAACACATCATATCTTCCACCTAGACATGCCTACTTGAACTAATAAAGAACACCACTAAAATAAAAGACAAGAACCTACAACAAACTCCTTTAATCTTAAGCCTTCTTGATCCTTAGACCTATCTTTCTAAAAAACTCATAAGATCTCTTTGCTCATGCGTGAAGATTTAGTATCTTGTCAAAACACATGACTTGGTTTTATCAAGTCATCATATCAATCTTCTTGAATTCATAATTGTAGAAAAAATATTCACTCTTCTATCATAACAAAAACATCTCACATATGTTCCCCCTAACTCCATGCTTCACTTGGATCAAGACATCTTCAACAAGTCTTCAAATATGGTCCAATCATAGTTAGTACTTATATAGAGACACCTTATCTTCAGAACACGTGAACTTCCATCACATACACAACTGTTCAACAAGCCTTTGATAGGCTTAGCAAGATCTAGGACATAGGCCTATAAGAGAGGCCTTCAATTTATAGGCTCACCTAACATCTACCACAAAATGATATGTAGATAGATATTTAAAAATCACATTTATACTAGAGCATCCAAACCATGATCAACAAGATAACTCTTTCTCAAGATAGGATCACTGAGATTCTTCAAAAAATTATTTCTTCTAACAAATATATAAATAAATATGAATACATAAACATACCTCATTTTCATACCTCCTTGTCAAGCAACATCAATCAAAACCCAACTAGAATCCACCATGCTTCTTCTTGCTGAAAAGTGTCTCCTTGAAGCCTAGATAGAGAAACCCTGACCCATAATGTCCTAGAATAATGTGAAACTAAGACTTGCATACAAATACTCATATTCCTTTTTCTCCTTGGTCATCTGATACTGATAGTTCTTCCTCTTCTTCTTCTTAGGCTTAGAACTAGCCTCAATCATCACCTTGGTCTTCTCCTTGAGCTTGACTTGAACTAAATTTTGATTTTCCCTTTCTATCTAGATAGTTAACACATTATCTTCTTCAGACTTCTCAACAAATGCTGACAATATAAACTCTTGACTTTCCTTCACTTTTGATCCTTTTCCCACCTTTGTAAAAAATCCATCAAGATTCTTGAACACAACAAGGTTAGTCTCCTTAGTCTTTACTTCCTCAGGTCTCCATAACATAGTTTGATTATTCTCATCTTGTATAGCCATCTTACCTATTTGATCTTTGAGTTTAGATTGATCTACAACTAATTCTTCTAAAGCATCTTTCTTATCAACCTTTTGACTAGTGTGATTATAATTGATAATATTTGGTCTCCATAACCAAGAATGACCTTTCTTATGTACAATGGAATCTTTATGTCCTTTGAGATACCTTGAGGACTTGATGATTCCACTTGGGTAGAAACTTGCAAAATGACCAATCTTATGACAAATAAAACAAATAACATCATTTGTACCTTTTAACAAATTTTAATTATGATCAATCTTTAGCCAAAAAATCCTTCTATCATAGCTCCATGAAAGTCCATAATTGATTAACTTCCTTCTATAGTCCTTATCTATATTACCATACTTATTACATATATAATGATGACTATGAAATAAAATAGCATACCTTGAAACATGTGGTTATCTAAAAAACCTTTTATTGCTTTCAAAGCTTTCATTCTCCTTAACATACTCGGGATTCTCATGCTTCTCTTCTAGCTTATCCAACTTGAATATAACAAGCACATTCTCACTATTCAATCACTTTATTTTAACCTTCAATTGATTGCACTCATCTTCTTTTGCTTTTAGACTTGCATTTTTAGTCCTTAACTGATCCTCATGAATATTGATCTTTTCTTCATCCTATTTGGCCTTTTTGGCCATGTCTTTTAATGTAAATGTTTTAACTTCAATAGACTTGATCTATTCTTGATACTTCTTCTCATCTCTCTTAGACTTGCTTAACAAACTTCCTTCAAGAGAATAGACTTGTGCTTCAAGACCTTTGATCATTGATCTCAACTCAAGATTTTCTTTCATTAACTACTTATCCATCTTATGCTACATAGGATCTCCTTCAAGTTGTTAAGATTCCTCCAAAGGACCCACTCTAATACCAATTGTTGGAAGTAGTTATTGAAAGGGGGGTGATTAATATAAAATAATACACATTCAATTTTAAAACCATTACATGATACATCAACTTGATCTAGCAACATAAACATAAAATACATTCATCCAAAGTATGAATAAGAGTATAAAACACATCAACACATCATCTATGTGGGAAACCCTCTTGGGAAATAAAACCCACTCTCAAGCCTAAAAATACTTGGACTACTTATCCTATAAGTTATTACAAACTAAAGACTAGTCAAGTCCTTTAAACCAAGATTTAGTGGAACACCTATTTGACAAGGAGCACCTTCTACTAAAATGATCAAATCCTCCTAAATACCTAATGGTCAAGTCTTTTTGACCCAAAACCTTGATCAAGTCCTTTTAACCAAAGGCCTTTAGTGAAACATCTATTTCACAAGGATCAACTACCCCTAAGGAAGATCAATTCCTTTAGACCTTCCTTTGAAATGTACACTTCCACATTAGAACTAATATATTCAAAACTTGATGATGTACCTCTAATAGCACAGCCTTCTTCACACACTTACCATGCATCCAAAACCACCTTATGGATCATTCCACTCCTCATCTCCTCTTCAGCTCATATATAGCCACCAAATCTACAAAATATCTATTAAAACAATAGAAACATGGCCATGGGGTCATATACATATACCACACTTTTATCTTCCTCTCAGATCAACCACCAAGCTCACACAAAGCATCCAAAACATCATTTTGGATCAACCTAGACATCTTTGCTCATCCTCAAACTATAAGAGCACTATTATGACATCAAAAACATGACCCAAAGGTCATACACATAGTAATTAAATGTATATAATATTTAATCCATCCATTGGACACACAACATCTCTTATTTCCTTCTCACCAATGCTATCTATGCTCACCAAAGCCTCTCACAAATTTAGAAACCATCACATTTGATTTCACTATTTTTAGAACATTCATGATCATCACCATCTTGGTCAGCCAATAGGTATGCCTTAACCCTTAATTCATATATCACATTAATACATATCTCAATACCATCTTCATAGGTCATCCATAGCATCTATGGGTCACCCTTAAGCAACTACACCTTTTAATTAGGCCCTTGTAGCTCTTATAGGTCTCATGGAGACCTATTCACCCATTTATCACTTCATCAAGTAAAATAGTAAGATAGGATCACTTAAAAATTCATATGTCCACTCCACATTACCCCTTTAACTTCTTCAAATGATCACACTCAACTCTTCTCACCTCTGCATATAATTAATCTTCTCAAACATTGATCTAATGCATATGCACAACATAAACAAACACAGTCAACTTCTAAGAATTTTTTCACAAAAAATATCTATTGGTAAAACCTCTAAATACCATAAAAATAATACAAAATTAGTACACAATACTTTCCAATTTATATGACATCATAAAACATCTGAGCAATAAAAAAATAATCTCGAACATCCTTCTCGAGTCACTTACAAAACATAGTCAATCACATAGTTAAATATAAATATTAATATATTTGATTGTACATACATTCAAACCATATAACTAGGTTCGATATATTTACCTTTGATTCCTCTATAATTTTTATTTTTACAATAATATAAAATTCATCTTGGATCAAAAGTTATGGATAAAATACAAAGCATGGGTTTTTATGTTTTGAAAAATTCAAATATTCAAATCCCAATGATCATAATTAAACCTCAGACACTATGCTACCATCTCATGTCCTCACTGCTTAGATAAGTCACACACCATAAATATTACTATAAATATCTTGGTCTTTAATGATGTTACACTTCAAATAGGTTGACCACTTTGACTCCACTCGTGTCATAGATCTCAATCATGCGATTAAACATGAACCTTTAGATCCTTATCCATTACCTTTTCTATGCATAATTTTTTTTTTAAATTATTACCATCTCATTGAATATGCATCATTAGATCAATATATATGATCTCCCATGAACTATTAGATATATATTTTTTCTTGATATTTATCTCTTACAAAATCAACTAAGCATGGGAACCATTGCAATCTGCCTGGAAGGCCAACTGTAGACATCAATAACTTTTGTTGCATTTAGACACATAATCTAAAATTTGGACCATATGATATCCTCACATAGGATAATCCAACCATATATAAATATACTCTTATAACCTTTGTGTGTGAAATATATAATTACATTAAACTACTCACTCAAATCTTTCTACCACCGAGCCAACTATGCCTAGAATTCCCTAGAAGGCCTACTTTGCACATGCATATCTTTTGATGACTTCATCGCATGACCTAAAACATAGCATATAAAAACTAGGAAAAAAATGAATAAAATTATATGATAAAATTATTATTAAACAACCACATATATCATTTATTACTACATCAAAATACCTACACAATTTTTCTTGCCACACGCAAATTTGGGTATGGGAAAACACTATCAAACTGCCTAGGAACCCAACATTGCACTTGCATATCTTTTGTCGTGATTAGTAACATGACTTGAGATTTAGTTCATAAGTTATTATCTAATAGGGGAATTCATCCATATATCAATATAATCTTAAAATTTTCATATGTTTGAGATATAATGTCACTAAATTGCTTACTTGGATTTATTTGAACATAGAAAACACTATCAAAATGCTTGGGAGGCTAACTTTGCACACACATATCTTTGGGTGAGATTCATCACATGAATTGAGACTTATACCATATAAACTTGAGACTAATGTGATAAAAAAATATGACCAACTCCTCCTGACTCATCCCCATGTGATAATTATGATGTCATCAAACTGCTTACTCAGATTTTCTACCATTGGACCCAAAATGTCTAGATGAAAACTATGGACTAACAAATGAATTCAAATTATGCACACAAGATATCTAATCACCCTTGACCTCTGATATGACCTCTTTGATATTTTCAAAAATTTAAACTCATCCCTAATCATATCTAATTATTCAAACTCTAAAGATCAACCAACTAACTTCAAGCACACTAAGACAAGCACATTGAACACTTTGTCATTGTCTCTTAGACTATCAAGGCACTACGTCAACTCCCATGGACACCTCTATAACATCACCATAACATAATTGATAACTCTCTAATAATATACACCTATAGGTTCCCTATAGGAGGTTAATCATGTTTAAATGAGGCATTGTAGACGGTTTGAAGTGCTTCATGGTGGGAAAGATTCATTTAAAAACTTTAAGAGGGTCTAAACATAATGGTATGCCTACATAGTGTCTCTATTCCTTATTAACTACCTTGTATGTTACATGTGCACCTATAGGTAGCTTTTATAGAGGCCTAAAGGTGTTGAATGAATAATTTCAACATGTTGGAGATATTCCTTAAGGTCTTTCGAAGTTAGAGATACTATGAAAATCAATGGTGAAACTATTGAGTGGCAGGCAAACTTGAGTCATTGTCCATATTTGGAGAAGTGAGTGTTAGGGAATTTTTACCTTAAAACTCCAAACTATAGCCTTAGACACTTTTGATGCTACCATATAATGAGGTGACATGGACTATAGTTATTTTTTAATGTCTCCTTCTTGTAGCCTTAATGTAGGGGTCATACCTTGCAAAAGGAGGTGAGTGTTTAACTCCAATAAGTGGTGTAAAAAGGTCTCACATTTTAGGCATTGTTTCACTATAGAATGTCAATGTTCTTTACAGTATCTTGACTTCAAATGGTCTTATAGTTTATGGTGGCCTATCAGGAGCATATTTATATGGTAAGTGGTCCTATTCAAGTAAAAGAACATTAGTGGATCAAATAAACTTTGAAACAAGTTAGAGAGTAGGGTCTTGACCTACTTGGTCACCTATATGTATACTCTTACTCCCAATAAGGTCACCTACAGTCTGACTGTAGGTACTTATAGTCTGATTGTAGGTACCTATAGTATCATGACATGAACCTTGGTGATTTAACCATTCAGACACCAAAAATTTCCATTAGGAGTTGGTTCTAAGACTTAAAAATGATTCCATGAGGTGTATTACAAGGTAAAAATGTGAAATGTAATTTACAAGTGTTTTTTTATCCAAGAGTGGTCACCTACAGTCAACTGTAGGGTGACAATACACTAACATGATAGTGTGGCCTCATCATATGGTATTTTCCTATGAAGTAAATTCAAATGAGGTTTAAAGTGACCTTGATGACTTCAAGGGAAGAATCTAGACATTATGTAAGGTTTGATATACTAGTGTTCACCTACATGTATGTTATTTTGGAGCAAGCATCACATTTAGAATTGACTATCAACTAGGACTATCCAAATGAAGGGTCTACATTGAGAGTTTGGAAAAGGTTGAAATGATAAACCTATTTGAAGTTCTTCCATAGTATTAGGATCATTTCATGATACTCCCATCATATGTAAATAGAGTATGGAGAGGTTTAAACTTGTAACCTAAAGTTCATACTCAAACCTTGCACAGTCAGTGAGTGTTCAAGAAGTCTATCTTAGGTTTTGAGATGTTTGGATGTGTTAGAGACATCAAAAAACCTTATACTTTGGTAAATAAAACATACCTATCACTTTCTAAAGCCTATAATAGGATTGTTTTGAAATAGTAAATAGGAGATATTCCCTCTATTCTATCTCAAATAAAGGGTACTCTCAAATGTATATATCCTATAGGTTTAGTAAGTGATAAGAAGGTGGGTTGGGAGTAGTAGAAACCTTATAGAATGGTATGGTGAGTTTTTATAAACATGTAAAAGTATGACTAAGGACTCACAACACTAATAGATAAAATAGGGTGGCCTAAACTCATAGGTATGCAGGCACACCTATTAGGTCTTGATTAGGCCTAATTCCTAAAAGGGGTGTAGCCTCTCTTCTAATACCAAGTGAACCTTATAGATCATTGTATAACCTTCATGGGGAGATATAAAGTGTATGTGATCCTTTAAAATGTAGATAAATACATGATAAAGTCATTCCTTAGCCTAGGAACCTAACCAAGTATCCAAAATGTAGGGAAAAGGTCGAGAGGCCAAGTTTGGAAGCTCACATTAGTATGGATAATTATCATGGGAGCTTGAGGATTTAGACATGATTTAAGAGGGCCTTGAACTTTCATTTTGTTAAATTTATCTAGGGTTTGGATGTAATAAATTTAAAGACAATACTTAAGGGTGAAAACTACTAAAAACCCTCTAAAACCCTTGATAAGGAACCAATGAGAAATATTAATAAATAAAGGAATCCAAATGAGCTAGTTTGAGAAGGAAAGTGACTTGGACTTGCAGAAGACTCCCTAGGGCTCTTTCCCATCAAGTTGGCTTCTACCTTACTTGTATGTACATGGTATAAAAGTTGTTTTATTGATAGTTTTAGGTGTTTTTTTAGTTAAGGAAAGGTTTAAAAATGTGAGGATCACTTTAGGAGAGAGAATAATACCTAGCCTAACTCCTCATATTCATTTCTTTCTTTAGGAGATCTCAAAAGTATCTCTAATAACACCTTCATCTCAACTAGTCCAAACTGACATAGTGAACAAAGAGTTATCACCAAGTGAGAAGGTGATGACTCCAATTGGGAGGCATTTTAAGGTCTACATAATGAATCTAGAGACTTGAAGACCCTTGAAAAGTGTCATACCCTCTTTTATATGGTTTGGTTTGAGAAAATGAAACACAAGTTGGTGCCAAGTATGAAAGATGAGTGAAAGAAAGGTGATTCTAACTACAAGTAGTAAGAATGCTTGGTTAGAAGAATATTAATGATTAGGGACACATCCATTGAATGTTGGAGATTATTTCTAATCCCTCCCTTATATTTAAATGATCTCATCTATCCCTAGTCTATTATGGAGTGTTCAAGGAAGTCCAAATGATGAACGCAGTTTTCAAGGAGCAAGTTGAAGAGTCTTACACCAGAATCAAAGAGTTTCATTCCTTGAAGTAACATTTGTCCAAGTATACCTTTCATGGTTTATAGCATAATTCATTCTCATATATATGTAACTCCTCTCATCTTGACACCTATCTTTTTGACTTGTTGGCTTCATTCTTATCTCTCTTGTCTTAGATTCTATAAGTAATAGCCATTTTGGCTCTTGTTTCATAATTCCAAAACATGTATGGAAAAAACCTACTCGTTTTATGTTGTAATTTGACTTTGAATAATACAAGTAATCTAGTTTTGATTTTATAAATGTCTTGTCTAAGTGTGAAAAGTAATGAATGGTGAGGTCTAGTGATTATATCCTTTCTTCTCCTTGTCCTTTCATGTCTAGTACAAAGAGTTCTCATTCTAACAGGTCAAATGGAGCATATCTAGTGTGTTTGAATCCATTAAAGTGTAAAAATATCCTTATTTTTATTAATTTTATCTCTATTCTACTTACCTTGAGTTACCTTATGCATATCACTTCTATATTGAAATACTTATGTTAGAACATCTTAATACTTTGAAGCTAGTTTGTAGGTATTATTTCTTAGTGAAAAAAGTATAATCGAATAGTGTATATCTTCATGTTGTATCACCCCCTTAGATTATTTTTATTTCATTAATACTTTTATCCCTTTTCCCACAAGTAATTAGTTAGTATAGGTGATAAATACTTCAAGGCAAATTCAGGGAGTTATCCCTTAATCCAAGAGGTATAATTATACTATAGGTAAACCCACATAACTATAAGTATTCTAAAATTTCCAAAATATTAGATTAGGCATTAAAAACCTATTTTAGGGTGAAATATTTGGTGACAATAGTTATGTCATGCTCGATGTGACCCATTGTCCTAAAGAAAATTTGTCAAGGTGAATGTTGATCTTGACAACATTAACTATATATCCATGTGCTACTTAGCATTTGGCAACTTCATTCAAGGTAAAATATGGTTGTATGCCATTTTTTTGTCATATATATACTCTCATACTTCATGGTACTTACTAAGTCATCTTCTAGTAGAGTTTTCAATCCCATCAATCCAACTCTTCAACCTGAACTTCCTCTTGAAGTTCAACACCCTTAGCCTATTCTTCCCTTTGAAAGTCAATAAGACTTTTTTAGCCAAGAGGATAAAGAGAGTGATGAATAACTTGAAGAAAAATAGCTAGGAAACATACCTTTATAGCCTTTAACATATAAAATTCAATCCATCTTGATGCCTATGATGACATTCCCCCTAATTCTACAAAGAGTGTTCCTACATTCAATGGTGAAGGCCATGTCACTCCTAGTGATCACATTAGGTATATATAAAAATTTTGTAGTTTTCATAATGTAACTAAGGTAAACATTTCCATGTCCCTTAGAGGGAAAACACTTGATTGGTATAGGACTTTGACTAGTGGTTGCATCATAACATGGGATGATTTTGGAGTTTTGTTAACATCAATATTTGAGGATTAAAGTGACTAAAATTCACTCATAAATCATCTCAATGTGATCCAAATATTCCCAAAGTAAATAATGCATGAATTTAATGAGAGGTCTTAAAAGACTTGGCATAGGTTGTCTCCTCCCATTAGACCATGTACTAGTTTTGTGTTTCCCACATACTTGAGAGCCATTGGTACTAATATTTCCATCATGATTCAATCTATTGGTGGTTTCACTCTTCCCGAATCATATGAACTTCCCTTTAGAGTTGAGAATGGCCTCATTCAATTTGGAAAGCTACCCTTGATGATGGCATTCATAAAGAAGAGGAGGATGACTTATGGAAAAGGTTCAATTCCATATGGCATGAATTTGATCAAATGGGTAAGACTCCTCAAAAATATTGCATACCTATTTTTAAGTTTGATAATGAGCTTGATCAACAAGTTGTTGAGTGTTCTACCAAGCATGAAGGTTTATGGGAAACCATTTTTCAAAGGTTTACAATCATAGAGAAGCCCAGTGAAGTCTAAGAAGTAGTATTTATGTTCAAGGAACATTCAATAACTCAATCTAAAATATAATCATTTAAAAAGTTGTTGGAAATAAATAAGAGGAACTTGATGATCATACACATCAAGGACAGTCTATCTAAGAAGATGAAAATATCAAGGTAGATATCATACCTTCTAATTTGTAGTTTAGAGAGCATCAAATAAATATGGAAAAGACCAAGATATTTTCATATCTAATCAAGTTCATTGCAAAGCATAATAAAAAATTGATGATATCACAAAGTAACTCACTTGCAGACATGAGAAGGTATAATTATGGTAAGTCATTTCACCATCTACCTAATCAAGTGATTGATGATGAACATGCTTCACATGACAAGTTGCTATCATGGAGTGACAAAGATACAAGGGGAACCATATTTGACCATGGTTTAAGCATGGTAAGACAATTTTTACCTCAAAGAGTGAGGTTCTATAATTACTAGGTTAGGTGTGTCTTTAGTTCAGTTGTGTGTGTGTTCCATAAGTGTTCTTGAGAATACATGTTTGTTTATTTTGGTGTGTCTTGTTTTGTGTGTCCTTTATTTATGTTTGGTGTGGTTTCAAAGGAAAATTTAGTGTCAAAATTGTGTATAGATGACTCCATGGCCTAATGGACATGATTAGGCTATTGGTCTTGGCATAACAAGCATACCACCCCTAGGAAATCACCAAGAATGTTGATTATTTTGACCACAAGTCAAAATAGGTTAACCCTCTATAGTAAAAAAATTATATATGGGTCTATTAGGATTAAATATGGTGTTTCATGGTCTTATTATATTTTATTTAATGAGATATTAACCTTGGCCATAGTTAAAATTAGTCCTAAGTAATTTCATGTCACTTAAGGGGCATATTTGAGTCATTAGTGAAGGTGGTACAATTTTATTTGGTATAAAAGTGTTAATAACTCTATTGAAAAATCCAATATGTCATAAACATGTTAGTCTTTTAATTTACAACTAAAAATGTGTAGGTTCTTAATTGAAATCTAAAAAATAGTTGAAAAGAGAGGATTTTGGAAGTTATATGACCTATAGAGGAGTGTGGCATATGTGGCAAGCTTTTGGAATGACTCTTCAAATTAAATATCTAAATTTATATATTTTATTTGATTTTTAAGTCTCAAAAATGGTCCAAATCCATTTTTATCCTCCATCACTCCATTAGGCATGTAAAACTGGTCAATAGGTTTCTTCATGGTATGACAAGTAGGAGAGGTTCTAGGTAATATGCTCTTGGTGATAGATATTAAACTTGGTATAATTCATTTTCATTATATGATTTCAAATATAGGTTTTCTATGATTTATAAACCATCTTTTAGAAGTTATTTGTCTCATTTTACATGCTAATCCCCATACCCTCTAAGTTTTCTTCTTATGTGAGCTTATCCATATAATCCAGTTGGTGAAATTTCTTCCAGACTATGTGGAAATACTTATTTATGGTTTCCAACATTATTTTCATGTTTGGAGGTGATTTTATGAGCTCAAAATTCTCAAATTTTAGGTTGAGTGCACTAATGGAGTTGTAAGCAAGTTTCATAAACTACAAACATTTTACTCTCTTGTGATGGTTTCAAATGAGAATTATATGTTATATTTATGTTTAATGAATCTCAAGTGTTATTTTAATGACCTTAATTCTAAGCTTAGTCTCTAAAGGTCATGCATTGATCAAGAACACATTCATATGAGACACACACTCAACTCTCTACAGGCATTCATTTATAGTCATGGTGGATGAGGTGTGTGAAGTTTTGATAACATTCATGAAGATGAAATAATAAGTTTAAATAGGTTAGACATACCCTTGGAAACATGAAAAAATAAGAGAAACCTTCAAATGATAAGGGACTATGACAACTAATTCAGTCCTTAACATAGTCTTGCACCATTAATGGACACCTACATGTGCCCTATAGGAGGTCAATTACATTGAAATGAGGAATTGGAGCTGGTTTTAAGTCCATGATGAGAAATATTCATTTAAAGACTTTGAGAGGGTCTAAGACTGATTGTATGCCTATATAATGTTTCTATTCCATATTCATTGCCCTGTATATTACATGTGCACCTATAGGTGGCTCTTACAGAGGCCTGAAGGTGTTGAATGAAGAGTTTGAAAATATTAAAATCTTCCTAAAGTTATTGAGAAGTTGTAGAGACCATGAAAATCAATGGTGAAAATATTAAATGGAAGGCAAACTTGAGTCATAGTCTATATGTGAAGAAGTGAGTTATAGGGACTTGTTACCTTAAAAACTCCAAAATAGAGCATTGGCCACTTTTGATTCTATCATATAATGAGGTGACATCAACTATTTGAATTCCTCCATATTATATCCTTCATGTAAATAAGTGGTGTAAAAATGGCTCCCAATTCAAACATTCTTTAAATATAGAAGGTCAATGTTCTTTGTAGTATCCTGACTTCAAATGGTCTTATAGTTCATGGTAGCCTAGCAGGAACATATCTCTATAGTAAGTGGTCTTATTCAAGTGAAAGGCCATTAGTCACTCAAATAAACTTTAAAATAGGTTAGAAACTAGGGTGTTGACCTACTTGGTCACCTATGGGTGTACTCTTACTCCCAAGAAGGTCACCTACTGTCTGATTATAGGTACCTATAGTCTAATTATAAGTACCTACAGTCTGACTATAGCATGGCATGAACCTTGGTGATAAAACCATGAAAAAGAAAATATTCCATTGGGAATTTTTTATAAGAATTCAAAATCATTCCATGAGATTTATTATAAGGTAAAAATGTGAAATAAAATCTGCATGTGTCCTTTTGATCCAAGAATGGTCACTTATAGTCAATTGTAGGGTGACAACACACTAACATGATAGTTTAGCCTCATCATATGGTATTTTAACATGAATTGAATTCAAATGAGGTTGAGTTGACCTTGATGACTTCAAGGGAAACATATAAAATTGACAAATTTTTTGATATTATAGTGTATACTAGTGTCTGATGCAATGTATGCTAGTTTGGAGCAAACAACATAGTCACAGTTGACTGTCAACTAGGCCCGTCCAAATGAATGGTCTACATTGAGAGTTTGGAAAAGGTTGAAATGATAAAATTATTTGAAGCAAATCCATAGTATTAGTACGATTTCATGATAATCCCATCATATGGAAATAGATCATGGAGAGGTTTCAACTTGTAACTTACAATCCATACTCAAACCTTGTAGAGTCAGTGAGTGTTCAAGAAGTTTGTCTTAGGTAATGAGATGTTTAGAGATGCTAAAGACATAACCAAACCTTGAAATATGGTCTAGAACATACCTATCACTTGATTAAGCCTTTCATAATCTTGTTTTTCATGAATCAATAGGGTACATTCTATCTCAGATAGAGGACACTCCAAGATGCACATATCCTATAGGTTTAGTAAGTGACAAGAAGGTGGGTTGGGAGTAGTATAAACCTTATATAATGGTATGGTGACTTGTTAAAAACATGTAAAATAATTAATAAGGCCTTATAATATTGATAGACCAAATAGGGTGTCCTAAACTCATAGGTATGTAGACATACCTATTAGGTCTTGACTAGGCCTAATGCCTAAAAGGTGTGTAGCCTCACTTCTAACACCATGTGAACCATGTAGAGCATTGGAGAACCTTCATGGGGAGATATAAGGTGTATGTGGCCATTTATCATGTAGATAAATACATGTAAAATTCATTTCTTGGCTTAGGGACCTAAAATGGTATGTATAATGCAGGGAAAAGGTCAAAAGGCCAAGTTTGGAAGCTCACACCAGTACAAATACTTAGCATGGGATCCTAAGTAAAACATGATTAAATATGGTCCTAAACTTCATTTTATGAAATTTTTTTGGGGTTTGGACGTCACAACTTTATGAATAATCTTTAAGGTTGAAAACTACTTAAATCCCAATAAAACCCTTGATAAGGACCCGATGGGAAAGATGAAGAAGTAAAGGAAAGGAAATGAGCTAGTTTAAGCAAGAAAGTGACTTAAAATTGTATAAAACTCCCCAAGGCTATTTTCCATTAGGTTGGCTTCTATTCTACTTGTATGGATAGGGTATAAAACTACTTTTATTGACAATTTTTGGTTTTTTTAGGTACATAAAGGTTTTAAAAGGTAAGGGTCACTTTGGAAGAGATAATAATACCTAAGATAAATCCACATACTCATTTCTTGCTTTAGGAGAGAGCACAAGTATCTCTGATAACACCTTCATCTCAACTAGTCCAAACTGACATAATGATCAAAGAGTGATCACCAAGTGAGAAGGTTATAACTCTAATTAGGAGGAATTTTAAGGTCTTCCTAATGAATATAGAGACTTTGGGACCCTTGAAAAGTGTCATTCCCTCCTATGTATGGACTAGTTTGAGAAACTAAAACACACCTTGGTGCCAAGTGTGAAAGATGAGTGAAAGAAAGGTGATAATGAATGCAGATAGTGAGAAAACTTATCCAAAAGAATATTGATGATTAGGGACACATCCAGTACATGTTGGAGCCTATTGATAACCCCTCCCTCATAGTGAAATGATCTCATCTATTTCTAGTCTACTGTGGAATGTTTACATAAGTCCAAATGATGAAGGTAATTTTTAAGGAGTAAGTTGAAGAGTCCTATATTAGAATTGAAGAGTTTCATGCCTTGAAGGGAAATTTGTCCAAGTATACCTTGCATGGTATATCTCATTCTTCATTATCCTATATGTGTAACTTCTTATTTCATCTTGACACCTTTTTTTTACTCTTAGGATTCATTCTTCTCTCTCTTCTTTCACATTCTATAAGTACTAGCCATTTTGGATCTTGTTTCATAATTCCACACCATGTATGGTGAATACCTATTAGTTTGATGTTTTACTTTAACTTTCAATAATATATTTAATCTTGTTTTAAATTCACAAACATATTGTCTAAGTGTACAAAGTGATGAATGATAAGGTCTAGTGGTTCTGTCCTTGCTTCTCCTTATCCTTTCATGTCTAGTACAAGGAGTTCATATTCTAACAAGTCATATGGAGAATAACTAGTGTGTTTATATCCCTTCAAGTTTACAAGTGTCCTTATGTTCAAAAATATGATCTTTGGTCTACTTACCTTGATTTGTCTTATGCACATCACCTCTATATTGAAATACTTATGTTAGGACATCTTAGGACTTTGAAGCTAGTTTGTAGGTCTTATTTATTAGTGAAATAAGTATGAAATCATAGTGGATATCTTTGTAGTGTAGCCCTTGAAGTGTCTTTATTTCATGAATACTTATATCCCTTTTCCAATAAGCAATTAGTTATTATAGGTGATAATCACTTCAAGGTAAATTCAGGGAGCTAACCCTTAAACTTAAAGGTCTACTCCTACTATAGGTAAACCTACATACCTATAAGTATTCCAATGTTGCCCAATTATTAGATTAGGCCTGAACAACCTCCTCTAGGGTGAAATATTTGTTGACAATAGTTTTTAGGTATCAAAGCTATTTATTATTTTAGTTATGATAGTGATTACTATGAAAAACCATCATGTTTACTAAACCATTGATGATTTATCTTGATTGTCTAATTCCATTGGTTTTGGGGGTAATGCCATTCTTAGTTATTATTTTGGGACTTATATGGTTGATTATGGTTTTGAGACATGTGTGGTTGGTTTTGAGATTGCTACCATGGATGAATTTGAGGTCACTACCAATTTTTTAGGGTTGAAATTTGGTCCTTGGAGTGGTTTTGGGGTCTAAGCATTAGATCCATACCAATTTGGAGGACGAGATAAAAAATGAGAACTAAATAATGTATAATTTGGTGAGATACATATATTTTGTGGTCTTTATGACCATGATTTCCATTGAGCCACATATAAAATATACTCTTCATATCCTTTGATGTCATGATGTTATATTTAATTTAGGTTATAATCCATTCTTATTGATACCTTTTCAAAAATGACATGGCATTTAAAATCTACTTTCTTCTTAAAGAAATCCAAATAATACATAGTAAAGGCCTACACTATTTATTCTAGCTTCTATGGTGTATGTAGCTTGTCTAATTGTGTATCCAATTGACTACTAATATATTGTTTCATGTCTTACATAAAATTTCCCACCTCCCTCCATGATAATAAATTTTTGGATGATGAATGAAACATTTTTTTATTGTGGTTCTTCTTCATCATATACCTCAATTAGTTTTGACATATGAGAGTAATCTCCTCAAATCTCATACATGATACATCTATGTTACTCATCATATCCATTTATTGAAGACATTCATCCCTAATTAATTTAAATAATTCCAATTTTATGGATTATTTATATAACAGATTATTTTTTGATTTCTAGAAGCTGAACATGAATATCTCAAAGTAACCTTCCAACATTTCATCTTTATTTTATGACATTTGGAAGATGTCATTTGTTGTGTAGTTTCTTACTCTAAATTAATCTTGGTATTTAGAGAATAATTTATTCTTTATTTCTTTCCAAGTGGATATCACATATTATTCAAATCCTATAAAACATCTAAGGGATATGTCCTTGAGAGTGTCTGGAAACAATTTAAAATTTTGAATGTCCTAATTTGATCTGTAAACTAAAAATACAAGTGTAGTACATCTGAAAAACACTTTTTCACGTTTAAGAGATCCTTGAATTTCTCAATTTTTTTTGTTTAATTTTTTATAAAGAAATTAAAACCAAAATTTAAATGAAGATCAGAATTAAATAATAATCAGAGAAAATTAAAAGAATTCACCAGCGAATTGATAATGGAGTTTGGCTTCAATAGCCTATGTCTCCGGGTCTATTCAAAGTGAGGACCATTCTCTTTAATGTTGTGTAACAAATGGCTTCCAAAATCAATAAAAGTCTTTAATTCACCTTCTCTGATCTCTGCTTCCCTGTAATTATATCTCTCAGACCTAAAAATAATGATCCAAGGCTGTACAAAGCAATAATAAGACTCTAACCTTCTTAAATCTCCTTACATAGTCAGCTTCTTCTCATCCTTCAAGTAGAATTTCATTCCTTTTATAGCACTTTGACCTTCGTAGCTTAAGTGGTCAAAGGCTATTCCTTTTGTGCCAAAGGTGCAAGGTTTAAAATCATTAACCTCTTTTTTAGGCACTTGGAAACCATCGGTCTTCCTCCTTGGGCACATTTGAATCTTATTTATCCCACATGTGTTGGGTATAATAGTTTTTCAAGCTTAAAATAGGTAAGTTGGTCCCTTTTCAAATCTTGAGACTTAGGCACTAGCTTAGACCACCATTAGACTTGGTCATTGCATGATTTGTGTAGTGATGTGGCAACTGGTGCATGTTGGTCTTTGGCACCTTATTTCAAAGTGATAAACGTTTCAAACTTAAATACAATTTCTCAAATAACATGTGAATAAAAACACCAAACCAAAATTTTTTTTGCACTAAATCATTTTTCCATGTGTCAAATGGCTATTGGTCCACTTGGCATATTTAAATAGTGCCACGTCACTTTTGACTCCCATTATTCGTCTGTCACAAGATTTCTTCAACTAGCTATATCTTGAGCATCTAGACTCTATTTTTCATTTTGGAAGAAGCGCTAGAAAGCTCTCGACAAATTCTATGATGTGAAAATGATTCAACTAGAATTTTAAGACTTTCAAAAATAGAATGATACATGGATCCACCTAGATCACTCCTCCCCACTGGGAACTTTTGGACCTCCAAAAGTTAAAATTAATTGGTAATGAGGTGAGGGTATTTTTCCCTCGCCTTTTCAAATTCCGTCCATCTGGCCTTGCTTGGGTGCATCCCTTTGAGACCAACATGAAGATATTCAACATTACGTCTTCATGAAGTCCACATATTCTTGTCAAGTATAGTATCTTCCTGTAATTCTATTAGATATTCAAGAGAAAAATCATCAACAAAAGGAATGGATACACTTTCATCATGATCAATATCATTGGAGGCTCATACAATTTCAAATTTTCTACATTTACAACTGAATAAATCTACATGTAAGATGGTAAATCTAATCAGAAAGCATTTGTGCCAATTTTTTCCATTATCTAAAAAGGACCATACCAGATTGGTTTCAACTTTTTACCTTCCCCTATCAGTCTTTCCTTACTAATGTGAAGCCATACCATATCACCTACAAAAAATTGGTGATCAATACGATGTTTGTCATCCCTAGCTTTGTACTTGGCTTGAATTTTCTCCAATTGAGTATGAACAATCTGATGTATGAGATGTATTTGTTCAATGAACTTCTTGGCTCAAATGGCTTCTTTTGGTTCACCAATAGCTATATCCTATCCATAGCAAACATTTAGAGGAGATTTAGGCAAGTATCCATAACAAACTTCAAATGGAGATTTCATAGTAGAAGAATGAAGTGCCTAGTTATATACATTTTGTATGTAACACAATTGTTCATCCCATAACTTTGGATGTTTATTAATATAACCCCTAGGTAAATGTACCACAGTGAAGTTCACAACCTCTATTTGTCTGTCAGTTTATGGATGAAATGCAATGCTCTTTTTCAATTTAGTGTCCATTAGTCCCCACAATGTTGACCAAAACTCCTCAATAAATCAAGAATCCTGATAAAAAAATAATTGAAGTAGGCAAACCAAAATGAACCCATACATGTTTAAAAAACAAGTGTGCAGTGCCTTTGCCAGTAATTTGCTTAGTGTAAGGAATCAAAACACACATTTTGCTAAATCTATCCACAACCACATATAAATAGTCATGTTTTCTTTGTGTCATAGGTAACCCCCCCCACAAAATCCATGGAGATACCTTCCCAGGGGTGAGTAAGAACAGGTAGAGGAGTGTAGAGTCCTAATTTCTTGTTACTATGTTTACTTGTGGCACAAAGGGTACATCCCTTTATATATTTAGCAACATTTTCCTACATACGAGGCCAATAACAATACATTTTCAAATGTGCAACCATTTTAGCAACTCCAAAATGACCAAAAATAAGAGAAGTATGTGCTTATCTAATCATGTGCACCCTCTCATTTTGAGGAATACATAGTTTACCCAAACGATACAAAAGATCATTGTGTACATGATAGTCTAATTCTTCTACTTGTCTACTACTCATCAAGTCTTTATAAACATCCTAAAAATCAAGATCATTAACATATTGTTCTTTATAAATTTCATGAGACAAAGAACCATGTTGTAAAAGAATAGATGCAACAACCATATGAGGCCTAAAAAACATATCTACAACCTTATTCTGAATACCTTTTTTATACTTGATCACAAGATGAAATTGTTGTAACAAACCCATCCAATGAAAATGTCTAGACTATTGTAGTTTGGTTTTTGATTGGGGATACTATAAGGGCTTATTATTTGTTTGTATTATTGTTTCTTTTCCCATTAAGTAATGTTTCCATTTTTTAACACTTTAAACCAATGCATACAATTCCTTATCATAAGTTGGATATTCTCTTACTGCACTTGTAAAGGTTTCAAAATGATAACAAACTAGTTTCTCACCTTGCATTAAAATAGCTCTCATAGCATACTCAGTTGCATCCGTCTCGATCTCAAATGGTTGTTGTATATCAGGAAGTCCCAAGACCAGAGTAGTACTTATCTTTTCTTTCAAAGTGTTGAAGGATTTTTTATGTTTGCCTCCCTACTGAAAGACCTATTTCACACGTGTCAAAGAATGCAAAGGTGATGCAATATATGATAATTGAGCAATAAACTTTCACCAAAACTATACTACACCATGAAAAATTCTAACCTCAGTTGTATTAGTGGGTGTAGGCCAATTAACAATAACTGCCACTTTTGCAAGATCAATTTTCAATTTACCATGTCCTACAATGTAACCCAAGTATATCAAAGAGGTCTTGCCAAATTCACATTTTGACAATTTTAGATAAAGTTTTTCCCTTCGTAATGCATCCATGACTTTATTAATGTGGATCACATGCTCTTCCCAAGACTTTCTAAAAATCAATATATCATCTAAGTAAACTATAACAAAATCATCAAAAAACTGTCTAAAAACATCATTCATCAATCTCATGAATGTAGCCGGGGCATGACACAACCCGAAAGGCATAACAAGCCATTCAAACAATCCCTATTTTGTTTTGAAGGTGGTTTTCCACACATCACCTTCATTAATTTTTACTTGATGATATCCACTTCTCAAATCTAGCTTAATGAAATAAATAACATATTTTAATTGATCCAACAAATCATCAATACAAGGAAGAGGGTAACGATTCTTAATAGTAATTTTGTTTAAAGCATGAAAATCAACACACATTCACCAAGTGCCATCTTTATTTGGCACCAAAATAATTGGTGAACCAATAGGAGATGAACTTGGATGAATAACACCTTTATCTAATAGATCCATTACCTATTTTTTGATTTCCTTGTTTTCCACCACTGATAACCTATACATGCCAATGTTAGGGAGAGGAGAATCCTGCAATAGCTAAATTTCATGTTGAACTCCCCTTTTAGGGGGAATCCCTTAGGATCCTAAAATACATCATCATAAGTAGAAATGATTTCAACCAATTCATTCTTGTGTCTAGGATCACACTTTTCCAAAGCCTAAGAATATTATTTTTCCTTAGACTTAATCAACATGAGACAAAAAGTCTTGCTTGAATTAACTAGTCTTTTCATTTGCCCTGCTGTAACCAAGGAAAGACTTGTTATAATGTGATGTGCTCTAACTATATATTCAATGCCATCCTTAACAAACAAGTACTTATTCTCCTCTCTATAAAATATTTCTTTTCTATCATAAAGATATGGGCTTCCCAAAACAATCCCACATATGTCCAAAGGAACAACATCCAACTCAACCTCATCTACGAACTTGGATGTGATGGCAAACCTTAGTCTACAAGTTTGTGAGACTTGTATCTTCACATTATCACACACCCAACCTAGTGGATAAGGCTTTGGATGGGGATTGGTTTGTAAGCCTAGCTTCTTGACAACCTCTTCAAAAATTAAATTTGCTTGTGAACCACTATCAAATAGAGTGTCAATCTTAGTATGTTTTGAAACAATTCTAATGTGGAACAATTCATTTCTTTTCTTATCAACATGCACATAATTTTGTTTAGAAGAAGATGCATCATTTAATGACTTAGTGCTAGAAATTGAAAGAGAAAAATCATTATGTAATCCCATAGCTATGATCTTAGTTTCATCACCTGAATCTGAACCTAAGTCTTGAACCATAGCATTAGCCTTCTTTTCTTTCTTTTGAAACCTCTTAGGCTGTAACTCAGGGTGTAGTTTCCAACACTTAGACTCATCATGATTTTTCTTTCAATGATTACAAAATGGTTTTCCTTATTCTTCTTTTTTAATAGTAAAAGTGGATTTCTGTTTAACCTTTCCTGATGAACTTTCCCCTTTGGATTGCTTAACATTAGATTGCTTACTTTTTACTTTATTAAAATATTCTTTTGATTGTTTTCCTCTAGCCTCTAAATGAGTGGCTTAAACACATACTACATCTAAATTAGTGGGATTGAACATAAGAATCATATGTCTTAAGTAACTATGTAGCCCACCTATATATTTTAGCAGTGTTTCTTGTGTGTATAGAGGAACATTCAAAAGTAAGGTTTTTTTCCTAAATTCTTGTGTATAATCTTGAACATTTTGGCATTTTCCTTGTCTGAAACTTTGCCAATCCATCATGGGTTGTTGCATATAGCCTAAAGGATAGAATTTCTTTCTATGTTCTTCAATAAATTCATTCTAAGTAGAAATCAAGTTACCTTTTTAAAGCTCGGCTTCCTTCAACTTACTCTCCCACCAGATGAGAGCTGTGCCTCCCATACGAAGAGTAGCCAAATGAATTTTTGACTCATCCCCTGCAATATTTTGGACCTTGCAATAAACTTTAATCTGCTTGACCCAATTATCCAACTTTTTGGCATTAACTTCACCATTTAACATTGGTAATTCAAACTTAATATCCAATTTTAGTGAAGGGAGAGATTCCATATTTTTTTTTACTATTATCCAATGAAGAAGGTGTTTCAATTTCTTTACCTTTCAATTCTTTTGAATTACCTTCTTTTTCATTCTCATATTTCCTTTGTTTGTCACGGTATAGTTCTTCAACCATGCTTCTCATGTCCATGAAAGCTCGGTAGAAAGTTTGTTCAGATTCCATCTCTTCTTCGGCCATCCTTGAAGCACGCCTTAAACCAATCTCTGGATTATACTCAACGAGTTTTCCTTCACCATTTTTGGATTTAGACCTTGTCAACATACAATAGCAATCACTATTAAATAACAACCACTCTGATACCCAAAATCTGATCTGTAAACTGAAAATACAAGTGTAGTACATCTGAAAAACACTTTTTCATGTTTAAGAGATCCTTCAATTTCTCAATTTTTTTGTTTAATTTTTTATAAAGAAATTAAAACCAAAATTTAAATGAAGATCAAAATTAAATAATAATCAGAGAAAATTAAAAGAATTCACCAGCAAATTGATAATGGAGTTCGGCTTTAATAGCCTAGTCTCCGGGTTTGTTCGAAGTGAGGACCGTTCTCATTAATTTTATTCAACAAATGGCTTCCAAAATCAATAAAAGTCTTTAATTCACCTTCTCTAATCTCTGCTTGCCTATAACTATATCTCTCAGACCTGAAAATAATGGCCCAAGGCTGTATAAAGTAATAATAAGACTCTAACCTTCTTAAATCTCCTTACACAGTTGGCTTCTTCTCCTCCTTCAAGTAGAATTTCATTCCTTTTATAGCACTTCAACCTCCATAGCTCAAGTGGTCAAAGGCTATTCCTTTTGTGCCAAATGTGCAAGGTTCAAAATCATTGGCATCCTTTTTAGGCACTTGGAAACCATCGGTCTTCCTCCTTGGGTGCATTTGAATCTTCTTTATCCCACATGTGTTGGGTATAATAGTTTTTCAAGATTAAAATAGGTAAGTCGGTCCCTTTTCAAATCTTGAGACTTAGGCACTAGCTTAGACAACCATTAGACTTGGTCATTGCATGATTTGTGTGGTGATGTGGCAGCTGGTGCATGTTGGTCTTTGGCGACTTATTTCAAAGTAATAAACGTTTGAAACTTAAATACAATTTCTCAAATAACATGTGAATAAAAACACCAAACCAAATTTTTTTTGCACTAAATCATTTTTCCACATGTCAAATAGATATTGGTCCACTTGGCATATTTAAATAGTTCCACATCACTTTTGACTCCCATTATTCGTCTGTAGCAAGATTTCTTCAACTAGCTATATTTTGAGCATCCAAACTCCATTTTTCATTTTGAAAGAAGAGCTAGAAAGCTCTCGATGAATTCTATGACATGAAAATGATTCAACCAAAATTTGAAGACTTTCAAAAATGGAACGGTACATGGATCCACCTAGATCATAGTTGTAGTCATAACTATAACATAGGATGTCAAACTCAAAGAGGAATGTATTTGGATCCTCACTAGACATTCCTCTAAAGTTTGGAAAATAATATATAGTTATATTATTTATGGGTGCATTGCCCATAGGGTTATTAATTGGAAAATTGAATATTATGTCTTCAATGATAGATTTTTATCCTTGAAAGTCCCCGATGATCTGTTAAACTACTTGTAAACCAAATATTTTTTCTACCCACTCTTCAAATCCTTTGTCAAATTTAGCCTAAAGTGCATAATGAATGGTGGATTTAGGCTTATTTAATCAAGAATAAAACATTATGACTAGGGCTGATAGGGTGGGAATTCTTTGAAACTCTTATGGGAATTCAACAAGAATGTCTTGTTTAAATGATTCAGTGGGTTCAACAAGTTCTATAATTATGATTTTTATTTTTGGGGCCAGGAGGATTATAAGTTCTATTTTAAAGAGGATTTTGGGTGAGGGTAGAGGGATCTATATACTATATCTCTAAGTGCAAGGTGTAAATATAGGAAATCTTTGGAATGGTGAAAATATGTCCTTATCATGGGTATGAGGATCTTACTTTTCCTTGTTTTTAGATTGTTTTACTAACTCAACCAAGAAATCCTTTATTGCTATCTCTTATATCTTATTAGGTGAAAATTTTAAATTGGATACTAAAATTATTTATTTACTTATGATTTTTTTAAGTGGTTATTATTCCCCCATAATAAAATCCAACTATCTAGGTAATATTCTACCTAAATAGCCTCACTCTCTCTACATCCAAACTGACCAATATTCATTTGTGTTTATGCCTACCTTATCCTACATAAGGTTAATAGGATTTTTATTTAATTCCTTGATATAATTTATATAAATTAAAATTATTAATTTAAAAATTAGGAAATTACTCTATGAAATCAATAAATTCTTATGTAGGAATGTACAATTTTTTAATCTAACAAAATAATAATTTTTAAAGTAGTAAGCAGGAAATTTTAAGATAGGAAAGTAGGAAATATTAAGATAGGAAAGTGGGAAATATAATAAAATCATTTATATATCTGATACTTTGAAACCTATCCTTGGCAATGGTGCCAAAATGATGAGTTTATTTAAATACCAATTAAACTTGATGCACCTCATCAATGATGAGACAATGAAACCACTTGGTTTATTAATTATGATACATTTAATAATTATCAACCTAGGAATTCATTTGTAAAAATTTCAAAATATTTTCATAACTAATTATTTTATATATTTAGAAGCTATAGGTTGTGTATAAGAAACACACTTGCATAAAATAAATTACACATAAAGAAACTACTAGAAATGAAATCACACTTGTAAGAATTGAACTAATGAAATGAATTAATTTATGTTTTGGAAGCTTCCTAATATAAAAATAATAATGCTTTCACAAATATTTATTGATTCTACCAAATTAATCTTACGAAATTATATAAACACACACAAAGAATCAAAATTATAAATGATCACACACCATAAATAATAACTACTTAACATATTAGGATCTTCACCACAAATCATTTTTAGGTGGCCTTCCTTAGTCATACATGATTTCTAATCCATTTTTTTAGTATGACCACTTTTATATAGATCAATTCTTCTTACATTAACGAATTTGTAGTAATGTGATATTTCTATATCAAAAGATTAAAAAATATTTATATGGTTTGGTTCTAAGATTCTAATAAAGATGGGTTATGATATAAGGGAGTTGTAATTAATGTACAATAAATGAATAATCCCATAAAGGTTGAGTAAAATCCTTAATATTTATTTTTATGATATGTTAGTGGAAAATGAGGAGGCAGTAAATGTTCCAATACAATTGAAGTAAGGAAATATTCTAAAGGCAAATAGTTCAAGTTGTTATCTCTAATAAAACAACCCATGCAAGGTAATGTCATCATTTAATTTATAAAACATAATGAAGAGTTTGATTATAAAAATAATGGGTTGGTCTTTCTTGAATAGGAAGGTAATATTGATCCACCTAAAAGGAACAAATAAAATTATCCAAGAAGAGGCCATCAACTCTATCAAGAAAGAAATAACACATTGTCACTCCATGACCATGTGAGTGAATAAAAATAAAAACTAGGAATGGGTTAGCCTTTTAATGCTTGGAAGAACACCAAATAAGAATGCAGAGCATATCCAAAGAGTGGTGAAAATCCAAAATAAGGAGTTAAAACATTACCACCTCATCATGCCTGTAGAAAGGGAAACCAAAGAATGCATGAACATAATAAATCTTCCATTATTTTCTTCAAATGTAATAAGATTTTCCATGTAGTACAAAAACATTGGTATAAATATACACGCTATTTTTTTTAGATTGAATAAAAAATGTGTGGCCATGTTTTAGAAGATAAGTCCATCCAAAATGAGCCTAAGTCCTTTAAAAAAAAGGATCAAAGTTATAAATATGACGCTCCAAATCACAATTTGGAGAAGGGTAAGAACACCATGTTATCCAAAAATGGGGAAAATAATCATTTCATTGATTACAAATTGAGTGGGAATTGGCATGAAACGTCTTGGAATATTAATCCACAACTTCACCCAAATAATTAAAATAAGCATTCCATTAGGGAAGTTGTTTAAGCACTTATAAAACAAAATGTAACAAATAAAGAAGTTGATAAAACACCTCTAATTCAAGAGATAATAAAATAATATTCCTACATATCTAAGGAAGAATCCATGAAGAGGGATAATCCCCTAGAGGATAACCCATAACCATTTATAAGATGTAAACAAGCAAAGAGATCAATCCTTAGATGGTAAGTTGAAAAAATAAGTTTTTTATTTGCATCTAATTGAAGAGTTATCCAATATACTAAAAATTAAGAATGGGTATCCCTTTTAAGATTGTTTATCTCTATTGAAATTAGATAATGATAAGAATTTAGTTTGGTTTCATGCATAGACAAGATATTGTTTTTATCATGCATATGAGAGATCACATGAGTATATTTGAGGTATAGGTTGGTTTTCATAAATAATAAATATTATAGCATGCCTATGTTGATTTTGATATGACATATTTTTTGGAATCTTTTAGCATTCTCAAGAGCCAAAAGGTTATTCCATAATGAGATATGAAGTGGCATGAAATCAAGGCATTAGTACTGGGTGAGAAGTGTTTCTATGGTATGTAACACTTCACAAGATGACTAATAGATATGTTGGATGTATGCTTTGAAAAACATATTCCTTCATTAAATAGGTTTCATTTAATACATATTTCATTGGTTTTGATTTAAATTTTTAGTTGTAATATATGGTCAGATTCCTAAATGGAATTGTATGTTTCTAAATTATGTATGTTACATTAATGAATTGTAAGATCTAAGAAATGGGAAATTTTTATTGATGGTGAATTTTTGTAACACCAATTTAACTATGAAACATGATTTCTTCATTTATTGAATGAATTATGAGTAGAAAGGAGGATGTTGTATAAGAATATCTTCATGAGATTCACCCTAGCCTACACTCATGTGTATGAAAATGGATGGGCTATTAATAATATCCAAGAGTGATATCAAGACACTATAACTTTAAATAGGGTCAATTGGTATATATTTGAATTCATGGAATCTTTATTAACCTAGGTTTGTAGGTTTCATAGTTGGGAAGTTACTCTCTAAGAGAAAGGAACAAGGCATAGTCCAAGAGGATAATAATGTTGGTATTACATTTAAAAATATAAAAATAGCAATCATTATATTTTAAGCCTAGAGATATTTTGGGACCAAAAGCCTTAAAATTTTAGGTGAATCATAAGAAATTTGGATCAATAAAATCATCTAATTTGGTCAATAAGACTATAAATTATCAAATAAAGGTATTCACAACATGCCAAGTCCTTTAAAACAATTATTTTTTTATTTTAGGGGCATAAAAACCATAAGGTTGGAATCAAAATTATATTTAGATTACATATTTGGATTTTCATAAAAAAATAGTTAAAAAAGCATCTAATTTTTAGTTTGCATGCAAAATTAATGGCCTCTATAATCTATAATAATTTTAATGATTATGAAACCACTCATTTAAGCAGATGATAGTTTCATAACTACCCCAGTGGATTTTAAATGTTAAGTGGTGGTTACTTAATTTCCATTAATTTCTTTCAATATTAAGTGAAATTTTCATAACTTCCCTAGAGGTTTTATAACTTTAGTGGTGGTTTCATAACTACTCTAATAGTTTTGCCTTGCATAAAGCGATGATTTTACCTATGTATAATGCACAAGAAATTCAAAGGACAAAGAAGTGTTTTGGATTAAGTTTATAGATAATGGGATTATTTTTTAAGCCTAAGGTATTTTATTTTGTATATATGAACATGTATATTTATATAACTCATTCATTGATTCATTCATGAGTACCTTTAAACATCTAATGATTTTAGATGTGAAATTGATATAAGTAGAAGCATAATGAGTGAATGAAATATTTTTGAAGTGTGGATAATGCATTCAAGTGAAAATAACATCTGAGTTTAATAATATAGAGATGAGATGGTTGAGTTTAGTAATCTTTATTTTGAAAGAAGTAAGTCATCCACTAAAGAGTAAATTGATCATTATGAGTATAGAGCTATTGAGGAGTTAGTGTCTTTTTAAGCCAAAAAATTCAAAATAATATAAACTATAAAATATTTTATAGATGAGGAATCATGGATTCACTATTTATAATTTTATACCACACTAAATTTCTCCAAGGTAATGTCTAGTGTACCTCTCTTTCATGTTGTGTTTTATTTCCTTTCATTTTTCCAATTCCTTGCAACCACTCTATTGTCTAAAAAGATAAAGAGATATCAAGACTTTTGAATCCAAATCATGGTAATTTTTATTATAGGTTAAATAAATTCACATTAATTTTACACTACTATAAAAGAACATTGAATTTCACTCATGTATGCAGTAGTAGCACGTCCAGGATGTGAAATAATGTATGTAACGAATGTAGCATGTGTGTATTTCAAGTGAGGGGTTGTATATTATTTTTTATGTTATAGATGATAGACAAAATATCAAAAATACATATTAAAAAAACATTTTTAGGTGTTTTATTTGACATATAACATGGAGACAACATGTTTTTTAAAGGATTCATGTTGGTGTAGCTTGGTGTGGAATATCCACTTAGTTCATTGTTCAATTTCAACCCTTCCTTTTGAGAAAATAAACTAGAGCCTTTCAAAACCTATATTATATTATATTTATTTTTCTCAAAATGATGTATCATATCGATTAAATTTTTCATACACATAGAACCACTCTATGTGGGGAGATATTCAAAATGAGGCACCAAAATCAACCAACTAGACATCATAGAAAACATGTGTACTTGAAGATACCAAGAATGAAACCCCTTAGTCTTCACTAGAGATATCAATTTTATAAAAAATGGGAATTTTTAGATGAACTACCATTTTAAACATTTTTAGATCTACAATCAGTCTTAGAATGCCTAGTTTTTTACACCATTTGAGTATTTTCATAGAGTTTTTCCTAGATTCTTAGATGTACCTTTATAGTTTGATTATTTATCATCTAAATTATTTTTATTTCTCTCTTTGGGAAAAAATGTAAGAAATAAGGCATCATTAATTTGATAAACCTTTATGGATTTTTGTGTCATTTCCTATTATAACAAAGTTGTAACTACATCCTCAAAATTTAATGTAGTTGTAGTGTTAATAATTACCATTACAAGGTAATATGATGATTCAAACAAAGAAAATAATAGAATAATAATTTTTATTATTCAAACATTTAAATAAATATTAAAAAATTTAGTGTTACATGTGTTCACATGCACAGTCATATATTCACCATCATTCATCATTAGAAAATACAACTTCTTTCAGACTTTTCTGATACAAAGTACACAACTTATCCCAAAGTAATTTGGAAATTTTTAATATAATGTAATTCACAATCTAAAATATTATTTGATTTAACTCTCAACCTTTTAATCAATCTTGTTCTAGTCTTATTCCTTCATATCTATAGATTTACACCTGATACCATAACCTTTTGATCTCTATCTAGAGAAGATACTCCATCTTGAATTTACACAACTCAAAATTTTGGCCATAAATTTATTTAGTGTATATTCATATCCTTATTATCATTTAATTTACATATATATTCATGCACAAAGTGCCCATTCAAAAAAATAGATCATCATATGGTAGTGTCCTATCTCTTTAGACAAATAAAAACCTTAGAATTGATAACAAATGAATATAAGTAGACATATAAACTAGTATAGGAGAATAAATGCTAGGAAAATCTTAAAATATAACATAAAATAAAAATGGCACACACACATGATGCACAATATTCTCACTTAGGAAGCCCCTTTGGAAAAAAATTCAACACCAAAAAATTATTCTTTATTGTATTAACTCAATTATTTATTATATGATAATGTACTTGTTTTTTTTTCCCTAATGCATGTGTGAGTATTTATCTACAAAATAATAGGAAACTATTATAGTGGTATTATAAAACTAAGGATACTAAAACTATGGGGTATATAAAATATGATATAAACCAATAAAAACATCCATATAGATCCCAAAATTATTAAAGTGCACTGTCATCGATTCCTAGTCACCTACAACCTATAGAATTTCTCAATACATTTGGTTAAGGGATAAAACCATATTACTTTGGGAGAGTGCCACCCAAGATATGCATTTTTAGTCTAGATGAGTGTAAATCATGAAAAATATACAACACATTTTCAATACAGCCTGTGTGTAGATGTAGGCAAAAATTTCTCGGGCACTTTGTGACGTATAATGGTAATTAATTTCTTAGTGTGTTTTAATAGGGCACATACAATCATGTTAGCACCACTTTGTCCTATTTTTTTGGTAGATTTACAATTTTTTGGAGGTATTATTCAAGTTTTTAACCTATGTTTTTTTAATTTTAAACTCTAAATAGTGAATTAGGGTTTGATAAATTTTTGGGTTGTATATAATTTGAATCTAAGTTTTATATTAATTACATTAATAATTTATTGGAATTATGTAATAATTTTGGTTTTGATAATTTGAATGACACATTTTTAACTCTATCTATTTATTCCATTTAATAAAGATATAAGTAGATTGCTAGTTTTATTTTAATGTTTATCAAATTTCATATAACCATATACTTCCTTGTAAATAGAATTGATAGAAGCCACTCTTTTTTTGGGACTCACTCCATTTGTGAGTCCAAGAATTATCCCTTCACTAAAGCCATAAAATCCTCTCTTCTAGACTATCTACTTTGACATATGGGGTGAAAATTTTCAATAAGTTATCTTTCATATATTATTATAATTTTTGATATTGGATTGTGAACTTAGACAAGTGTTTTAACACCCATTAGGAATTTTGAGGGTAATTTATAGTATAATACTGATTTATAGAAGATATCCTTCAAGTATTTAGTAATTTGTTTTTCACTTTCAAATTTAAATAGTAAATTGGGGTTAATATTTTGGAATTAAAATAACATAATTTGTAATTTTATCTCTATTTTTAAAACTAAAAAGTAGAAAATAAATAGATAGCTAGTTTTATTTTCTATTCAAATTAGACTTTTAATTCTATCATTATTATTATCTACATATACTTTCATTGTAAATAGAATTGGTAGGTGAAACTATTCCATTAGGAATCACTAGCTTTATGAGGCCAATGATCCTTCCTTCACCCAACCCCTTAAAACCCTATCTTTTGGAACCAAACACTAGTTATATATTTTTATATTAACACTAGGATAATTAATTTTGTCTTAAGATATGTACTTCATGTGATAGACCTTTGTCACATCGGTGAATGTTATTTTTGATATTTATTTATTTACCTTCACCCAATCATTAACATTAAACCTTTTTCAAGTGTTCACAATTACAAAGTCTCTATAGTCTAGGAAAATATTTTATTTTGAAGAAGAAATGCATCTTATAAATACTCAAGAGGAAAAATATAGATTTTATTTGATTAGGTTTAATTTTATAGTTTTCTATTAAATCATAAAATAATTATTTATGCATGTGTGCATGCTCACCCACCCATTCACTCCCCCCCCCCCCCCCCACACACACACACACATACAATTATTTTTTTGAAATAAATACAATTAATAACAAATCAATTTATTATTTTGTTTATAAACCATAAAATACTAGAATTGAAATTAATTCTTACCATATTAATGTCTTTTGAATAATAAATTGAAATATGTGTTGTGTGTTTTTATACATTTATTGGTTTTTTACATATCAAATTTTATTTTGGTGCATTTATTAGGTTGTTTATATATAATATTAATTATTTTTACATCTCTTATTTTATCACTTGTTTTCTTTGAAAGGAATATAGGATTTATTATTCATTTTTTTTAAACTTAACTAGCTCATATAAATAAAAGTAGAAAATAACTTAGGATTGGTAGTCCTTTAGAACACATTTTGAAAAGCTAACAGTGACATCCTCTTGTCTATGCCATTATTTCCATGATTCATGTTAATATAACTTTTGATTTAACTCAACTATCTAATAAAATTGGAGTCTTTTCTTGTTTTTTTATATTTGCCAGTTGTTAAAGAACATTATTGATACATATACATGTCCTTTCCTTTTTGTCTACTAATTATTGACAAAAATCAAGTTAAGCAATAAAATACAAGATGGATGTTCAACAAGTGCATGTAATTTAAGCTATTTATTGGTGAATTTTTCCTTATGCACATTCACTATACTCTACTTCTAAATCAAATGGTATTGTTTTGACTTTTTATATATTTTTAGGTTGTCAAAGAATGTCAAAATTATCAATTTTTACTTATTTATTTATTTTCTCCTAGTTCTTAATGGACACCATAAATTTGAAGAATATCATATAAATATGCCTTCAGTAAGATATTATCAAGTATGAGTTCTAATCATACACCTTGCATAACAACTTAGTCTTAGATTTATTTCACTCAATGATGCATAGATATTTAGTAAGATTGTTGGTTTTGAGGGAGAAAATGTAGTTATACATGTACGACATGTGTGTAAACCCATTAATGAAAATTATGATAAACATATTTTTCTTTGACATATCAAAATAATTTAAATTAAATGCGGCCTTTATTCTCAGTGCTTTTGGCTTTGATTTCTTCATTTTTATGTCTTCTTTGATTATGTATTTTTAACATATTTTCACTCATTTCCATTCCCTCCATTAACTTACCCACATACATTCATTGCCTTAATTAAATTTCTCACATATAACAAATTTTATTCAATCTTTCATCAAAACCCCATTTTTAGTTTCACAACCATTGTAGCCTTTAAGGGAGCTATATTTTGGTGCAAAAAATAATTATTTTCTTTAATATTGTAAGTTGATTGAATTATGTTGCTTAATATCCCTATAACATTATAAAATATGAAGTGAAATATCAGGTTTTAATTTTTATTATTGGGTCTTAATAGAATATTTAATTTTGTTAGAAGTCCACCAATCTTGCTTACTTTATTTCTAGTTTTAATTTAACAAAGGCATAGTTTCAAGACCGTGACTTCCATTTTCTCAGAGTATGTTTTGGTTCAAAATATTAAAATTATCTCCCATAAATTAGAAAGGGTTTCATGTCTCCTAAGGCTTGAACATATCACTTTCATATGAAAATGTTCCATCTCAACCACTAAACCACAACCCAAAAGGTTGCTTCAAGTGGTTATATTCTTGTAAGCCTAGGAAAATATTCATTATTTTGTCTATGGTCAAATAAAAATTTTAAATCCAAAAATATTTTACTTTATGCATTATTATCCAATCATTTGAAATTATTACCATCTTAAACATTTTTAGTTCCTTTGTTTTATTTACCAAGTATGGATTCAGTATATATAAAATTGGTTCTTGATTTAACAATTTTGGGAATATTGGAGTCTTATTCTTAATTTAGTTAAGAGTATTGTTTGATGAAATTAGTAAATAATATTTCAATAATTTAAGCATTGATTTTTATAATTTATTTGTATTTTTAACCTTTTTATAAATAAAAATAAATATGGAGAAAATAATACTTAGCTTAAAATGAATTGAAATGGCTATTGAAGGGTCTAATATTGACTGTGTAGAACTGGGATAGTGTCTCAAATCTAGAGTCTGGTGTTATTGTATTCTTCTACCGTTGTTGAAACTACTTGTAAAGACCTATGTTTTTTGAGTTTTTTTCATTGTCCCTATGTGAGTCTGCCTATGAAATCTTGACTATTCAAAGTCCAAGGAACTCCTTGTAAAGATGATTTAATATTCAAACCATAGAATTCATTACTATTTGATAAAAATTGAGAAAGAAGGGGAGGTTAGTATGTGTAAGATGCATTGAACATGTATCCACACCCCTTATATGGGCATGCTACCTACATACCCAATACTCTGAAGAGGGATCAAGCCATATGTAGTTATCCCACTTGGTGTGTTTTTTGAAATAGTGTTATGTAGATGAAAATATTCTAAACTTGGTGTGCTTGAGGTGGCTAGGTATTTGTGTGAAGATTTGGATATGCTTGTAGCTATATTGGATGGTTGTATGTAGAGAATAGGGAGATTTGCCTTAGTGGTTTTGCTTGTATCTTATCCTACAGGTGTGGGACCTAGTGGGATAGGATTGATCTAGGAAATGTTGCTTGGCTGAAGTGGAATGACCATTTGGAAATCTTAGGATGACTATGAATAAGCAAAAAGGTGTCTAGAAGGGTCATGAGAGCATGCAAGAAAGACCTATGGGTTGGGTGTCACAAACCACATTCAAGCTAACAATTTTGTAATTTTATATAGCTATAGTTATTATTATATTGATCTATGCTTTTATTGATAAATCAATAAGCATGATGTTTTTTGTAATGTTTAATGGTGTGGCTAACCTTTGAAATTTGAATAAGCATATTTGCATGTTATCTTTATATCATTTTATCCCTTGCTAGACTTGAAGGGAATTAAATATTTTTTTTAGTTCCTTCTTTCCAAATTGATTTTATCATATTTTAAACTTCATATCCATATTATTAAAATAAAAATATGGATCACATACTAAAAATATCTCAACATTCTCTAATTTATGTATCTTCATTTCTAGTTTCTCTTTCTATTTTTTTGGGATTTATTGTACCTAATCCCCAACACTAGGGAACATCATTTACAATATTTTTTATAAAGATTAACTCATAAAATATGAAGGTATCTATATTTAAATAAATTGAATATTAAATAAAGGGGGAAATTGATGGGATATTATAGGGATTTGTTAAAATATCCAACAAACTTAGAGCCTCAAAATAAAGTAATCTAATGAAAGAACTATTAGGATATCACTCCTCTCCCTTATTGAACAAGGCCAACATCATACCAATAAAAGAGCCCATGTCTATAGAAACATTTGGATTCACATCATCTATTGTACCCTGAGAAATATTTAGATCACCCATTTTATTATAACTATCTTTCAATATGAAGTATGCATCTCGATCATACATTTGCATAAAATATACATCCATTTATATTTTAGAGGGCCTTATTTTTTAGATACACTTCTAATATATACCTTTGAATATGTGCATATTTGATATAACCATCAAGTCTATTGTTTTTTATGGGTAAGAGTTTTGGATACCTATTTTTAGGTTTATTGATTTCAATCATATTGAGAGGGTCTAGAATATTATGGTTCAACATATTATTTGTTGCAAATGGATTGTTTCTTAGTGGATTGTTTAAACATTCTATGCCTTAAGGATGTCTTCAAAATTAATTATGAATTCATGGACTCATAACTATGAGGGATTAAAATTTACGCCATGAGAGGTATCCATACTCAGCATTCTATTCTTCAAAGAGGATGGAAACATTGAGCCCCAATATATATTGATATTGTTGGTATTCTGAGACTAGTTTACTCCTACAATTTATTGGCATTTATATTATTAGGTTACTTAAATGAAGAAGGTAATAATTATAAATATAAAATATGATATCTATATGGAGTAAATCCAAGTAAATGAGACCTCTCTTCTTTGGTTTTTATATGCACACGAATATCACATGCTAAACTATGCACTTAACTTCTCAAGTTCTAGTCAAGAAAACTTACATAATCAAAGAATAATGGGTAGCCTATATAAAATGAGATGAAACTAGACGTGAGGATGAAATAAATATGGGATGGAAGACTTATATTTTTATATTATTGTCTTGGTGATGAAAGATACAAAGGGAACCTACTAATGGAACTATGGGCCCAAATTATTCATTTAAGGCTTCAAAATAGCTAAATATAAGATTTTAACTATGAGTGGAGTGAAATAACTAAAGCCTAACCTTAGAATATATATCACTTTTAATAGACTTGATTGAACATGAATAGGAACTCTTGGAAATGGACAAGAGCTATGAGGATAAAGAGACTCAATGACTGTCATCTAGTGGTTGAGAAATATTGGCCTTAAATGAATACGTGTATAACATATTTTGAATGTGTTTTAAGTTAAGCCATTTTTATTTAAAAATGTGTGATCAAGGTTTTTTTTTGAGCTCATATTTGAAAGGTTTTTTAAGGAATTATTTTGTTACTTGTGCGCATTTCAACAAGGTTTTTATAAATAAAGTGAAACTGAATGGATTGTTGAAAATAAAGTTTGTAAAGAAAAGAGATAAAATGTAATGAAATAAAAGAGAGAGGGATAGATATTATTATTTTAATTATTTTATTGATTTTTTGGATGCATGTAATGTTGAATAAAAAACTTTCAAAGAAGATTATGCTTGTTTCTTTTCTACATTTTTCTAGTCTATATGATATACAAGCTAAATGAATCTATTTATTTTTTATATTTTTAAATTAAGAATACATGAATATATTTTAAAATATAAGGTTTATATAACATATAAGTAAATTTAATATTATTTTTAGATTCTATGAAGTAATAGCATTAAAAATCTAAAGATTATTTTGCATATACAAGCTAAAAACTAGTTTCTAGTATTTCTAATGAATGCACAATAAGTTTATATAATTTTATCTAAATATAGTTGAATACATAGGTTTTGGTTTTTTTATTTTTTTAGTTGAAAATATATTTTTTATCTCATGCAAATAAATAAAATTAGTGCTGAAATAACACCCCTCTATTTGCCTAGGTGTTTGTGTGTTTGTATGCTTGTTTCTTTTTGAGATAGAAGATTGTTTTAAAATGAAAATGGATTGTTTCAAATCTTAAAATGAATATTTTTCCCATAAAATTTGCCTAATATTTTAATGAAATATTGAGTGTTTTCAGTAATATCTATGATGTATATGCAAGCAAATAAAGAAACTAACTATTATTATCTTTTTGGTACAAGAGAAGGAGAGAAAGAAAGATTTATTTTCATATCTATTGCCTTTTTGAAATGGAATCTAATATAATTAATTTAAATGAATAAAAATAATATAATCTACTGAATAAACAAATAAAACTAAAACTAGAAACCCTGAATATGATCAAGGTGTATACCAACTAGAAGCAAGATATGTATTTGATATGACTTTGTCATCAACATACTAGCTATTCCACTTTAAAAATATTGTAGGAAATATATAACCAAGGATTGAAACTAAAAATAATTTAAAAAGAGAATGAAGAAGGAAACAATTCAAAACAAGAGAGCATCTAACTGTGGCTAGATGATACACTAATTACAATGAATGGGTTGCTAAGTCAATGAAATCCCTTCTATATAATTATGTATTTTGGCACAAAAATAATAAAATATGGATCTCAAAATAAATATAAATCAGGTTTTGGATGTAAAAACATTATAACACAAATCTCCAATTAAAAATATTGGATCCAAAATTCCTCTAAAACTAAGATATTTGTGGGAGAAGCATAAAACTTGAAAGGGTGAGTTTGATTGTTGGTTAACTAAAATTTAAAATTAGGAAGGATGGGGAGTGATAAAAATTATTTTGAGTGATATAATTAGTTATGAGGTATATCAAGGTAGAAAAATACAAAAAGCATGAATTAAAATGTGCAAACATGTGAAAAACACAAATTTTTTAGATGTTACATCCTGATTCTTCTCTAGATTTGTTAAGCTATTAATTTGTGGATTTTATGTTTATTGATTGGATAATTATTATTTTGATAAGATATATTTTATATATTGATGTATGGATAGTTATATGTTTCTTATTTACATGATCATTAACTTATTGAGTTAGCTATACTTGTAGGTTATGTACATAATGACCATGATTACCCAGTTCATTGCATCAATATATTATGGATTTTATCTTGACTCAGGACAACTACTTTTTATATTCTAAGATAGATGTATTATAGAGTATATCCATCATATATATGATGGAGGGAGATCATCATCAGAGAGGGTGGATTAGATGGAGGTGGTTTAGGGGATGATAGAGTGAAATTGGGAACCCTACACACACCACAAATAAGAGAATATTATTTTTAATCATTTTTTGATTTAAATATATTATAGTTTGATTTCAGTTGTTATTATAATTTTTTCATTTGAAAATGGTTAGTTTTCATGTTGGCATCATACTGGAAATCTTCTTGTGTGTTTGCGAGATTGAAATTCTTATATGTTGTCTTAATTAATATAATTTTATTTCCATAATGTGTAATTTGGAATTATTGAATGTCCTTGCTATGGTTCCAATTATGAACCTACTACCTTTGAGGTGTGTGTGAATATTTCTAGAAATATCTAGTTTAAACATCGAATTAATATTTTAGGGTAAGTGGTGTCTTGTTTGTATAATACATTGCTATAGAAAAAAGGGACTTAATTGTTTTGTGTGTTAGATGTTTATTAGTTTGATTGAGTTAAGTTTTTAACATTGAATCAAGGAAAGGTTTAATGTGGATTTGGCATGATCATTTTGATAATCCAATATAATTATTTATAATTTTAAAAGGTTATTATAATTATGAAGGTTCACAAATTTAGGGTTTTTGTGTTGAGTTGACTTGAATTCTTCATGCCATTATGCAAAACAAATGCTATGGTTTTGGATTACATGGGAAAATATTAAATCATTTTGAAAATTTTATGAGTTTTTTTTGGGATGCATGTACTTATTCATCGATTTCATTATCACATTTAGTTTGGCAGAGATATTAGGGGGTTTTGTTGGCATGAAAATAGATTACAGGAAAATAAGATGGGAAAGACATGCTTGGACACATATAAAGATGATAGACGAAGGAAGAGAATGAAATAATAATCAAAGGGTTTGAAGAAGTTTTGGAAAGATCATAACTATAATGGCATATCCATGATCTCCTTTATCGGGTAGGGTTTGTTTGTTAAATTCATAGTTGTATTGTATGAATTAAATCAATGAATCTAGTAAATTTTTAATTAAATAGGGTTTTCCTTTTTCATTATTATTAAATTGTAGAAAAAGCATATTTATATACTTGGCATTGAGGATGGGCTTCACCCATCCATAGATCCAAATATATGACTCTAAAACCCTATCTCAAACAACTATGCATACTAAAATCTTTGCCAAAATAATTAAGTCTATTATTGTCTAAAAATTTTGTGTATTTTAGAAGGGTTAATAGAAAAGAGAAAATTCAAATGGGCTATGTAAATTTTAATATATTACACTAAGAAAATGTAAAACCTTTCATATGATGTCCTAGGTAAACTTCAAGGGTAGATAGATTTGTTAGCTTGAGTTTAAATGTAAACCCTATCTTGGGTTATGCTCAGTCTATTAAATATTATATTGAATCATTTTATTTAATATACAAATGTACTAGATTATTTTTATGATTAAATCAATTCAAGTTTATTAAACATGAATTAAAAGAATGAATATGTATGAGGTTAGTCTGGGATGAAAAATTATAGTGAAACATTAAGTTATAAAACCATAGTTAGGTTGAATTATTTCATATAAATTACCCCAAATTTAGGATTTCCATACAGAGTAAATTAATATGAGGGATATATTAATTATTCTTGTTAATCTTATGAATATGAATAGACAATTATATTTATAGATATACATATATATATTCATGTACTTTATGGGACATCGATGGGTTTTTTGTGACCTATAGATATGCATATATCTATTTATGTGTCTACTAGGACTAGGTTTATGTTTGAACAAGTTTGTAGTCCTTATTTTTACATAAAAGATTGAATTATATATTTTATTTAAATCTTAATTAAATTATATGGGGTGACTATTAGGTGACTAACTATTCACTATAGTTATATTATGGAGTTTTAAATAGTGTGATTGTGAAAATAGATACAACATATGGTAAAAATTACTATTATGTAAACCTGATGTATGTATTTACATATATATTAAGTGAAATCCAAATGAATTCTTACAACCTATTAAAATATAAATAAATATATCCATTCATGTGTGTGTGTGTGTGTGTGTGTGTGTGTGTGTGTGTGTGTGTGTGTGTGTGTGTGTGTGTGTGTGTGTGTGTGTGTGTGTGTGTGTGTGTGTGTGTGTGTGTGTGTGTGTGTGTGTCTATATTAGATTGTATGCATTTTAAAATACTAAAGTAAAGGTCTATTGGACATATAGAATTTAACCTTAAATTTATTACTAAATATTAATATTCATTGGTATTTGAAAATAATTACTTTTAATAATATATTTGGATGATTAACTCTGCGTGTGTGTGTTTGTGAAAGAGAGAGTGTGTGTGTGAGTGAGTGATAATCATTAATCATTGATGGAATAATATTGTAATTCATGTATATCATATACACATATGCATATTCTCATAGATAAGTAAATACATTATAATAAATTACCAATATGTATAAATTTATTTGTTTACATGACTTAATAAATTTAAACATAGAAGTGAATTCAAATAGTATTAGAGAATTTTAGGTCAACCTATTAATGGAAATGGAAATGGAAATAAAGTGGCTGTAAAATGAGCTAATAATTAATGATAGATGTTTAATGACACTGAGTGAATAATTAAATATAAGGATTTTAGTAAATTAAAGCATGATGCTTAATTTACTTAAGGGATATGACTATCTTAAAATCTTTTTATATAATAGATATTATGCTAAAAATAAAATTAGTTATTTTGCACTATTATATTACATTTGATGGATTAAATGTTAATTAATGAGAGTTTCTTATACTAGTACATAATGTATCAACTAGTAGGTAAAAACTCATTATGAAATTTGTTGATTTCAATAGTTTTAAGTATATGAACCGATTTGGTATTAATGACACTAAATATGTGAGTGAAATAGATTCTGTTTATTTTATTAGTATCACTAATATTTAAAAATGGTGTAATATGATTGAGTGGTTTGTATGAAATTGATTAATCCTTGAGATCAAATAACTATAAATAAAAATTTGGCCAAATTAGTCTTTATGGTCAACATTATAACTTCTATTTTTTTGTTTAGTTTACATTTTTAGTATGATATCATGTTAGAATATATTTCTTTATGATATGTTGCATGTAATAGTTTTATTACATCACATGGATTCTATTTGTCACTCTTGATTCTCACACCATCATTATCTACCCATCCATGAAGGGAGGTACATTCCCTTATTGGGAGATTGTGTAGGGGATTTATGGTATGTGGTTGGTGTGGAAAAGCACTAAGATGATGTTCTTTGTCCCCTCAACAGTACTTCACTAGATATTACAATCATGTGTACTTATGGATGTTTTGATTTCATTGAGACTTTCATGCTCCATTGAGCATTCTATAGTTGTAAATTATTATTAAACCATGTGATATATAAAACTATACTTTTTGTTATATTAAATCATTACATCAGTTGGTTGTAATTTTGTATCACTAGTGGCTAAATTTGTAAATCTACATTTATAATTTAAATACAATGTTTATTTTTATAATCAAAATTTTACATGATTATGTGATCATTATCTAGATATATTAGCTCTAGACCTTGCATATAGTTAACTTAAAATAATATATTTACTTAAAGATCACTATGTTATGGTTTTAGTGTGATGGAATTTGTAAAATGAATTAGTGTAAATTTTTCAATTTTTTTTACTTCATTCTAGTAAAACTTAGTGGGGTTGTTACATCATGGTATTAGAGTTGAGGATCAAAATCTAAGACTTAATGAGTCCAATAATGAAAATGTATTCTCTTGTTAACCAGAATAAAGAATATTTTGGGGTAGACTTAGAGGTGAGGGTACTTAAAACACTAACCCTCTAGTAGATCCAAATAAATTTTCCACTGAGAAAGCTACAAAGGTGGATCATATAATCATATCCATGCATGAAACTAGGGACAAATTCATGGCCTTATAATATGAAGTGCATGGACATGTTGAGGATAATAATTAAAAAAACCTTAGGATCATCTTGTTGAGCAGGAATATCCTCCATAGCATAGGCATGAGGAGGTGACATAGGATGTAAGAGATTGAGTAGCTACAAATTTGGATCAAGATATGAAAAAGGTGAATCCACCTATGTTTGATGGAACCATTTTGGGAGATTGAGTTGAAACATGGCTAATAGAGATGGATAAGTATTTGAAGATTTGAAATTAATCCTAAGTCACTAAGGTAGTTTGGAGAACATATCAGCTTGTTGTAGAAGCAACAACATGGTGGGTAAGTAAAAAGCTCAAGATGAAGCTTGAATCTACCACCACCACCTGGGAGTAATTGGTGACATTTTTTAGGTCAAAGTGGCTTCTTCAGTTGTATTTTGGTCAGAAGCAGGAATTTTTTTAGAACCTTAAGCAAAGAGACCTTATTGTGAATGAATACTAGGAGCAACTCACTAAGATCCTAAAGTATGTCCCTCAGTATGAGGTGGATGAGATTTTTTTCATTAGGAAGTTCATTATGAGATTAAAACCCAAAAGTGGTTGTGAGGAGGATGTGCATGGGCCATCTACTATAGCTTAGGTCTTTGAAAAGGCAATTAAGTAGGAGTAAAAGATGAAATCTCTTAATTAGATTAGCTATAAATTCAAAAAGGATTTTTGAGATCCTAAGATGACTTTCTAAAATAAGAATTAGAAGAAAGGTAAAGACTTGAAGAACTAGTTTTAGAACCAGAATGCTAAGTTTAACAGTAACTCAAGAAACAAGAAACCTAGAAATGGTTTCAAGTGAGGTTTCAAGGGGAACTAACAATAAAATATGATAGGAACACTTAGAGGATGCTTCATATATGGAGTTGATCATTATGCTAGAGAGTGTACTCAAGGTAAATCAGATGATGAGAACAAGGGTTATGCCTTATAACATGAAACTTTCTAGCAAAGGATTTATGCAGTTGTTGACAATCATTAGGCTGAGTTGTAAGCTACTCCTATTGAACTATCAGGTATTTTATTTGATCATCCAATTTAAATTTTGATTGATACTAAGGATAATAAATGTTTTATTACTCCTAGAATGCTTAATAAGTTGTCTAAAAAAGCTAGGTTTATGGGAAATGCATGGTTAGTATAGTATGGGAAAGAATCAAAGGTTAAGGTTGATAAGTGTCTAGTGAAAGCTGAAATTAGATTACTTGAATTTAATATAATAGTGGATATGTATTCTACACCAATAGGGTCATATGTTGTGATCATAGGATCAAATTGGCTTGTTAGGCATAAAGATAAGGTTGATTTATATGTCAAGATGATTTTAGAAATCAGACACAACTTTAGAGTGAGAAAAGATAGTTGAATTTTAGGAAAATTTTCACAATTCAAATCAAGAAGGTTGAGAGAAAAGGATGTAAAACATTTATCATTAAAATAAATGAGATGGTGGAATCTAAGGAGCCATTTTTTTGAAGATTATACTTTCCTTAGGAAATTTTAGTATGTGTTTCCAAAGGAATTATTGAGATTACCACCCAAACATGAGTTTTATTTATTGATTGACATAATACATGGATCTAAACTATAGTCCAAGGCACCTTATAGGATGATAAACATAGAATTGGTTGACTTTAAAGATAAACTTTAGGAGTTGTTATCAAAAGGGTTGATTTGACTGAGTGTATCACCATGGGGTACACCAATGGCATTCATTAAGAAGAAAGATGGTACTTTTCCCCTATGTATTGATTACATATTATTGAAAAAAGTGAAAATCTATTAGAGTAAAGCTTATAAGCTTTAATTAAGAATTGTTTGTTTATTGTTGGAGACACTATTATATTTTACGAACATATTTTTTGAGTGCACAATAATAATAGAAACTCTTATTTTATAGGTTGTTCATGCAAAAACAATTTGTTACACAAAACAACATACCTTGCCTATTTAATAGGCACTCCCATGTACTTTTTGACTTGGTCATTTTAGAGACCCACATAGATGATGTGAATATAATTTTAGAGACTTTATTATGCATATTTTCCCTTTATGTACAATGTATATGTTATTGATGTTGTGGTAATGGTTTTTAGGAGAGATCCTACTAGTTATGAGTTCTTTATGGAATTCTTCATGGTATTAGAGCCATATTCTAAACCATTACTCAACATGATTTTCATTTGAATCTAGTTATTCTTTAGTAATATTCCATAGAGGTTGTGTTTTGCTTTGAAGTAATTATTTATCTTGGATCCACTTTTGTTAGCCTTTGAAACTATGTGCAAAGGATTTATACATCATACATAATTCAAAGCTTGAACCCATTATCTAATTTCAATGGCATCAAACTTGCATTATTTGGATCTTGTGCATTGCCTAGATTTTGATTGTGTGAAGTTTTGACTCAAATATGACTTTGTTGTTTTTTCCTAAAAGAGGCATTTCCTCCTCTACCTCACCAATGCAATGGAATTATTCATATTACACTTAGATAAAAGTGTATGTAATGTATTTATGGTGTTTATAATGTTCTTGATAGCATCTTTACCTCACTACACAATTTTTTAAGATCTTATGCTAGTGGGAGACTACATGGATGCCATTATCCTTATCGGTAATAGGGGTCTTGCCAATGGATGGGCAATGTCTGATACTACTACCCTCATTATTTTTGCAAATGGTTTTCTTGCTCACAACATGATATTCAAAAACATAGTACGTGTGGTGAAACTACATGCCATTGTTATTCTAATGGCATTAGATAGGGCTTCCCTATATTACTTCAATTTAATCGGCTTCCAAGACACTCTATTTACCTACTCATACTACCAATTCTATAGAGAATGTGACAGATATGGAACCATAAACTTCATCTATAGTAATGCAACAATATTATTCTATAAGTGCAATATTTTGGTAAGTAAAACCCTATCTAGACAATTGATTTTTATCATTACCATCCATATAAGTGGACCAAATCAAAATACAGGGATAGTCATTCAATAATATAAGGTTATTGCATCCTATGAAATCACTTCAAATGACATCTATGTGTTGACATATCTTGGAAGGCCATGGGGGTTGCACACTCATACAATCTACATTTAAACTTATTTAGACTTCATCAACCCAAAAGGTTGGTTGTAGTGGTGTGGACATTGATTGGGTTTGGAATCTACAATTACTTTCAAGGTTTTAATCACATTCTATGCAAGCTTGACCTCTTCATGTGGTTTCTCATCCACTTTATCACCACTGATAAAATTTTTTATCTAAAATATTGATGTATTAATACCTCCTAATAATCCTTAACCATAAATTTATCCTCTATGACCTCTTTAGAATTTTTTAAATCATCAACACTAGTTTAGATGATGACTATTCTCCCCTAACCAACTATTAAAATTGCATCACCAGACCTTACTCCAACTCCATCTCAATGCCTACCAAAGTCTCTAGCTGAGCTCAAAAAAAACCCATGGATTCTGAAGGTGTGATTTATTTTTTTAAATTTCAAATTTTGAACCTTTTTTAAAGGATAAATAGAAATGTCTCCAACTTTGAAATTACAAGAATTCATAGCTAAATTGGCTATAGTTTAAGTTTCAAACTCTCTAGACAGTGGTTAGAGGTTCAAATACACTCCACTTCAAAGTGGTGGTGACATTTTTATTGTGAGGGGAACTTTTTTTGAAATTTTTTAATAAAAGTGGGGTGTATTATGTTTTCATAAATGGTGATACATTATAAAGGGGAGAAAATTCTTTGAGGCCCATTTTATAAAATAGGGGGACATAAATGTTTATGGGGATATTAACCACTTATTAAAAGTGGAAAAAACATTCATTTTAGGCCATTTTTATTGTGTTAGACATCATTTTATGGGGGATTTATATTAAAGTGTGGTGAACATCATTTATATGATGATCATTGAATGTTATTTTCCTTTTAGTGGTGGAAGACATTTCTTACGATGATTTAGAGATCTCATTTGATTTTTTCAATTGGTTTTTTGTAAAAAACAATATTATAAAGGTGATTTTAATGATTGATTATCCATTTTTTCCCATATCGAGTGTCAAATAATAGATGGTGAGGTTTGGTCTAGTAGGAGGTCAAAACCACTCATAGATAAAATGAATTTTTTCTCCCCCCTTACCTTCTTTTTTTATAAGTTATTGTTATTGGACGTGTACCCTATTGGTCCACATTATTGTCCTTATCATCACACTTTAGACTCATGGATGCATTATTGGTAGAATTTGACATCCTATTTTGAGTGTGCATTATATTTTTGTGCCACTTTTATACTCACAGATGTATTTTGGCAAATCTTGATGTCCTAAATTCTTGTTTATAGTTATGTCTGCACACTACTCCCTTGTTTTATGATCAAATCTCTTGATTTTTGATGGTTTTTTATAGATTTATAGTATTCTAGGTTTTATGCATCCTCTGGTGTTTTTTTATTGTATGGGACATTTATTTATAGTCATACTGAGAGTTATATAAATTTTTCTTCATGTTTGTATGATCCATATTTGGCACATTAATCTTTAGTTGTTAACTATCCCATCACCACCAAGGCCATCTTCTAGAGAGATATTTATTCTGTATCATCAACATTTTATTGATAGTTGGTAGTCTCCTTTAGATTTGTTGAGGAGATTGATCTCCTTATAAAGAGTAGCTATTCTAGTGAATATGATATCAATGTGTTAGTGTTCGAGTAGTGGATTTAATCCACTCATATAGACCTTTTTTACATCACTCCACCCTATTCATAATATGGGGGGTATGGTGTAAATCCTACTTCTTCGGTTGTCATGTTCCTTATTAACCATTGGTGCACCACATATTATGGTAGTAGATTAAATTTAATTGGTGAAATATTTTATACTATCAACATCTATAATAATCTCTTTTGATATGATTTATTTTGTTGAATTCCATTGTCAGTTGTTTTTGTCATCAGGAAATGTGTTGTCCTTGAAAAATGCCACTCATTTTTGCGACAACCTACGAACTATTTTGGCCTTACACAGACCAAAATTTCTCTCTTTCCTTCTCAAAATTTATTCTGAGCTTTCAAATTCCTCATCTTTAAGCTTTTTTTGTAAAAGGATTCACAGGTTCAATAGGTTAAAAAATCTTCTACAAGAAAGTTCAATCAAAAGAACAAGTTTCTAACACTTAGTCATTTCCAAGATTGGTTCAGCACCTTGGTTCAATCAGTTGGTTCAATCGGTAGGTTCAAAGGGCTACCCCAAAGCCAAAGGAACAAGTGCCCTTGTAGCGGGTAGTAAGCAAAAGTGGACAAAAGTTAGGAACCCCTCAGGAAAATTGATAATTCCAAGAGGCCGAAAGAATTCTCTCGGGAAGATTTTCTCGAAAAAATGTTAAGGCAAAATTCCTTTAGACTTTTTGTCTGAAGGAATTCACTCGGAGAAAAATCCCAAAGAAATAGAAAAGAATGAATGGCCAAGTAACAAGAAACTTTCCTTCAGACATTTTGTCTGAAGGAATTCTTTTAGGCTTTTTACCCAACGAAAAAAGCCCATTGAAGAAGTAAGAACCCACCGGGGAAGTTGAAGCTCGAAGGACAAGTACCCTTGTGGGGGGCACTTGGCGATAGAGAAAGGACCATTTTAAAAAGCCTAAAGGGACACCTTCCCTTTGGGATGTTCCAACAGCTAAACAAAGATGCATAAAGGAACTTTCATAGACTTAGACAAAAAGGAGCTTCAAAGGATGAATCGAATGAACCGATTGAACCATTAAACCATTGAACCAAAAGGTTTAATGGGTTCAAGGTTCAAAGGTTAAACTAGAGCCTAGAAAGATAAAGGAAGAAGTGTTTGAGCGAGACACAAAATAAACCAATGAACTAATTAAACTTTGAACCGAAAGAGTTCAAATTTCAATGGTTCATAGGTTCAAAAGTTCAAAGGCGGCCTCAGTCAAGAGAAAAGTAGCAAACAAGTGGTTCAACGGGAGATTGAACCAAGAAGCGATTGACTGAAAAGAGAGCTTGAAGACTCAAATTGTTATAGGGAAGAAAAGATCGATGCAAAGGAATAAAAATATCTTCGAAAGAGTTATTTCTAGTAGGTGAAATAGTGGATCGAGTAGACTTCTGAGCGTACCAAACCAAGGACATGGCCTATTTTTCTTCCATGAAGTAAAGACAAATCAGAGAAAGCACTAGACAATCCATACCAAGGAAGAAACATATTAGATGAAGGGACACGCCATAGTTATGGCAGTGCACTATTCTCAGCATGGTCTCTCCAGACAGGACTGAAGGTGCATTGAAGACGTTGACTGCAGCGTGAGCCATCCCATGGAAAAAAGTGTCAATCCTTGCATAGTTGATATAAGACTGTAATATCTCTCATTTGAAAAGGGAGACTTTTCATTTTTACAAGAGTGAAACTCTGCCCATTTTGAAAGAAGAAGACTGAGACTTTGAGCTCAAATTGTAATTTCATTTTCATTTTTATCTGAATGAGAAAGCAAATTGTTTACAGACTTTGTGTTGTTTTGGCTTGTATCATTTTAGAAGATCATTCTTACGTCTATCTTCTGAAGGTGTTCTTATTCATTTAATTTGGTAAGCAGAGTTAGTAAAAGTAATAGGGAAGTGTCCTGAAACCAACTGTGGGAAGACTTTGTGCTTTCACGATTGTTTTCAGTCTGTGTTTTTCTTTTCTTTTTTGTGTTGAGGATTTTGGGATGACTTTGTGCCCCCATTATTCTTTGTGATATACTCTTCAGGAAATTGAGGTGGAAACTTTGCATTCTATTTCATCATGTTGTTACTACGCCCTTTGGTTACTAGTTACTTTACTATCTGAAAGAAACTCCTGTTGTTTCCTGCAAGAACACTTCTAAAAGAAGAGAAGTGCCTTCAGTGTTTACACCAAGATTTTCTCCTTTGTTTGTGTGCATCATCTCTGAAAGAAGAGAGATGGATGGTTTATTCTGCCCCCATGTGTTATTTTTTTATTATTTATTTTGTATATAGCTCCTACATATCTATAGGGAACATCTCCTTGATGAAAGGAGAGATTTGTCCCCTATTGATGTAGTAAACCTACACAACTGGCTAACCAATCTTCTTGTTGTGGTTGATTAGACCTATTTTGTTTATCAGTATGTTGATTGATAAAATATTCACCCAATAGTTTTTGGCAACTCCGCTGGGGAAGAACACACAATTTGAAGTCTCAAACTTTAAGACAAAGTAGATCTTGCTCTTTTCCATTTTTTATTCTACAATCTGGCAACTCCATGTTATACCAGAGGCCACAAATCCCAAGGTGTTGTTGACCCTACTTTCGAGTTGGTGCAGCAGAGTAATTTTGAGTTGTTTCCTCCACAACCTCACCTTCAACAAACTAGGAGTCTTCCTCCTAGCCCTACCAGGCCACCAACACAAGGTAGAGCTTCTTTTTCTTCTACTAACTGAGCCTTGCCTATCCACGCTCCACCTAGATTAGTGATCCCACTTTTACATAATCAAATCATAGCTCAAGGCCCCTGGGGTAATTCTTTCAGTCCCCTGAATTTGACTCCACCTCTGCATGAGCTTCCATGTAGTTCAAGAAAGAATTTCCTTAAATTCTTTGGTGATGAGAAGGTTCATCTTGATGAACACATTGTAGCTTTCAGCATAGCATGTGGTTTAATAAGGGTGGAATTTGAAGACATAGCAGTCAAGTTATTTGTAGAGACACTACAAGGTGATGCTACAGACTGGTTCTACCACTTATAAGCTAGATCAGTGACTGATTGGGACACTAAAATATAAATTTGAAGCCAAGTTCAAGCTTGTAGAAGATGCACATGCCTTGTTGGCCTAGCTCACTCAGATGAAGAAAGAGCCTCATGAGCCTATGAGGGATTTTATTGCCAGATTCAACAAGCTAAGGCATAAGATTCTCATGGTCACCTAGCTAACACCTCAAAACCTCAAATGCTTCTTCATCAACTCACAACTATCTGAAGTGAGTTTCTTGCTGAGATGAGCTAGACACATAGACCTTACTGTTGCTCAGGACTTGGCTACTGAGGTAGAAGATGACCTTATCTTAGCAAGAAAGATAAGGAGAGACCCTAATAAAGGTAAATCCTCTTCATCTTCTGAGTATTCACCTATATTCACCACTGACCCAATGGTACAAAAGCTAGCAAATGAAATGCTAGCTCTCAAAAATCAAATGGCACAAGGGATGTCATCTACTCCTGCATACAGAGATATTCCCAGGAGGACATTTCAGAATCAGGTTTACCAAGGCAATGCTACCAGGAATTAGGGATAGCAAAATCACCTTCCTCTTCCATAGAGGAACCTCACCCTTGAAGTGCCTCCAAATAACTCAACAGTTAGATATCTTGAAGCTGAAACAGATTTCTCATTCTAGTCCAAGTTGAATCCTGAAGATGATGTTAATCTCTTCACTGAGGAAGAAGAAGAATTAGCTGGTGACTCCCATATTGGTTTCTTGAACTATCAAGATGAACCCAAGAGTGAAGGAAATGTAGCTGTGGGGTGATATGATGTATTCACCTGGTCCAAGAATCAAGCAGCTCAACAAATTGATAAGGATAAAGCAGAGTAGCGACCTCATCCAGTAGTTTCAATTGCTAAGCAGGGATCCACTCTTCCTTTCTAGCCAAAGGACCCAGTGATTTCAAGAAAGGTAAGTACCCCAAATGCCCCTATGCCTTCTACTTTAATTTCACAGTCTAGTCCTCCCCCTTTCAAAAATCAAAAGGATGAACTCCCATCCTCTACTCCTAACTCATTCTGACATTTGATATCATTTTCCATATAAAGAGAAACAAAATTTAAATGTTTGAATTTGAATTTCTGTAGTCCCATCTCGAGCAATTAGATAGACTAGTTCAATGTTTTAAAAACAAGAACATCCCTATTGAATGATCAATTCCCAAAGTGACACATGATGCTACCAAAAATGCACCCCCCAGGAACAACCTTGTCACCACTCCCCCTGTTGCTCCTGGCAAGACTCAACCTTTTTATGTCTCATTGCTAATAAATGGACATCAGCTAAATAATTGCATCATTGATTTTGGATCTTCAGACAATGTCATGCCTACTAAAGTGGTTGAATCCCTTAACCTCACATTGACCAAAACTTTTGGTCGATGCTTCTCCATGGAGAACAAACAAGTGCCTTTTTTGGGGCAAATTAAAGATGCCAAATTCATGTTTGTTGCCTTTCCAGACAAAAGAATCAAGATGACTATCTTGGTAACAGACGTCCCAACATCATATGGCATCCTTCTCAAGCAAAATTTTTGTAGGGATGTTGGTGGTGAATTGAGCATGGATTTATCAAAGGTAAGGATTCCAGTCAAAGGTGTTCTGAAGAGACTGCTCCCTAAGAAGGAAGTGAAATATGTGGTTACTCAGACCTCAACACCTGAAGCTCAAATTATTTTTGAGTCTTTAGGCATGGGTAACTACTTTCTATACATATATGGAGTTCATGAGACATCTGATGATGCTCCTCTAGATGATAGCCTGGAAATGCATTTAGCTAGAACAATAGAGGAATTGGCTGAGCACAAGGCAAGTGTGGAAGTATCTCCACCCCCAGATGAAGAAGAATCCAAAAGGAAATCAATATCAAATGAGGTATGGATTCTTGAATTTGATGGCAGCTACTCTTCCACTAGTTCAGGAGCTAGGGTTGTGTTAATATCTCCTCAAGGAGATATTTTTCCCTGATCTTATAAATTGTAATTTAGTAACATGAATAACATAACTGAATATGAGTCCCTATTGCTTGGATTGAGAGTCACTCGAGACAAAGGCATCAAGCTCCTTCATGCTAAAGGAGATGTTGAACTAGTGGTTTGTTAGGTAAGGAACCTATACAAAACCAAGAATGAAAGATTACATCATTACCGCAATCTAGTTTGGGACTAGCTTGAATATTTTGATACTTTCAGCATCTCTATAGTTCCTAGAGAATTCAATGATCGAGTAGATGTATTGGTTGTTTTAGCTACTCTCTTGGTCCCCCACCTAGATTTCAAAAGAGACAAGTACATGATTGAGCTGGTCTTTCAGCCAAGTGTACCTAATAATGCTAGTCATTGGTAGGTATTTAACAATGATGACCAAATCATTGCCTTCCTGGAGCAAAAAGATAGCTTTAAATGATTGCATTTTGAAGGCAGTGAACCTCAAAAGGGTGAAATAGCTCCTAAATCAAATGCAGACACAGGTGAGGAGTTCTTGCAACTCAAAGGGAATAAGATTCCCAAAGGCCTAGTTTCCCTTGAGAAATTATTTGATAAGCATAATAGATTCATCAGACAGCAGCCAATGGATTCAAGCTCATCTCAGGAGTTTGATCAAGTAAATCTAGGAACCAAGGAAGACCCCAATATGGTGAACATTTGGAAATGCTATAATCTTGAAGAGAACTTCAATCTCACCTCTTTGCTCAATGACTACATGGATGTCCTAGCGTACTCCTATGCTGACCTAAAACCACTCCAGCCTGATGAAATTTGACACAACATCCCTCTCAAGGCTGATTCAACACCTTACAAGTAAAATTCCAGGCATTATAATCTAAAAATATTAGGTACTATTTTATCTAAGATACAAAAAATGTTAAATGCCAGGATAATCTTCCCCATCCATCATTCCACATGGATTGCCAATATAGTGCATGTAAGGAAGAAGAATGGTGAAAATCACCTTTGTGTGGATTTTAGAAATTTAAATCAGGCATCTTTGAAGGATAATTATCCTTTGCCAATCATGGATCAAGTGCTGCAAACAGTGATAAGCTCAGAGATGATATCAATGCTAGATGGCTTCTCAAGATATAATTAGGTCGAAGTTGGTGAAGCAGACTAGCATAAGACTACTTTCACCACACCTTGGGGCATGTTTGCATATAAAAGGATGCCTTTTAGCTTGATAAATGTTGGCACCGCCTTCTAAAGAGCAATGGATCTTGCCTTCAAGGATGAGATGGGTAAGTTCATCATAGTTTATCTTGATGACTTGACTATCTTCTCTAAGCATTGCCCAGATCATGTGAGCCATTTACAGCAAGTGCTGGAATGCTACCACTAGAATGACATTTCCTTAAATCCTAAGAAGTTAGTTTTTAGAGTAATAGAGGGGAAACTTCTCAAACACATTGTGTCCAAAGGAGGCATAAAGATTGACTCAGACAAATTCAAGTCTATCCAAGAACTTTCCTTGCCCACAAGCAAGACTACTATTCACTCTTTCTTTGGAAAGGTGAATTTTTTATGGAGATTCATCCCCAAATTTGCCAAGAAGACTAGGCACATTGTAAACATGATGAAGGGAAAGTCCACCTTCAGCTAGACTGAAGAAGGCAAGTTGGCTTTTGAGGATATCAAGACTGCCATTGCCCATACTCCAATACTGGCTTGTCTAGACTATAGCAAAGAGTTCACCATTTAAAGATATGCTTCAAAACATACGCTTTTCATAATTTTGGTTTAATAGAATAAAAAAGGTATGGAATCTCCCATTTCCTTCATGAGTTGTCCTCTTAAAACTCATGAGCTAAAGTACTCAAATATGGAGAAGCATGCTTATGCAGTGGTGAAGGCCATGAAATATTTTTGTTTCTACATCCTCAATTCTCAAGTTACTGCCTTGGTCCCTGACACCATAGTGAAATCTATACTGATTCAGCAAGAGTTTGGGACAAAAAGAGGCAATTGGGTTGCAAATATCCAAGAGTTTGATCTGATCATCAAACCAACAAAGCTGGTATGTGGGAAGGGGCTATGCCAACTAATTGCTGATAATAAACCAAGAGGAACAAAGCATGAAAAACCAGAAGCAAATGACACACCAACAGTCCTCTTTGTCTCCACCACGAATGAGTGGTATTCAGGTATTGCTCATTTCCTTACTTATGGTGAATGTCCTATAAACCTATCTTATAAAGAAATGAAAACCATCAAGCTAAAAGCTACTAATTTTGTCCTCTGAGATAATGGCCTATACAAGAGGAGCCTTGATGGAACATTCCTTTGCTACGTGGACAAGGAGAAACAAAGCTAACTTCTAAAGTCCTTCCATAATTTGGCCAGTGGAGGACATTTTTTTGCCCCTATAACTGCCCATAAGATCTTATGAGCCAGGTATTATTGACCAACTCTCTTTTAAGATGCATACAAGTGTGTTAGGGGATGTGAACTGTGCTAGTAGTTTATTGGAAGGCCCAAGTTAGCTACCCTACCCCTCAAACCAGTAATCATAGAGGAGTCATTCTAGCAATGGGGAATTGATTTTATTGGAGCTGTAAACCCATCATCAAGTGCTAGACATGACTATGTCCTCATGGCAATAGACTACTTCACCAAATGGGTGGAAGCATTCCAACCAAACATGCTACTTCAGAAGCAGTATGCCATTTCCTCAAAGAGAACATCATGTCCAGGTTTGGGGTCCCAGTCAAAATTTTCAATGATAATACAGCTTATTTCACTTCTCAAGAGATTACTCAATTCTGCTTCTACTATGGAATTACACTCTCCCACTCCTCTGATTACTTTCCACAAGGGAATGGATAGGCTGAATCAAGCAATAAGAACCTGGTGACTATCATCAAGAATCTGGTGGATGGAAACCAAAGGACTTGGCATAAGTCATTGGTTGATGCTCTATGGGCAGATAAAATTACACCAAAGAGAGAAATTAGTATGTCTCCCTTCTAACTTCTATATGGTGTCAATGCTAAGACACTAATCACCTTGGAATTGCCAGCATCGAAATTGGCTAAGGTGATTGAAAATCAAATGTATGAGAGCTCACTTGAGAAGAGGATCATGTGCCTTGTTAAGCTAAATGAGTAGAGAACTATAGTGGTGGGCCGAATTGTCACCCATCAAAGTCTTGTGAAAAATATCTTTGACTAGAAAGCAAAGAATCATGATTTCCAAATTGGAGATCAAGTCCTGCTGTGGGACAAGAGAAGAGAACCAAAGGGAATGCACAAAAATTTTGATTCCATATGGAGGGGCCCTTTTACTATTCATTAGCTCAATGGTAAAAATAGTTTCCTACTGAAGTATCAAGATGGCACTCTCTTTTTTCTGCCTCACAATGGGCAACATCTAAAGCACTTCAACTCTTGAAGTATCGGATGAGTTCCCCTATACATATGTATATTTATATAGTCTTTTGTTTCTATTCTATTCTTTTGTTTTCATTTTTTGAAGCCTTTCTTCTTGGGTAACATGAATCCATAGCCCAATGGCCCACTTCAAGGCACTGGGGATTCTAGTTTCTACTCCCCTCAGTTGTGTTTCAAGTTTCCAACTGAAGGTAGTTCCCCAACTGGAGCCAGCTATTGTCCCCAAAAAATGCCACTCATTTTTGAGACAACCTACGAACTATTTTGGCCTTACACAGACCAAAATTTATCTCTTCCCTTCTCAAAATTTGTTCTGAGCTTTCAAATTCCTCATTTTTAATCTTTTTCTGTAAAAGGATTCACAGGTTCAATAGGTTAAAAAAGCTTCTGCAGGTGAGTTCAATCAAAAGAACAAGTTTCTAACACTTAGTCATTTCTAGGATTGGTTCAGTGCCTTGGTTCAATTGGTAGATTCAAAGGGCTTCCCCAAAGCCAAAGGAATAAATTCCCTTGCGGGGGGTAGTAAGCAAAAGTGGACAAAAGTTAGGAACGCCTCGAGAAAATGGCTAATTCCAAGAGGCCGAAAGAATTCTCTAGAGAAGATTTTCTTGGAAAAATATTAAGGCAAAATTCCTTCAGACTTTTTATTTGAAGGAATTCACCCAAATAAAAAGTCCAAAGAAAAAATACTAATGAATGGCCAAGTAACAAGAAACTTTCCTTCGAACATTTTGTCTGAAGGAATTCTTTCGAGCTTTTTGATCGACGAAAAAAGCCCGCCAAAGAAGTAAGAACCCACTGGGGAAGTTGAAGCTTGAAGGACAAGTAATCTTGTAGGGGGTACTTGGTGATAGAGAAAGGACCGTTTTAAAAATCTTGAAGGGACACCTTCCCTTCAGGATGTTCCAAAGGCTGAACAAAGACGTAGAAAGGAACTTTCACAGACTTAGACAAAAAGGGGCTTTAAAGGATGAACCAAATGAACCGATTGAACCATTAAACCATTGAACCAAAAGGTTCAATGGTTTCAAGGTTCAAAGGTTCAACCAGAGCTTAGAAAGATAAAGGAAGTAGTGTTTGAGTGAGACATAGAATAAACTAATGAACCGATTGAACTTTGAACAGAAAGAGTTCAAAGTTCAATGGTTCATAGGTTCAAAAGTTCAAAGGCAGCCTCAGTCAAGAGAAAAGTAGCAAACAATTGGTTCAACAGGTGATTGAACAAAGAATCAATTGACTGAAAAGAGAGCCTGAAGACTCAAATTGCTATAGGGAAGAGAAGATCGATGCAAAGGACCAGAAATATCTTTGAAAGAGTTATTTCTAGTAGGTGAAATAGTGGATTGAGTAGACTTCTAACCGCATCAAACCAAGGAAGCAGCCTATTTTTCTTCCATGAAGTAAAGACAAATCAGAGAAAGGACCAAACAGTCCATACCAAGGAAGAAACAAATTAGATGAAGGGACATGCCATAGTTATGGCAACGCACTATTCTCAACATGGTCTCTCCAGACAGGACTGAAGGCGCATTGAAGACGTTGATTGCAACGTGGGCTGTCCCATGGAAAAAAGTGCCAATCCTTGCATAGTTTCTATAAGATTTTAATATCTCTCATTTGAAAAGGGAGACTTTTCATTTTTATAAGAGTGAAACTTTACCCATTTTGAAAGAATAAGACTGAGACTTTGAGCTCAAATTGTAATTTCATTTTCATTTTTTATCTCAATGAGAAAGCAAGTTGTTTATAGACTTTGTGTTGTTTTGGCTTGTATCATTTTAGAAGATCATTCTTACATCTATTTTCTAAAGGTGTTCTTATTCATTTAATTTGGTAATCAGAGTTAATAAAAGTAATAGGGAAGTGTCGTGAAACCAATTGTGGGAAGACTTTGTGCTTTCATGATTATTTTCAATCTGTGTTTTTCTTTTCTTTTTGTGTTGAGGATTCTGGGATGACTTTGTGCCCCCATTATCCTTTGTGATATACTCTTTGGGCAATTGAGATGGAAACTTTGAATTCTATTTCATCCTGCTATTACTACGCCCTTTGGTTACTAGTTATTTTAATATCTGAAAGAAACTCCTACTATTTCCAACAAGAACACTTTTGAAAGAAGAGAAGTGCCTTCAGTGTTTACACTAGGATTTTTTTCCTTTATTTATGTGCATCATCTCTTAAATAAGAGAGATGGATGGTTTATTTTACCCCCATGTGTTATTTTCTACTTATTTATTTTGTATATAGCTCCTACGTATCTATAGGGAACCTCCCCTTAATGAGAGGAGAGATTTGTCCCCTATTGATGTAGTAAACCTACATAACTGGCTGACCAATCTTCCTATTGTGGTTGATCAGACCTATTTTGTTTATCAGTATGTTGATTGACAAAATATGCACCCAACACAATGGATCCAAAACCATGCATGCATATTTGAGTTACATTGAGACTTTTGAGTCCATAGAGTACATTTGTATTCAATGGCCTTCATTTAATATAGTGTACCTATTCAACATTATGTTTGAGTATTAAGTCATTTTCTTTCTTGGGACACCTTGTAGCATATATTTTTACTCTCTTGACTTTAGTTGTCGTTACTAGTTTTTGCGTACCTTATGGTGATACATTTCATCTTTGGTGACTATTTTTACCAGTGTTTTGAGATTAGTGTTTTTTAGAGAGTTAGCCTCATATAAACTACAAGTTCCTATTTGACTTTGATGTTACATATATTTTTCATCCACTAGTCTGGTAAGATGGATTGGTTACCATAGGGACACTTTATATTTCACTATGATTTTGTACATGGGTACCTGATCAGGCCTAGTTACTAAAACCCATTTAGTCTCTTTGCTTTCTCTTTTTTCATTCCCTATTATGTCCTTAAGGGAGAGTGTTAGAGTAAAGCATATAAGCTTTAATTAGGAATTTTTTATTTATTGTTAGAGATGCTATTATATTTTTTTCACATATTTATTAAGTGCACAATAATAATAGAAACTTATGTTTTTATAGTTTGTTCATGCAAACAATAATTTTTTGCATATAAAAAACATACCTTACTAATTTAATAGGCACTCCCATTTAATTTTTAACTTGGTCATTGTACAATCCCATATGAATGATGTGAATATAATTTTAGAGACTTTATTGTGTATATTTTTCTCTCTATGTACAATGTTTGTGTTACTAGTGTTTTGGTAATGGTTTTGTAGGAGAGATCTTGTTGGTTATGAGTTATTATGAACTCATTCACAATCAAGAATAGGAACCCATTAGCTTGAATTGATGATCTCTTTTATTATATGTGAGGGGCAATAGTTTTCTCTAAAATTGATCTTTGAGCAGGTTATCATCAACTAAGAATTTGAGATGAGAATATTCCCAAAACAACATTTAGAACCTAGTATGGGAACTATGAATTTATTGTGTTTCCTTTAGGGTTAAAAAAATCTCTATAAGTATTAATGAATCTCAAGAATAGTGTGTTTAAGGATAATCTATACCACTTTGTGTTAGTTTTCCTAAATGATATCCTCATATATTCTAAGAATGAGGAAGAACATCTTCAACATCTAGAATTGGTTTCTAATGGTTGTGGAAGCACCAATTATATGTTAAGTTGTCCAAATGTGAATTTTTATAAAGAAAAGTGTAATATTTGGGACACATTATCTCCATAGATGGGATTTCAATTGATCTAGTGAAGATAAGAGCCATAATGGAATGACCAATACCTAAAAATGTGCATGAGGTTAGAAATTTTATGGGATTAATAGGTTATTACAGGAAGTTGTTCCAAATTTCTCTAAAGATAGCTAACCCAATTACCTATCTTCAATGGAATAATCAGAGATTTGTTTTGGTTAAACACGTGCAAAAAATCCTTTTAGGAGTTAAATATGAGGCTTACTTCAACACTTGTGCTAAGAGTTCCCAATCTAAATGGTCAGTTATCAGTAATTAATGATGCATCCAGGGATGGAATTTAGGGAGTTATTATGCAAGATGGATCATTTGTAACATACAAGTCAAGAAAGCTTAATCCTTATGAAGTGATTTATGCCCCCTCATGATCTAGAACTTTCTGTAATAGTGCATGCCTTACAATTTTAGAGGTATTATCTATTGGGAAAACCATTTGAGCTCAATACTAACAACTTGGGACTCAAGTATATCTTTACCTAACCAAAATTGAATGCACATCAAAGATGTTGGTTAGAATTCTCATATGATTATGATCTTGATATTAACTATATTAAGGGAAGGTAAAACATAGTTGTAGATGCCCCTAAGTCATAGAAGGTACATAGTAGCCTTGGCTAATATTAGGAGTACTTTCTATAACTAGGTAATTAAATTATCCACTAGAGATGAATTTTGTGAGCAAGTTAAGAAATATTTGTCATAGAATGCTTTAAACCCAAAGTTTTAAATAATTCAAGTTGGAGAATGATTTTATTTTGAGGTAAAATGGTAGGATGTATGTACCTAATAGAGAGAAATTAAGGATTATGGTGCTAAATTTTTTTCACAATTCCCCTTATTCAAGTTGAGTAATTAAGTTCATGGCTAAGCTGGCACCTCTCTATTTATGGAAAGGGATTAAATATGATGCAATAGATTTTGTATCTTGTTGTTTGGAATGTCAGCATGTGAAGGCTAAACACGTGCATTCAAAAGGATTTTAATATTGTCATGATATACCAAAGTATAAGTGGTAGGTAATTAGTATGTACTATGTCTAAGGTTTGCCATTATCTCACAACCATCATGATATGATCTTGGTAGTAGTTTACATACTAACCAAGGTAGATCACTTCATACCAAGTAATTTGATTGATGATGCACTAATGCTTGTGAAAATATTCATGAAAGAGGTGTATAAATTGCATGGATTTATTGAATAGATCATTTTATGATTGAGATTTGAGAATGACTTATAGATTTTGGTTGACTTTAAATTTAGCTCTGGGCACGTAGTTTTATTTTAGTACTACATATCATGAAAACATAGATGGACAAATAGAGAGGGTTAAACAAGTTTTAGAATATCTCCTTTAAATGTATTGCAAGGATCAACAATACAAGTGGTAGGAGTACCTTCCATTATTTAATTTTTCTTACAACAATTCATAATAATCAGCATTGAAAATGACTCTATTTGAGGCATTATATGAAAGAAGGTATAGAACACCAATCAGTTGGAAAAAAGTTAGAAGATAGAGTAGTCTTTGGGACCTAAAATACTTATGGAGATAGAAGATAAAGTTATAATAATCAGGTAAAGATTAGTTGAGGCCAATGATAGATAAAAATGTTATGATAATCTTATAAGAATAGAAAGATAGATTTATGTTGGTGATAAAGTATTTTTATGGGTTAAGCCTTAGAAAAACTTGATTAAATTTAGTAAATCAATGAATATTTCACCAAAAAATTATGGGACCCTTTAAGGTTTTGATGTGATCAATCCTATAGCATATTGGCTTACTTTGCCACCAACTCTAGCTCTCTTACATGATGTTTTCCATGTGTCCTATCTTAAAAAATATGTTTTTGATCCTTCTCATGTATTGTATTATAATGATTTATAGGTTATGGATCCTAGGGTGGTCATAGTAGAATCGGTCAAAATAATTGACACTCATAAACTCAATTTGTGTAATAGATAAGTGTCATAGTGAAAGGTCCATTGGGACCTAATATTTTGAAGATAGTGCCACTTATGAGGATTATGATGAGTTCTATAGGTTGTTTCCACATTTTTTTTTACTTAATATTTTTGTTGGATATTATTTAATTTTCTGTTGAATAATGTTTAATTTCAAAACTATTGTTCGAATAAGTGGATGATGACCAACTTTAGGGGGGAAGCATGTTACATCTTGATTCATTTATAGATTTATTAACCTATTGATTTGTGTATTTTATGGTTATTTAATGGGTAATTACTATTCTTATAAGCTTTATTTTATATATTGATGTATGTTGGACATTTATATGTTACTTATTTGCATGATCATTAACTTGTTTAGTTAGTTTTACGTGTATGTTATCTACATAATGATCATGGTTACTCATTTTATTATGGTAGTATATTATTAATTTTATCTTGATTCTAGCTAACTACCTTTGTTGTTCTGATGTAAAATCAGGATAAAGTCCATCCTTTAAACTATGATGAAGGGAGAACATCATCAGAGAGGGTGGAATATATGGAGGTGGTTTGGGGGATGATAGAGTGAAACTAATAACCCTACACACACCAAAAATAATAGAATCTTCTTTTTAATCATTATTTGATTTAAATATATTGTAGTTTACTATTAGTTGTTATTACATTTTATGGATTTGAAAATGATTGGTTTTCATAGTGGTATCATATTCTAAATCTTGTGTGTTTGCAAGTGTAAGATTGAAATTATTGTGTGTTGTCTTACTTAGCTTACCTCATGTGATTATGTTCCCATAATGTGTACTTTGGAATCCTTGAATGTCCTTGTTATGGTACAAATTATTAACCTACTATCTTTAGGGGTAACTATGAATATTTTTAGAAATATTTGGCTTAAACTTCAAAATAATACTTTAGGGTAAGTGGTGTCTTGTTTGTATAATGCATTGCTATAGAAAAAAAGGGAACTTAATTGTTTTGTGTGCTAGATGTTTATTAGTTTGACTAAGTTAAGTTTTAAACATTTAGTCAAGGTAAGGGTTAATGTATATTTGGCATGATAATTGTGTTAAGTCAATATTATTAGTTATAATGCTAGAAGATTATTATAATTATGAAGGTTCTTAAATTTAGGTTTTTTGTGTAGAGTTGACTTGAACTCTTTATGTTGTTATGTAAAACAAACACTTTAGTTTTGGATTGAATGGGGAAAAATTCATTCATTCCAAAAATTCTATGAGTTGTTTTGGGGATGCATGGACTTATTTGCCAAGCTCATTATCACATTCATTTTGCAAGAGCTATTAGGGGATTTTTCATAGCATGAAAAAATAATGCAATATAATAAGATGGGAAAAAATGCCTAGACACAAAGACATATGGTAGATGAAGGAAGAGAAAGAAAGAATAATCATAGGGTTTGAAGAAGTTTTAGAAAGAGAATAACCAGATTGGCATATTAATGATCTCTTTTACCAGGTAGGTATGTTGGTTAAATTCATAGTTGTATTGTATGAAATAAATCAATGAATCTTGTAAATTTTTAATTGAACAAGGTTTTCAATTTTCATTATTATGAAATTTTAGAAAAACTAGTGTTATATACTTGGCACTGGGGATGGATTTGGCCCATGTATATATTCAATTATATGACTCTAAAACCATATCTCAAATGGCTATGCATACTGAAATCTTTGACTAAATAATTAAATTTATTCTTATGTAAAAATTTTGTGTATTTTGGAAGGGTTAAAAGAAAAGATAGAATTTGAACGAGTTGTGTAAATTTTAATAGATTACACTAATAAAATGGAAAAACTGTGCATATGAGATCCTAGGTAAACTTTAAGGGTAAATTTTATTTATTAGCTTGAGTTTAAATTTAAACCCTATCTTAGGTTATGCTCAGTCTATTAAATATTGTATTTAATCATTTTATTCAACATACAAATGTACTAGATTATTTTAATGAATAAATTAAGTCAAATTTATTAAACCCAAATATAGGGCATGGTTGTGTATGAGGTTAGTCTAGGATGAAAAATTATAGTGAAACATGAAGTTAAAAAACCATAGTCAAGTTGAATGATGTCATTTAAATTACCTCAACTTTAAGATTGCCATTCAGAGCAAATAAATATGAGGGATGGATTAATTCTTGTTGTTAAGCTTATGAATAGGAATGGCCAATGATTTGTATAGATATACATAGGTATATTCATATACTTTATGAGACATGTACGGGTTTTATGTGACTATAGATATGCATTTATCTATTTTTATATATATATATAATTTATAGATATATATAA